>CM053775.1:12652321-12668148 GCA_028658325.1 Potorous gilbertii
GCTGATCCAACCATCTGGAGAGCAATTTGGAACTGTGCCCAAAGGGCTACAAAAATGTGCATACCCTTTGACCCAGCAATATCACTTCTAGGACTGTATCTGAAAGAGATCACAAAAATAGGAAAGGGTCTCACATGTACAAAAATATTTATAGCAGCACTCTTTGTGGTGGTCAAAAACTGGAAATCAAGAGGATGCCCATCAATTGGGGAATGGCTAAATAAATTATGGTATATGAATGTAATGGAATACTATTGTGTTATAAGAAATGCTGAACAGGAAGACTTCAGAGAGGCCTGGAAAGACTTATATGATCTGATGCTGAGTGAAAGGAGCAGAACCAGGAGAACTTTGTGCACAGCATGACCACAGTGTGTGAGATTTTTTTCTGGTAGACTTAGAACTTCATTGAAATGCAAGGACCTAAAAAATCCCCAGTGGTGTTCTAGGGCAAAATACTTTCCATATCCAGAGAAAGAACTATGAAATTCAATCACAGAATGGCACAGATCATCTTCTTTCGTATGATGTTTTGGTTTATTATATGATTTCTCCCATTCATTTTAATTTTTCTATGCAACATGACTATAGAACCGATATAAAATTGTGTGCCGTCTCGGGGAGGAAAGGAGGAGGGAGGGAAAAAAATCAGTTATATGGCAGTGATTTTAGAATACTGAAAATGAAAACATAAGTAAATAAATTTTAAAAAATTTAAAAAAATAGAATACTGGAAGACATATCAATGGAATAGTTGGGTGATGACCTCAAAGGCAACCAAAATGGAAAGAGGGATAAAAGCTCCAAAGTAGTCTTTAAGACCTAAAATAAAGATGTAAAATGTGTAGGTCTATAAATACAGGTATAGATAGCTATAGCTTTATCTTCTGTAGGACAGAAGTTGCACAATGGTTAGAATACTGGGCATGGAAGCAAGAAAATCTGATTTCAAATCCAGCCTTAGATATTTACTAGCTGTGTGAATCCAGGGCAAGTCACTTAACTACTTGCCTCAGTTTATTCATCTGCAAAATGGAGATAGTAACAGTACCTACTTCTCAGGTTGATTATAAGGATAAAATGACATAATATTTGTAAAGCATTATGCATACCTTAAAGTGCTATGTAACTGCTAGCTATGTCTTATTCTGGGTTCTCCCCATGTAAATTTCACAGGAACCCTTAAAAGTACACACATTCTTATTAACTTCTAATGAATATTCTTTGGTTCATTAATTCTTCTTAAAACCCGGTAAGGAGGTTTAAAACTGGTGAGCCTCATTATTCACTGAACCATTGGCTGAAAGTCAAGTTGGAGATAAAAGAATACACATACATACATACATATGTGTACATATACCATACATATGTATATGTGTGTTTGTATATACTTATATCTGCACACCTCTATGTTATCATAGGACATTTATGTGTGCATACTTAACATATGCACGTATGTGTGTGGTGATATAAACATACACACATATATATACATATACACACATATATGTGTACATATATAAATATATATATATAATTTAATGTCATAGGAGACCCAAAGACCACTTTCTAATTTGATAATACAACAGCCTTTCTAATTCTAATTCTAATGAATTTTCAATTCAACCAGGAATAAAGAGAGCTTATGTAAGAAAACTCTAAGACAAGCTCGGTACTTTTGCTTTGTGATTTTCTTTCTAATAGCCTGGATTATATTTTCACTTTATTTTAATGTGAGTATATAGCCTTGTTATTTCAAAGAATTTAATAAACTCCAGTGAATTGTTCTCTTGATAGTTGAGGATTTAAGCCATTAACTGTCATTAACTTTAAAAGGAATCAGGCACACAAAAGAGAGACCTATCCCTGTGCTATTGTGAATTCCATTCCTTATCCTGATCTATCATATTCTTCTCTGGTGTATATGATCACATGTGTTTTTTTTCCACTCCTGCAATGTTCTTTGTTTGTGCTGGTTTTAATTTAGATGATAAAATCACTGGAGAAGGACCATGTTAAAATCCAACAAGAAAAACATTTAAAATAGGGAACATTGTTAAACCTCTGTTGCAATTGTCAAAAAGAGCAGTAAAATAAACAATTAATGCAGCCATAGAGTTAAGAATCATCTTCAATTCCACCACTCCCACATTGCATTTGAAAAACATGTCTCCTTACAAACTCAGGATGTGCATAATGACAACTGTCTCTTAAAGCAAGGCAAGTGGATATTGGTAGTGGCAGGGACTGAAACCAGAAAGCGGAAATATTTGGATTTGTAGTAACCTTCAATCTTGATACTGTTATTGAAGGTTAAAGTATCGTTCCAGTGATAACATTGCTTGTTTCTGTTGTGTGGAGGTTGGTCACTATACCAAAGCTCTCCTTTCCAACTTACAACTTTTCACTAAAGGAGAACCTCAAGTTGCTATGGACATGCCATTCAGCTGAAAATATTGACATTTTGGCCAGATGCATTTCCCCCTTATGGGAATGTTTGACATGTTGCTGATAACCCCTAGTACTAGCTACAATGCTTTAAGAATTTTACTGATGTGATTGTCGCATCCTAAGATGCAAATTGCAACCTAATTGTGACTTGGTATTTCAATCCAAGAATGCCTGGCAGCTAGTTGGTCATGAAGCCTTTTCGGAAGTCTACCAGAGAGGGAGGAATTTGTCCTCCCGACTCCCAGTCCAGAGCTCTATCTGCCTTGCCAATTTGCCATTTTTATATTAGTTGAATGTAAAGAAAGTTGCTTAATCTATCTGAACCCCAGCTCCTCATCTGTCAGTTAGAAACAATAATACCTTACCAATTTAGTAGTATTGCTGTGAGGATAGTACTTGTGACGGTCATGGTGCTACAGAAATGAATTAGAATTATTATTATTTCATGATTAATTTTCTGGGCTAAACTGGACAATGTGACATGCATGGTGAATAGAAACCTGCACTCAGAGCAAGGAAGACCTGGGTTCAAGTCTTGCCTCTGACGTGTACTATCTTACTATCTGGGTTGGTCCTTTGGCTTCTCAGTGCTCTAGGCAACTCCCTAAGACAGTAAATCATGTAGGACATGCCAATTTGCATTGGTAGAGAGAGTTTCCTCATCTGGGAGTTCCCTATGACGAAAAAATCACAACGTCTCTATCCAGACTTGATTGCATGAACTTAACGCCTCCAATTTTATTATACTTGAAGTATATTTTCTCCTTTAGTGAAAAGTTGTACGTTGGAAAGGAGAGCTTTGGTATTATTAATTTCATCCATATAATCTTCCACATTTGCTGCAATCTGGCCTCAGGATTGCCTTCTTGATTAAACTAAGAACTCTCTATGGTTTGGGAAACAACTCCAACTCCACCAACTATAATTGCTATTACTGATAGTTAGCTAACTACCAACCATTTACATAGAATTTTTACAGTTTCCAAAGTGCTTTTTACAAATATCTCATTTTGTCCTCATCAAAACAGTGATAGGCAGGTGCTATCCCCTTTTCAAAGATAAGAAAACTAGACCCAGTCAGAGATGAAGTGACCTGCCCAGGGTCACACAGCAAGTAAGTATCTGAGGTAGAATTTGAACTCAGGACTTCCTGACTCCAGGTCCATGTTCCACTGTGCCAACATATGAACATAAGATCACAAATTTAGAAGGAGCCTGAGGTCATCTTGTCCAGTTTTTTATTCATTTTATATGATAGGAAATGACAGCCAGAGTGCTTAAGAAGCTTGCTCCATATTTTTTTCCCTTGGCAATCTCTCGACTAGTGACCTGTGGGCCAATGAAGCTCTACATATTCTTTCCCCCATCTTTCCTTCTCTCTTCTATTACCCTCCTTCCTATCATTAGCTGGGATTTGCTCACTCCTCCCTCTCCCCTCCATTATTCAGTGCATTAAATATACATGGCACTCAAGATTCCAGAATGAATCACTCCATTTCTGCTTATACATACTTAGAATTAAAGGAGATTTTCGATGCCACCTGCATACTGATGAGTGGAATTAAAATCCCCAGACCTGCCCTTTTACTCTCTTGCCAGCCCTACATTTCTTGCTCTTTTCCAAACAGCCCCACTTATAGGCTCTGCTGACACTTCAAATTAAGTATGTCTAAGGCACATATCATTATCCTTCCCTGACATCTTCTGCAAGTCAGCCTGACTCCATTGCACAGGTCAAATGTATTCTGTGCCTGTGGCCAGCAAAGTGCTAGTCAAGCCAGTGTGTGGAAAGAGTGGTATATAAGAAACAGGAGCTACGGACCATTTCCAGCTCCCAATTTTATTGGAATCCATATTGTTAAGTCTGGTGTCCTTCAGTCTCCTTTGTGAACCACTCCACCCCAGATCATCACCAAGTTGGGCCATTTTTTACCCCATAACATTTCTTGGGTCTATGTTCTTCCTTGGTCTTTCCAAATGCACCAACCTGATCTCAAGCTCTAACCCTCTGTTGTCAATATCTAAAGAATAACCCATTTTAAGTATTTTTAGATACCTAGCAAGACACCTTAGAGATCCTGCAGTCTAAGCCTCTCATTTTTACAGAGGAGGAAAGAGGTCAAACGACATTGAACTTCCTCAAACCTGCACAACAAATTAATACTAATTCCTGAGCTATCATAGCTGACTCTGGATTCTCAGATCAGTGTTTGTTTAGTCTGTCCACAGAACCAGGAACAATATTTTCAACACATCACTTGCCTTGGAAGCCAAGATTAGCCCTTTAACAATGCCCTGCAGGCATATGGGGCAATGCTGTAGGTCAGGAGAAGGACATGGGTCTCTGTGTAAAAGGAGTAGGATAGTTTCTTGACTCTCAGTTGGCTTGGGTATGAATTCTGAATTTTCTTATTTCTAGATTTTAATGCTCCAGTTAAGCTGAGTACTTTGGAGAGAGTTAAGGACCCTTTCAGGGGAGTAAGGCAAACTAAAGCTCCTATCTTCTCCCTGGGAGAGACCATAACTGGAGAGATTTTGTGAAAGACATTCCCCAAATTTTACTCAGGTCCTTTGTGGCGAGAGGCAAGCTAAGACAGCAGGGTTAAAAAGCTCTTATGCCCTCTTAAGCTTTCTCTTCCCCAGATTAAAAGTCCCCAGTCTCTCCAATTAATCATCAATGTATGGCATTGACTCTAGGGCCTTCATCATCCTGCTCAAATTTCTTTGAATGCTCCTAAGTTTGCCCATCACACCATCCTCCCTAGAGCCTTGTAAGACAGGCAGCTAGAAGGCCCAGGTGGTGGAGTACAAGCCTTGAAGTCAAGAGTGCCTGAGCTCAACTCCCGTCTTGGGAGCCATTTATCACCTGGGCAACCCTGGGCTCTCTAAGCCTCAGTTTTCCCCTCTATAAATTGGGAATAATAGCACCTAAATCACAAGGTTTTCTTGAGGATCAAATTAAATAACATACAAAGCACCGTGCAAATCTTAAAGCTCAATATAAATTATTATTTTCTTCACAGTGACTACTCAAAGGCTACTAAGTAAGCTCAAAAACAAAAGAGAATAACTGTGGAAAGCATGTATATAGATAGATGTAGATATAGATATGAAAAAGGAAACGGTTGGAAGAATATCAATATCCTTATATTCATATTTGTTTCTTTAAAAAAATTAGATGAAGTTAAACTGATTTGGGGGCAGTCATCAGAGAACAGTTTAGAATGATTACTGTTGATTACATCTGTTGGTTGCATCAAGGTTCCAGTTAATTAAGGATAATTGTAGAGCTGACAAGTGCAACATGCCTGATAATTAGCTGACTGACCTTTGTGGGCTTGCTTAATGGAAAGTGGTAAGTCAATAAAATGTGTAAAATGTTGGTGATTCAATTAATAGGTATTCCTGGTAAATTCAGCTATGTCAGTTAGAGTTGTGTCTAGTTTCATGCAAGGCAACAAGCATCTACGGGGTACCTACTATGTGCAAAGCACATAGTAGATGGCTAATATGGAAATATGTTTTGCATGACTTCACATGTATAATTGAAACCATATTGCCCACCTCTCAATGGGTGAGGGAATGAACTGGAGGGAGGGAGATATTTGGAATTCAACGTGTCTTAAAAGTAATGTTAAAAATTAAAAAAATCAAAGAATTTTTCAAGTGCCGTGTTGAGTAGCAGCAATGTGGTATCATGGAAGGAACAAAGAACATGTAGCCAGGAGAGCCCTGGGTTGGAATCCCGCCTCTGACATTTACTATCTGTATGACAATGGATAAATCAGTTTCCCTCTGATCATCAATTTCCTTAACTATAAAATAGGGGCATTGATGTCTGTGGCTACTATGCCACAGGGTTGCTGTGAGGATCAAAGGTGTGAGGTGCTGTGGAAAACTCCCTTAGAAAGCTCATATATAAAGCATTATATAAATGACAGCAGAAGAGAATGTGATCATAATGACATCCAATGATGGATTCACTATTAAATCTCAGGTACTAGGGGGAGAAATCCATGGCTCAATCTTGTTAGATATGGTGGATAAAGGGCTGACTTGGAGGCAAGGAGATTTAGGTTCACTTCCACCTCCAAGGTTTACTAACTGTGTGACCCCAGGCAAGTCACCTTTGTATGTGCCACTATTGCCTAAATGGAAAAAATAATAACTGCCTTTTATAATTGAATAAAAGTATGAAGTTGCTAGCTTATCCGTCGGGCTCTTTAAAGCATAGATGTCTGACACACGGTGTTGCAGTGGCAATATTCCAAAAGTCACCCAAACCAGATTAAAATGGAATCACAAAATATTTAAACAACAATCACTTTACAACAGAACATGGATGATATTAATATATGGTTTTCAAATCAATATGCGGCCCAAAGGGATCTTTATGGATGGTTAGCCACCCTCATTTTTATTTGCATTTGACGTTCATTCAAAGTATCTTCAAGACATCTCTAGGAGCAGACGTGACGAAGAGGAAGATTTGGATCTTGTCCCCTTACCACATGATTTTGATGTTTTCTACATTTAGAAAGATTTTGTTTCCTGTAGCTTGGATATTGTGGGTATTTGGCATGACAACATCTATTAAAATGATGCTTGTAATTTTTTATGGATCCATGTCTGTGCTAATGGTTAGATTCCAATACAGCTTATTTGTTAAATTCTCAAGGACATTTTGAGGACCATATTTATACTCTGATGATTTGTCATCTGTTAGTTTATGAAAGATAGTTGGTAATGTATGGTTGGAGTCACCAGGTTGTGTCTTGCTTGGTATTTGGGAGGTTATTTATTTTTGCAGCCCTCAGAAATGTGTTGCATAGTCTTTACTGTTCTTTTGCATAGTAAACATTACCTGCTAAGCCCAGTCTCTTTAAGAATAACCCATATATAATTTGTGGTGAAGAACTTATCTTGAATTGCTTCCACAAACTCTTCAATTACCGTAAATGGATCTTCCAAATTCCTTTTTGTCGTCATATTGGCTGAGCTCCTATGAATTTTGTCCATGGAGGGCCCTTCAATGCCATACTTATGAGGCAACTAGGTACACAGCAGATAGAGTTGAACCTTGAATCTTCCCGACTTGAGTCCAAATATTGCCTCAGCCACTAGCTGTTTAACTCTGAGCACTTTTTTGCCTCAGTTTCCTCCTTTGTGAAAATCAAAATAAGATAATATTGTAAATCACTTTACAGACCTTAAAAACACTACATAAATGTTGGCTATCATTTCTATTTTTAGATCTAGTCATTTTATAGGCCCTTCCAAGGTAAATCACTCTCAGTTACACCTCTATTATGAATCCTTCCTGTGGCTTGGTAAAGTAATATTTTCTTGTTCCAAATGTATAAGTTAGTTACTTGTTTATTTTGTGCTATGGGAGCATCTATCTTCTTCCTTTTGGATGAGCAAGTATTCAACTTTCCATAGTTACACAAGAGTGATGCAATATTTTTCATTAATATTGCATGAATTCCATTGACTAGGAAATGACCAAACAAACTGTGGTCTAGGAATACAATGGAATATGATGGTGCTATACAAAACTATGAATCTGATGAATACAGAGAAACACAGAAAGGTTTACAGGAAGTAATGTAGAGTAAATTAAGCAGTCATAAAATAATATATGTAATAACTACAACAATATAAATGTGAAGAACAACCATAAAACGATCAAAAGTGAATGATGAAAGCATGGAGAGACTTCCATGAAATAAGGAAGAGTAAAATGAGTGGAATCAAGAGAACACTGTATACAATAACAGCAGTATTGTTTTAAGAACAACTGAGAAACCAAGTCATTCTGACTTGGGTATAAATACCCAAGTAAATCGCAGAGACTATGAACGAAGATGCTATTTGCATCCAGAAAAAGAACATTATCTCTTTCTCTCTCTTCCTCTCTCTCTCTCTCTCTCTCTCTCTCTCTCTCTCTCTCTCTCTCTCACTCACACACACACATACACACAGACACACAGACACACACAGATTTGTGTCTATTGGCAGCCAACTTGAAGTTTTGAGGAGGGGGGAAGGGGAAAAATGTTCCACAATAACTACTGTATATTTGAAAGGAATAACAAATTGCACATAATAGATCTATAATTTCAGGCTGAATCCTCTGCTTTTTTCTCTTTCCATTTTGTTATGGAAATGCTCATTTTATTTCTTAAGTTCAGAATATTTTTTTTAAAAGAACAAGACTATGAAATGTATTTAGATGCAGTATTCTATATAAGGTCCTGATTTCTCACTGCATTAAAGTGGACTTTAGTTTTATAAGGAAAAAAATCTAATGATGCAAAATTATGAAGAAAAAAGTGTCCCTAAATAAGAGATATGAAAACATGCTTCCACTCCACTCATTTGCAGAGATGGAGATCGATGAGCATGGTACAGTAGATATATTCTCATACATTTTCGATGCATTACTCATTTTTTTCTTTAAAATATTATTTGTTGGCTCTCTGGAGGGGCAGAGGAATGTTGAGGGAAATTCTAGTGATATTTAAAAAACAAACAGAAGATATCAATAGAATTTTTTTAAAAAATTAAAGTGTCTTCCCCAATTGATAAATGGTCAAAGGGTATAAACAGGCAGTTTTCAGTGGAAGAAATTAAAGATATCTATAGTCATATAAAAATGCTCTAAATCACTATTGATTAGAGAGATGCAAATCAAAACAACTCTGAGATACCAGATCACAACTATCAGATTGGCAAACATGACAGAACAGGAAGAGAGTAAATGTTGGAGGAGATGTGGGAGAGTTGGAACACTAATACATTGTTGGTGGAGCTGTGAGCTGATTCAACCATTCTCCAGAGCAATTTGGAACTATACCCAAAAGGTTACAAAAATATGCATACCCTTTGACCCAGCAATGTCACTTCTAGGACTGTATCTGCAAGAGATCACAAAAATAGGAAAGGGTCCCACATGTACAAAAATATTTATAGCAGCACTCTTTGTGGTGGCCAAAAACTGGAAATCAAGGGGATGCCCATCCATTGGGGAATGGCTTAATAAATTATGGTATATGAATGTAATGGAATACTATTGTGCTATAAGAAATGATGAACAGGAAGACTTCAGAGAGGCCTGGAAAGACTTACATGATCTGATGCTGAGTGAAAGGGGGAGAACCAGGAGAACTTTGTACACAGCAAGGACCACAGTGTGTGAAAGCTTTTTCTGGTAGACTTGGATCTTCATAGCAATGCAAGGACTTAAAAAAATTTCCAATGGTCTTTTTAAGACAAAATGTCCTCAACATCCAGAGAAACAACTATGGAATTCAATCACAGAATACAGCAGATCATACTTTTTGCATGTGTATTACATTTTGGTTTGTTATATGATTTCTCCCATTCGTTATAATTCTTCTACACAGCATGACTATAGTGAAAATGTATTTAACAGGAATGTATGTGTAGAACCTATACAAAATTGTATGCCATCTTGAGGAGGAAGCAGGGAGGTAGTGGTGAGGTAGGGGAAAAATATCTAAGTTATATGGGAGTGATTGTAGACCACTGAAAATAAATAAAATTAATATAAAAAATTAAGGTGTCCACACTTCAGAAGTGTGAGAGCATCAATATTAATATAAATAAATTATCTGTATTTAAAATGTCATTTTAAAATAAAGTATGGAGTTTTATTTTGCAAAACTACCTCCCAAAATGCTATAGGGGCTACTACTAGAACACTCCAAAGACATTTGGTGTAACATCTCCTTCTCCATGATATAAGGAGCGGTCCTACAGAATAAATGGGTCCTGCCCTTGTTTCCTTTCAGGAGCCTCCACATCCTAGAAGTTGCACCTGAACAAAAATCTCACTTATCTTGGCCAACGTAAACCTTTACATGACTACAATATTGCAAAAAATACTTCCTGCCACTGGATTCATCTTCTGTAATGATGCAGCCAATAGGATAAAAGAGGAATGATAAATGTTATTGGGGGAATATTTATAATGTAACAAAATCAAATTAGTTTTCTGAAGCATCTATTATGAATGAATGCTGATAATTCTCAAAATCCACAGAGCATGTCTGCCAACTCTGGGATGTAGTTGTTTATCTCCTCAGCAGCACCTAGATCGAGATGGAGTGGAGGTCCATCAATGCTCCTGTTTGTGGATGATGGAAGGCTGCATTCATCAAGTGCCAGGGCATTAAAGAGCCTCACTCCTAAGTGAGATTGAGAATCACTCAAAATTGCTGGGCCTAGAAATCTAAACAGGAAAAAAAAATCAATGAATGCAGAAGGTCCATTTTCTATGACTACTAATATACAATTGGATGGACATCTCATAGAGTTGATCCATCAACTGACATATCTTGGGCAAATATTGCAGATGGACAATGCCCTGGATCCAGAAATAAACAGAAAAGGACAGAATGGAGAGCATTCTAAAAATTGTGCAGCACTTAGTATGATGCCAAGCTTTCCCCTATAACAAAAATCGATCTTTTACCTCCTAATATTCACCCAATGATGCTACATGGCTATGTCTCATAAACTACCACTTTCTCAAGGAACCAAAAATTTTCCAAATACCAAAGAAGAGATCAAAGTGGAAGAAAATACGTTGGAGCCTATTACTAATAACTTTCCTTTCAGAAGCAGCATAGAATGTATCATACAAGAAATGTATGACTGGAAAATTGGGCCAGTCATATAGCAGAAGGAAGGAAGAAGCAATGGGTAGAAAGACCCAGAGGGGTGGATGGGGTGTCTAGGGAGGACTAGCACCTCTGCCATGAAAGCTTCCCAAACCTTTGGCATTCATCTGCCCCTCAACTTTCACCTGTGGCTTCGAGAAGCTGTAGCATGTACAGCATCCACACTCAGGCAAAGCTATCTCTACAGATAGGCTAAACTAGGTTGAGGGTACCTGAAAGGTCTCAAATCTGTTGGTGATTTAGGGGGATGTCTACCCCAAGCATGTGAAAACTCCCAGCAGAATGGCAGATGAGAACAATTTGTTCCAATAGCCATGAATGTGACTGAAGCAGACTCTGTGGTGTGCTGAGAGCTTGTTCAGACATCTAAGATGTCAACATTATCAACCTTGGATGGACCATCACAAGTCATGTTGACTTTTCTCCTGCAACTGGATTTCGATGACTCTGGAAGAGAGAATGAGGCTGAGGACTTTGCACAACTCTGCCTCTCTTAACTCCAAGTCACAGGCAAATCAAGACATTACCCAAGATGTCATTGATTCTGTTCCAAAACAAAGGACAAACAATAAAAGATCCAGAGGGAATCACCTAACATGTTGGATGACACACCAGTGGAGGCTTTGTTGCAAATCATAGACAAAGTCAAAGAGGATAAGAAGGTGTGATTATCAGTGATCGGTACCACTGAAGGAAGTATCCACCATTAATCCAATCACAAATCCTTTCAAGTTCTCTGGGGAAAAAAAACATCTAAAGATGCTGTGATGACCAACTATACTATATGATATACCATTTTTAAAGACATAATTCATTTCTATTAATATTGATTCTCTGACAACTATGAAGTTATGGCACCCAGCATTTAGGTTCAGGACACCCTGGTTGTTTTTCAAATATATGTCTACTTATAGAAAGTGACCAACATTATATCTTCAATAGGAATCCATATTGCGGATTTACTGTCTCCAGTCATTTTACATAATTCCTTCTCTATTCTCAAGTAATTCATCACAACCTGAAAAACTCACTGTGAATTTCTGAATTGGACCAGAGTAATTGTTGGTTACTAAAGTGACATTACAAATGGTGAGACTTTTCTCACACAGTCACCTTGATGCTATCTCCTTCTCCATTTGCCCTTGTGACATTGACATCAGAATTGGTATTATATTGAAAGTGATTGCAGTATAGAATTATTGATATCATTCTTGTGAGGAGGGAACTCAACATTGTCTTCCATAGGTTATTTGGTAAAAATAAACTCCATTAATCTTAGGATATTCACCAAGACTTTCCTGTGTTACCAGATGGACACAATTTTAATAAGTTAAGGAAGGTATAATGTGGCTATCTAATATATGTTTTTAAATAAATAACTATATCTAGCATACATTTACAAAGTTGCCTTTAGGTCATAGGTCATTACGTGTTCTATCATCTTTACACTGTCTTTTTGGGCCATGAAATAGAAATCTTTTCAAAAGTAAAGATAATCACTTAAATAAATAATTCACATGTTAAAAAAAAATCTATGTTTTATAGGGGTAGAGATATGCGTCATGTCACATTAATAGAGCAAGAGGTGCTGAAATTTCTTCCAGTTATCTACTGCTATTAGAATTTGGGAGAAGGGGAGACAAGGCAATGTTTTGATCTACCTCCAACAGCCATCCCAAGAAAATGTCATAGTAATCGAATGGTAATTGAACTCCTAGGAAAAGCAAACTTGCTACATTCTATCAACATTAAAAATTAAGGAGAGCTTCCAGGTGGTTGTATATGTGCTTTCACCACCATGTGATGGCGATGATTCACCACCATGTTTTTGTTTAAGTCTGGAGTGCACAGACAACCACCATTAGTACCTTGAGTTCTATTTGTTTCTTTCTTTACCACAAAGAGGCAGTGTGATGTGGCAGACAGAGTAGGGCTTAGAGTTAGGAATTCTTGGCTCCAACCTGCCTCTCACACACATTATGTACCTTAAGCTGCTGTGACTCTGTGAACAGCATTTAACGTCAACTTTCTCAGACTACAGATTATAGAGAAGGTACTGACATGCACTGAGAAATGGAGTTTTCTTTTCTGGGAATTCACTATACCAAAAACATCGTAAGTCCAATCCCTATCCCTAGCTTCCTTATCAAAATAAGGGAGAATTCTTAGAACCTCAGAGTTGAGAGAAACCAAAGAAGTAAAGTTCATCTCATACCTAAGAATCCCTTCTCGGAATTGGGTGGATCTGTTCAGTTTTATGCCAATAATCATCATAACAGCTACCATTTATATAATGCCTACTATGTGACAGGCAAGTGTGCTAAGCTAGTTATAATTCTCATCTCATTTGACCCTCAAAACAACCCGGGGAGGTAGGTACTATTACTATCCCCCTTTTATAAATAAGGAAACAGAAACAAACAGAAGTGAAATGACTTGCCCAAGATCACAGCCTGAGGCTGGATTTGAATTCACATCTTTCTGACTCTAGGCCCAGGGTTCTATCCATTGTCCCACTTAAAAATAAGGTACCTGTCAAGATAAAACAGAAGCCAAGTTTTTAGTGTGTTTATTTGCTTCCTAATTAGATATGGTGTAGAAGAGAGTAAAATTATTTTGCTACAATGACAGTGACATAGAAAGCTTCTTTCTTGGTTATTTAGCTTTAGATACTAAATATTTTTGAGGTCAAATGTATTTCATTGTTGAAACTGCTCTTCAGAGATGAATCTGGACTCCATAAAACTGAAGATAAATCATGTACTACCTAACAGATTCTAGTGATGAGAGAAGTACAAGAGAGGGTCTATTTGAGGTGTCAGAGACGGTGGCTATTTTTTCTTTTCATTGACAGCTGGATGAGTTAACATGGTGAGATTTGCCACAGTAGAGAGCAAATTAATTATCTGTGGAACTTTGAAGAATGTTAGGAGATCCTTTGACAGTAATGAGAATTTGAACACACTGATACTGTGACAGAGTGGCCTGTAGGAATTGGAAGCCCCTTCTAAAGCTACTGTCAGCTTCCCAAGATATTCTGTGAAAAATCTCCTAATGGACAAATTCATGGCATAGCAATACAATTTGAAAAGGCAGCAATGACACTTTCTGCACACGTAATTTTAAACTTTACCAATGACAACGGGGAGAGGCATGACTGGATAAATTTTGAGAATGAAGAGGTTACTTATACCTCTTCACTATGGACTACCCTCAGCTTATAGAATTTCCTTGAGGAGGTTTGTAAAGGTTTACTTACATTAATATTTTCTCTCTGAAGGATCATGAAACCCATGGATGGACCATGGTACCAGAAAGGCAAATATAACACTTCTAAATCTCAGGTTTTCAGAGGTCTGTGATTTCAGTGCCATTTTCACTGACATTGACTGCAACCTCTCTATAACTCAGCACAAAATCTGAGAAAGCTACTGGAGCTGAAAAATTCTTGACCCTGTAGCTAGCCATCACTAGGCTCTGAACCTCTCTGAATTTTGCTTGGCTGGCCTTCAAGAGACTGGTATGAATTCCATCAAAAGGCTCACACATACCACAAGATTTTTAATTATGGTAAAACCTATCAAAGCATGTCCCCTGCTGGTCTACAGTCTTTGAGAACCTAGAGTATTGTGTTAATTTCTTGACCCTACATTTTATAAGTTCCATTAATAATTTGGATACTGCCACAAGGGCAGCCAGGACAGGGAAAGGCATGAAAATTGGTTTAAGGAGCTGAGCACATTTAGCCTGGAGAAGAGAAAACTCAGGAAAGACATAATGGCAAATATTTGAAAGGTTGACATACAGAGGGTGGATTAGCCTTGCTGTGCTTGACCTCAGAGGGCAGAACCAAAAGCCATGGGCAGAAGTTGCAAAGGGGCAAATATAGGCTTGCTATCAAGACCGACTTCCCAACAATTGTTTTTGTTATTGTTCAGGTCACATCAGACTCTTTGTGATTCGATGGACCATCCTGTCCATGGCAAAGATACTGGAGTGATTTGCCCCATAAGTGACTTGCCCAAGCTCACACAGTAAGTGTCTGAGACCAGATTTGGACCCAGATCTTCCTGACTCTAGGCCTGGAGCTCTCCAAAAGAGACAAAGACTGCCCCAGGAACTAGCAGATACCTTCTCTGCTGTAAGAGCTACATCTACTTGGGCTCCAGCCATTAGACTTGGCTAGTGCCTCCCTACCCCTCCTCCAAAAAAAAGGCAGGGAAGCTGTGCCTGAGATCTGACTGGTTCAAGAGACAACTTGTTTCACAATCAGCAAATTGTTCCACAATCAACTGGCATAAATATGAGGAGTTGGTGGTCTTGGTTGGAGGTCTTTTGACCCTGTGTGTCTGTATGAAGACAAGGAGTTCTACATCTACCTGAACCAGTGGAATATTTGCTTAGTATCCTCTTGCTAAGCAAACTTTTTTTTATTAAAAGTATTAGATGGTCTACAAGTATTTCATTTCATTTCAGTCCTGGGTCTGAACCATCAAACCAGCCTGAGTCAGAGTCTGCCCTTAATATCCTCTTCTTCAATCATCGGATGAATGATTACTCATCATTATCTGATATCATAGCATGGAATCATTCAAAGTACACAGTGAACTAGATGGCTACTCAAGTCCCTTCCAGCTCTCAAATTCTGTTATTTTCGGAGTCAACCCC
>CM053775.1:12668648-12685199 GCA_028658325.1 Potorous gilbertii
AAAGGCCAGTTATAAAACTATCTCTGAGTTTAATTCACAGGGGTCAGTGAATGAAGTAGTGTCTTGAGACTACTGTGATGTTTCTGTGAGATCCCCCTGGGGTATCTGCGTCTATAAAGGCATATCTTGTATGTTACAAGTATCCAAATCTCTATTTGTGTATTTGTGTGTGTGTGTGTGTGTGTGTGTGTGTGATATGAGGGTACTGACCAATGACAGCCCAGTTTTTAGGAGCATACTCAGATTTGCCCTTCCTGGTACATACAGAGCATGAAAGATATACCCTGCCTGGTCCCACTCTAAACCATGGAACTTGGAAGCCTTTTTCTAGTCATGTGTGACTGAGAGATGGATAGTATGTAGTAACTATAAATGTAATTAGCTGTGAAGCCCCCACTTAGGAGGGGCTGAGCTGGAATTAAGTGTTCACACGAAAAGAGCTGCCTGCCAAAAAAGAAGGGAAGAAAGAAGGGAGGGTAAAAGGAAGGGAAGTAAGAAGAAAGGACAAGATCCAAAGATCAAAGGAGAACCTACGATGCTGTCACTCTTGAACAGTGCTTTCCAATTGGCTGATGGGGATGAGTCTAGCATTAGTCTAATCTGACCCAAACCCTGGACAAGAACTTGCAGAGCCCAGACGAAGGGAGCAGCAGTCACACTTTGCCCTGGAGCAGATCCTTCCGAAAGCACTAACAGCCTGTAAGTCTCCAACCTGTTCCTGAGATAATTGGAATAACGCGCAGCATTCGATACCCTAAGAAATTATTTTAATGCTAGAATAATCAAGTTACCAAGGGGATATTTGATAAAATAATAAGAAAATTAATTTGGAAAAACTAAATATCTAGAATATCAGGGGAAATGTTGAGAAGAAGTAGGGGCAAAGGGTGAATAGCACTTCCAGATCTCAAACTATATCATAAAGCAGCAATCATCCAAACAATCTGGTACTGGTTACATAATAGATAAATGAGACAAACAAGAGATAAAAGAATACTAAACAGTAGAACTCAATAACTCAGAATTTGATAAAGTGGAAAACATAAATTAACCTGGGGAAAACTTTCTATTTGATAAAAACTGCCTGAAAAATTGGAAAGTATTCTGGCAGAAATCAGGCTTGGATAAACACTTCATGCTACATTCCACAATACATATTAAATGATTCTTGTACTTAATGTTAAAGATCACAATAAAAAAAGAAGAGAAACAGATCATGTATTTTTAATAGCTATGGGTAGGAGATATATTCTTAATCAATCAAGAGATATAGGCAATTACAAAAGATAAAATCAATAAATTTGATTACTTGAAACTGAAAAGCTTCTGAACAGACAAAACTAATGTGAGTAGCATAAGAGGACAAATGACTGGGGCAAAAATATCTTTCTGTCCAGTATCTCTAATAAAAGTTTGATGTCCAGGATACAGAAATCATATATATATATGTATGTATATATGTGTGTGTATACATACATACACACATGCATACATATATGCACATATATGCACACACAAATAATAATAGCCATTCCCTAAAAAATGGTCAAAAGAAATGAACCAACAATTCTCAGAACTGCAAAGTATCCATGACCACATTGCAAAATACTCCAAATCTTCCACATCCAGAGAAAGAACTATGGAATTCAATCACACAATGAAACAGATCATTTTCTTTTGTATTATGTTTTGGTTTTATGATTTCTCCCGTTCATTCTAACTCCTCTATGCAACATGACTAAGGTGAAAATGTATTTAATAGGAATGTATGTGTAGAACGTATATAAAATTGTATGCCAACTCGAGAAGGGAGGAAGGAGGGAGGGGGAAGGAGAGGGAAAAATCTAAGTTATATGGAAGTGATTGTAGAACACTGAAAACAAATAAAATAATTATAAAAAATAAAAACATAAATAAATAATAAAAAATAAAAACCATAAATAAATAATGAAAAACATAAATAAAAAATAAATGCTCCAAATCACTAATAAGAAGAAAAATGCAAATTAAAGTAACTCTGAGGTTTCGCTTCACATTCTGCAACATGGCAACAGTCAGTGTCCAAAGGGTTGTGGAAATTCTTCCACATAATTACAATTGCTCCATTCTTAGGTACACTAAGACATTGTAGGTGGAGCTTCTAAATGGTATAAGCATTTGGGGAAAGTAATTTGGAATTATGCAAATAAAGTGACTAAAATGTCCAAACCTTTTAGCCGGAGACTCCATTACTGGGTTCATACCCAAAGGAAGCCATCAATAAGAAAGAAATTCCTCACGTTCTCCAAAATATTTATACTAGCGCTTGGCTTAAATTGTGAACATGAGTGTAATAGACTGTTACTGTGCTGTAAGAAATGTTGTATGTGGTGAATACAGAGAAGTCTGGAAAGACCCATGTGAACTAATGCAAAGTGAAGTAAGCATAGTCAGGAAAATTACATAGTAACTATACCAAAGTAAATAGAAAGAACAACCACATATTTAAAAAATCCAAAACCCACCAAAAGTAAAGGTAACAAAATTGTAAAGATCAAGGATTCAGTTGAGGAGAATGAGAAGACACCTCAGCCCCACCATTTCTTGGGGGTGGGAGGTCCATAGGTGTCACACATTGCATGTTTTCAGATTTTTTCAATGTATCAATCAGCTGTGGTGACTTGTTTTCTCCTCTCAAAAAATATTGTTTTTCTCATAGAATGGCCCTCTGGAAGGGGGAGGGATATTGGGATGACTATGGCAATGTAAGGAACAGAAAAAAACATCAATAAAAACTTTTAAAACAGGGAGGGGAGATAGAGACAAAATTTTCAAAGATGTCAGAATTCTCCTCCAGACAATAACCAATAGTAGTCAACAGAACAATTCCTAAAACCTGAAATAGTTTTAGAAAGAATTGTGTTAGATCTTTTGGCAAAGGAACCAGGCAGAAAATGACCCAGTTTCCTCCAGAGACTGTGTAAAGTTCCAGTATAGGTAGTGGGGACAACAATGTAAGACCATCTGGTTGACTGGCCTCAGGTAGACAGGAAGTAGATTCTAGAGATAAAGGTATTTGGGGAACCCAGAACACAAGCTTTGGGTGGATTCCAAACAATAACCAGGTGGGAGCTAAGCATTCCCGGGAGAATCTCTGAGGTCAGCCATAAGCTTGAGGTTAGACATTTTTCTAGCCACCCAAAGTTAGGTTTGAAAAGTATTTACAAAAGAGGATTAATAAACTCCTTTCCTCATACCAAACCACATCTCTAGAAGATTCTAGATGAAATGTGCTCCACATCTCCTGAGAGAGAAATGATGGACTCAGAGCACAGACTGAAATTTTTTTGGACACAGTCAATATAGGAATTCATTTTGCTCAACTATGTCATTTGCCACAAGGGTTGAGGTGGAGACATAGGTGGGGGTGTTTTTCTTGCTTTCTCAAAGGAGGGGCATGATGGTGGGTGAGATAGATGAATTTCAATTGCAAAATAACAACAGAGTACCAATTGCTTCACATCTGTTCCCTCTTCATTATCTGTGGTCTTCCTGAGTGAGGCTTTGTCTCTTTCCCTCCAACCCATTGGAAAAGGATTCCTTCCCTAAAGGATGCTTTCTTCTGCACCATTTAGTTGGTGAGGAATAGGTTCTACTGACACTAATTCAGGCAGGAGCTGTTTCCAGTTCTTTGCTCAGCCTTAGTAAGGATCCATCTTTCAGCCCATTTTGACAACTTTGTACCAGGTATCAATCAGACTGTAAGTGCTGTGCAACCCTATCCACTGTCCCAGCACATTCTGTCCACTGGGTATTTTGAAAGTAAACATTTCCTTATCTTCCCTTGGGGTCCTCTTGTTCCTTTGCTCAGCTGTATGGCATCTTCACTTAATAGCAGTAATACAAACAACTTGAAAATGTCTTCTAGGCATTATTTCTCCCATAGAAAGAGAATCTTTCTTTGCTCAGACCAGAGCAGACTTTTGAAAAGCTCCTCAGACCATCTTCTCTAAATCTGGCATTAGTAGGACAGCTTGGTAAATAAAAGCAACTGTGAGCCACTCTATTTTTTTTGATATTCATAACTTTTTTAAATTAAATTTAATTTTTTTAATGTTCTACAATCACTGCCATAAAATTTAGATTTTAACCCCCCACACCTACCCCCACTACCCCTCTCCCTCCCCAAGACAGCATACAATTCTATATAGGATCTACATATACTTTCCTATTGAATACGTTTTCACTATAGTCATGCTGTGTAGAAGAACTAAAATAAATGGAAGAAATCATATAACAAAATCAAAACATAATACACAACACACACCCACAAACATGATCTGCTGCATTCTACGAATGAATTCCATAGTTCTTTCTCTAAGTGTGGAAGGCATTTTGCCTTAGAAAACCATTGGGATTTTTTTTAAGTTCTTGCGTTATTACAAAGTTCCAAGTGTACCAGAAGAAACTCTCACACACTGTGGTCCTTGCTGTGCACGAAGTTCTCCTAGTTCTGCTCCTTTTACCCAGCATCAGATCATATAAGTCCTTCCAGGCCTCCCTGAAGTCTTCTTGTTCATCATCTCTTATGGCACAATAGTACTCCATTACATTCATATGCCATAATTTATTCAGCCATTCCCCAATTGATGGGCATCCACTTGACTTCCAGTTTTTGGCAGCTACAAAGAGTACTGCTATAAATATTTTTGTACATGTGGGACCCTTTTCCATTTTTATGATCTCTTGGGGATACAGTCCTAGTAGCAATATTGCTGGGTCAAAGGGTATGCACATTTTTGCAGCCCTTTGGGCATAGTTCCAAACCGCTCTCCAGAATGGTTGGATCAGCTCATAGCTCTGCCAACAATGAATTAGTGTCCCAACTCTCCCACATCCTCTCCAACATTTATGATTTTCTTGTTCTGTCATGTTTGCCAATATAATAGGTATGATATGGTACCTAGAGTTGTTTTGATTTGCATCTCACTAATCAAAAGTGATTTAGAGCATTTTTTTCATATGATTATATATATCTTTAATATCTTCCTCTGAAAATTGCCTGTTCATATCCTTTGACCATTTATCAACTGGAGAAGAGCCACTCTTTATCTGAGAGAAGTTGAAGGTAGCTGGGGAGAGGAGTACTATGGTATAGAATTCATGCCTCCCTACCTCTATTTAGACAATATTTTCCTGAATCCCCTAACTGGAATTTGTGCCAGTATTCATGAACAGCATGCTGGGCCTGGAGTCTCATCTTCCTGAGTTCAAATGTGTTCTCAGGTACTAGTTGTATGACCCTGGGCAAGTCACTTTACCCTGTTTACCTCCATTTCCTAATCTGTAAAACAAGCTGAAGGAAATCACTTCAATATCTCTGACATGAACACCCAAAGGGGGTCATGAAGAGTTAGATAATGACTGGAAAACAATTCACTTTGATACCTTGCTCTTATCTCTGAGCAAAAGAATGCAGTATCCTTCTGGTATTTCCCTCCACCAAACTTGCCCAGTATCTAGTTGGGAGTCATTTCCCACTCTGCCTGTGCCCTGCTTAGACTACTAGGACCAATATACATTCATGGTTTTAGGGTGCCTAATTTTTCCCTTTGGGGTTGAACCTGTCACCTGTATATTCAGTTTCCTTTGTTCCCAAACATTCTCCTAAGACTCCCTCCTTCTTTACTCTCCCATCAATCTTATACTGGTAAAACAAAGACAAGATTTTATTAGCCTAGAAAGAAGTCAGAGATAGTCACTGGAGAGATCATTTGGAAAAGCAGTAGCTAGGAGAACAGAGAGGAAAGGAAAGAAAAAAGACAGGAAAACTGAACATTTCAAACAAACAACTACCAAGATAATCTCAGATCTTCCTAGCTAGGGTATAAATGCTTAAAAATTTCCCTCAGGAAAGCTGCTCAGCAGAGCCTAAAACTGCCTCGACTTGTTCTGAAGGCTCAAAAATGTATTTGAAGAAGGGCCTACAAAAGATAGATTCAGTGAGTCAACCCCATGAAAGAAAAATGGCAACCCCATCCCCTGGTTTCACACCCTGGTAACCAGTTCTCAGTTAAATTAACTGGAATTATCTTCACCTGAACCTAACAAAGTCATTTCCCTCTCCCTCGTTCCCCACCTCTTCAGGCTTTTGGCTCTGTGCTAAAAGCAGACCATTGAGGACTCTCCCTCCTTCGGGGGAGTGTGTTCATCCATACCTTGCCAGTAAAAGCACCCCCAAATTCCTTACAAAGGCATAAGGCTTCATTTTAATAAGAAGACACTTTGTGGGTGATTGGGAGAGTAGAGCTCCTCAAAAATCATTCCTCCAAGCAACTAGGTTTAAATTCTCAAACTTCCTCAAACTGTCCTCCCCTCAACCCCAGCCCTCCTCACAAGAGTAGACATGGCATGCAGTCGGATGAGCAAGGAGGAGCTTTTCTTGGGCTGAGAATGGTGGCAGTGGCTATAGAGAAGCAATGATTTATAGTGAAAAGGGTCTTGGAGTAAGAAAATTTGGGCTCTAAGTCTGAATCTACCCCTTAATGAGCAACTTTAGTCACATGACTTCCCTCCTCTGGACCTCAGTTTCCTCATCTGTCAAGTGAAGGGGTTAAACTAAATGATATCCAGCTCTAACCCTGGGTGCTTATCTGATTTCTTCAGTATCTGTTGTGTGTTCATCCCAGTGGGAGACATTGAGGAATTTACTTAGAAGATACATAAAACAAGGTTGTTGACTGTAGAAACATTCCAATGTAGTTTAAAAAAGCCAAATATGCAGAAGATCATATCGGAGATCTAAAGCTGGATGGACTTCAAGGACCTCCAATGCAAACCTATTATTTCCAGATGAGGAATCAGAGACCAAGAGAGATTGAAATGGCTTGCCAGAGGTCACACAAGGAGGAAATATGAATATCATTTAGTCCACATTGCATAATAAAGATCCATGTTGAGCTTGTAAGTGTAATTTAGAGGAAAGGATGCTGGATTAGTCATAGAATACATTAAGCAGCCTCTTAACAAACGTTTGCTGAATTTAAATTTTTGTTGGTCAGTCATCTGACTCTTTGTGATCCCATCTGAGGTTTTCTTGGCAAAGACACTGAATTGGTTTGCCTTTACTTTCTTCAGCTCATTTTATAGGTGAGGAAACTGAGACAAACAGGGTTAAGTAACTTGCCCAGGGTCACATAGCTAGGAAGTGGCTGAGTATGGATTTGAACTCAGGTCTTCCTGACTCTAGGCCCCACACTCTTATCAAATGAGTCACCTTGATGCCCCTGAATTTAAATAGCTTGACAATAAGAATAATAAAGATGATAATATTAATAGAGGAGTCACAGAATCTCGGTGTTGGAAGTGGTTGGTTAGAGATACTAGATGACATCTAGTCCAATAGCTCCCATTCCTCCAAAGCTTTATGGTTCATTAAAAAACAACTTTTAACTGATGAAGAAACAAAGGTTTATTATTTTTAAGTGATTTTTCCCGCAAGTCACAAAAGCAGTTAAGTGGAAAAGTCGACATTGAATGCATTTCTTCTAAGTATTAGTACAATGGTTCTTCCATTGACAGTAATAGATGCCTATATGTAGATGTGTATATGTATGTTTTTGCCTGTCTTATTTCTCCCATTAGGATGTAAAGTCTTTGAAAGCATAAATTATGGCTATACGTATACTTGGAGTGTCTTGGGAATCTCAGAGACTGTGAGTGCACAAGAAGGGAGTCAATAGACATGTCCTTTACAGTATCCTGGGCCTTCTCTAGTCACCCTGATGAATACCTGGTCACTGGATCTAGATAGCTCAGGAGGAGAAAGTGAGGCTGGTGACCTTGCACAGCCCTCCCTCACTCAAAATATTCAAGTGCAAGTCATGTCATCATTTCTCTGATGTCATGATCTTCTTTGAAAATGAAGGATGAACACAACCACCTTTACAATAAAACTGATAGTATTGATTTAATTACTGATCCCTCAGCAAGAGGTGGGAAATGAGAGGCAGAGGGTGGAAAGGTGGTGCACTCAGGGTAGATCACAAAATAGCTCTGGTGGATGACCAGATGTAACATAAAGAATGGTTTGGACTGTTAGTCTGAGACCGACTAGACATAGTGAATTAGCTGAGTTTACTTCGTCAATTACAATACTTCAACCACAGGAGGGGAATTTCAAAGCAAGTGTATTCTATCTTGCAGCAATAGGAGTTATGTTTTGTTGTTTGTTTTTTTCTGGAAGTTGGGTGCAGAGTTGCTAGTACAGGTGGCATGAAGCCGAGAATTGGGGGTAGGGGATAAAATAGCTGAAATGGACGGCTGGATGTAAGATGAATCATGATCCGAAATTAATCTCCCTTCTCCTAATAACTCTTTTCTCTTTCTCTTGCATCCCTCTCTCCTCTTGAATAAACACTGATTGTTTTTCCCTCCTCAGAAAGACAGATTCTGACACTTAGAGGAGGGGGCATATATTGTAGCCCATGGAACATGAATTCTTCCTTCTCTTTCCTAGGTTCTTAAAGTTTTCCTAAATATATAGCCCTTTAGATACTCTGTCTCTTGATTCTTCTTTGTCCTTTCTTTTAAACCTTGATCGTCTTTTTTTTCTCTCTTGATTCTTCTTTGTCCTTTCTTTTAAACCTTGATCGTCTTTTTTTTAAAAAAAAAAAAAGTCTTATTCTAGAACCACGAAAATAATTGCTTTCATTGTTTTACCTTTTCTTGATCACTGGTTTTATGTTTCTTATGTTCTCTTTTTGGAATGTTTATGGATAGAATGCTCTGACCTGTGGAGGATGTTGCTCTACAGACAACCCACTAAACAGAACAGCCTGTCAGAAAGCCCAGGCATTTGGAAATTAACTCATTCCTTCCAATGTACAAGTGAAGGATGTAACTCTTCCCAAGACATGACTCTTTCTCAGTCCTGCAGCTTACAAAGGCTCTTTTCAAAATGAATGCTGCCCCAATTTTACACTCATCTGGCATGGATGTGACTACAGTCAGGACAGATAACAAAGGACAAACCAAGAAACTGATAGAATTAATGAAAAATGTCACCCAAAGTGACTTCCTCACCAAAAGTCTCCCCAAATTCATTCTGAATGTCAACTAAGTTGCACTGAATCATGATCTGGATTCCTCAAGACCATAATCATTCATGCAATCTTAACCATAGTCATTCATTCATTCATTCATTCATTCATTCATTCATTCATGTACACATATAATCAACAGTTATTGACTGCCATAAGCCAGGCTAATTCAAAGGTTAGTCACTAGATATGAATTATATCCATGTCCTGGGTGTCCTGTCTTTTCATTAGACAACAAGTTCTCGTGTCCATTGTGACCCTCCTTGTGGTTTTCAGTGCCATTGCTGTGTGCATTTTTATCCGTAATTATGATACTAATTGATGACATGTGCCTGTATGATTACTGTTGTTCCAGTTATTGCAATTTTCACTATCTATTGATGCTGCAAGTGTACCCCACAGTGTGGGTGACGCTTTTCCTAAGTAGAAGAAATGTTGGTATTAGCATGAATTATTATAATTTTTTTGTGCCCCTTAATGTTTTTACATACTTCCAAAGTGCATACTTTGGAATGAGATGTTATCTGTAAAGCTCTTTGCAAACCTAAAAGTGCTACATAAAACCTAGCTATTTTATTATACAGTACACTTTATTTTTAGCTTTAATCATAGTTTACTGTGAAAAAGTTTACTCTGAAAGAATCATTAGAGATAAAGGAAACAAATACATATACAGTTTCTCCCCTATACCAATAGGGGCTCTATTTTGAATTTGTGAATCAAAACTGAGAAAATTAAATTTTAATCCAAAAAGTATATCATCTGATTCTGCATTATAGTATGAAACAGAGAAAAACTGAAGTAGATTGTATCAAAGCTGTTTTATCCTTCACAATTAGGAAACAAAAGACTGATAAAATATTAAGAGCTACGGGCTAAATTCATAGTTTTCAAAAATAACAAAAGATTGAGTATTTTTGGAAGAACAAATGACTTGGTAACCATACTAAGCACAAACAGTAAAAGTCCATAAAGATTTTATGTTTCTCCCCCAAACCAAAATTTCAAAACAATCTACCTTTCAGCAGGGGTTCAGATCAGTTTGTGTGTTAATGTAAATTATGTTAGTCCTTAGCAATAGAAGTCCCAGAGCTATTGGCACCCACAAAGTTGCATGGTCTTTTTACAGAAGGGAAAAATGCATATCACAGGGGTACTTTTTCTTGTGTTGTTTATGAAGTTTATGAACTTATTAATAAGTTTCTGCTGTCTTGGTAGAAGAATTTTTAAAAAGTTCAAAAAAGACTTTAACAATGCAATGATTTGCATGGATTTATAAGTATAACATATACAAGGAATTCTTTTTAGGCTTACAAACTGCTTATGTTCATTCAAGTAGCTACTAATATGAGACTGAAACTCAACTAAGACAACCAAACTCACTCTAATGCTAGCTGAAGGTAAATGGTGGAAATGCAATGAGTAATAATATCTATTTATAAGGATATACTTTGTCCTTCTGTCATCCACACTTTGGCAGATTACTTTTCTTGGTCCCAACCAATTAAGATCCATTTCTAAGTTTTTACTCCTAAATAAATGTGTTGACATTACTCCCTGTTGAGAAGAAAGCTTTCCAGAAACTCATCTGAGTGATTTTGGTGCCAAGAATTATAAAACACTACATCTTGGTCAAAAACCAATTCATTTCAGGAAATTCTGATATCTTAGTTGAAAGTAACCAGTGCCTTCTACTTCATTTTAAAAGATCTGTAATAGTGTGTGTTTTTATAAAATGTCATTGGAAAATTTATTTAAAATACCATCATTTCAGATTGTATTTTAATAATTTTTATGTAAAATTTCCATTGGAGGTAGACAAAAAATATGAAATATCTAAGATCTGCTAAACAAATTAGATTTTACCTTTTATTATAGTGAAAAGGGGGAGGGAATGATTCAGATGAATAGCAACTGCACTCCACAGGAAAAGCAATCAACAAAACATTATTGACATTCACAAGTGTAGGAAGTGAAGAGCTGCCAGTGGGGAACAGTATATGCCCATGGTCTTCATAGTTCATATACTGTGAACAACCTACAGTGGTGATGGCTTTGGATGTACAAATGTAGTCTTACTCCAGCCAAGCCTCTCGGGGCTCGAATCTATATAAAGGTTCCCCATCCTTGTTGGAGAAAGTGCAGACCTGAGACTAAATGTGGCCTTCTAGGTCCTTCAGTATGGCCTTTGACTGAGTCCAAGTTTTACAAAACATATCCTTTTATTAAGGGGATTTGTTCTGTGAAATTTGAATTCAGTCAAAGAGCTACACTTGAGGACCTAGAGGGCCACATATGGCCTCTGAGTCGCAGGTTCCTGACCCCCAATTTAGACAAAAACTCAACATGGCCCTAAGAGGATACTGACCTGTCATGTGCAGGGAAAAGTGGCAGGGTAATCTGGACCACAGAAACGAAGATATAAGGAGTATAATAAGGAAAGAGGGTTGAGTGGCATGGACCCAAGAAACAACTCTCCATGTCGGACAGGCAAGCAGACTGGTTAAGCTTCAGCATACATACATCCTGAGAGGCTGGGACTATGCCAGCTAAACCAGTTTTAAGTCACCTTAACTGACAAAAATCCCTCTTTAATCACTAAATGAAGTTTTATGGTGTCTCTTTTTATACTAATCTCAAAACTGTCTCAATTTTCTTTTATATATTAAAAGCAAACATTAGCCCTTCCTACTATTTTTTATAACCTCAAGTTCATTTGACTCCAATTCACTTAAAGACCCTTCTAGCTCAATATAAATCAATTGTGATGAATTTTTCTGAGTTATCTAGTCAGTCAGATTTAAATATGGCAAAAGAGCCTTCCCACAAGTAATACTGAATTTCTAGGCAGAAGGAATATATAAAAAGATAATTCCTAACAGGCTATAATTTTCATTTTTTTGTTACTATTAGTCTCATTAAAGTATCTTTTACTTTTAAGAGGAAGAAAAAAATCAATGGATTATTTTACCTTAAAAGGTTAATTGTGAAGACATATATATTCTAAGTGATTTAATTAACTTTCAAAAGGATGTTACAATACTGAGACCCTCTGAATGATGTCAACTGAAAAAATTTCAAACATAAATAATTATCTTCCCTCTCGCCTCATAAAACCTACCCCTCATAAAATAAAATTCCAGACATGGTAGCTATTGTTTGGATTCTCCAGCATTTTCGCTCTCAATGACATTTGGTCAGATTAACTCATTTCTATGAGAAAGTCTTGTTCTTTTATAGTTCTATAGGTTTATGGCACTTTTAATTTTTGAAAGAGCAGATTCCTTCCTGCCTACTTATGTCTGATGGTGCCACAGTCATCCCTTTTACAAACTTCAAGGTAACCTTGTTAAGATGACCCCATGCTGGGGTCTCTCCTCTCCTATACCTGTAGCCCTTTCTCCCCAGAACATGGGTTGACCTTAAGACCAGATTTGTCATTCGATGTGAAGGTCAAATTCTCTTCCTGTGGCCTAGGCCAAGGTCAAGGGTGCAGGAGGGAAGCACAGTCCAGACCCCAACCTTCCCAGGAGGCATGAGGAGGACCATGGAGTGGGACACAGTGAGGTTACTGGTTTCTCATATCCAGGTAAATATATAATTAATTATTATAACAGGAAATATTCATTGGATGGACACTCACTTCCAAAACAGAAGATAGAATTAATTAGAAAGCACAATCCTATAATATGTCCTTTCCCGGAACTATTTTGACTATAAAAAACTTAAAAGTTTTTCCATACATAATCAATTATAGTTCAAATTAGAAGGAAAATTGCTAAACAGGGAAATATTATTTCCAGCAAGACTGATAAATTTCAAATCCAAAATATTTGAAGAAGTTATTCAACTATAAAAGCCCAAGAACCATTTACCAATAATTAGTTCAAGAATATGAACAGGCAGTTTGTAAAGAAAGTAATCAAAACAACCATGTGAACAAATTCTCTGAATCACAAATAATTGTACAAAGGCAAATTAAAGCAACTGAGGCTCCACCTGACACCCCTTAGATTGACCAAGGTGACAAAAGAAAAATGACAAAGGTTAGTGGGGCTGTGGGGAAAGAGGCACACTGCTGGTGGAGCTGTGAATCAGTTCAGTCACTCATTTGGAAGAGCTCCTCCCTCAAAGTTACTGAACTGGGCATATCCTGCAACCCAGCCATTCCACTAGCAGGCCTGTACCCTCAAACTGTTCAAGAAAAAAGGAAGAAGATCCATATGTACAAAAATATTCACAACATTTCTTTTTCACAGCCAGCAAAACTGGGAAACATATGGGGGTGTATTCACACTGGGGAATGGTTAAACAAAAGATGGCATATGAAAGTAATGGAATATTATTTGCTATAACAAATGATGAACTGGAAAGATCTCTATGGATAGATGCAGTGGAATGAGAATGGGAACATTCATGCAATGTTGCTTTCCAATACTTTTAGAACTCTGGTCAACGCAATGAAAACCTAGAGTCCAGAATACAGGAACATGAAATGTTATTCATCTGTCACACAGGTAATGGACTTCAAATGTGGGAAGGTGGAGCGGGGCACACATCTTAAATGTAGGAATTTGTTTTGCAGAATTATGAATAGTGATAAGGGTTTCATTTTTCAAGTTTTGCCAGGGGCTACTGTTTCACTGAGAATGAAAGATCATAAAGCGGTCAAAGTAGATAAACATTTTTTTAAATGTAGGGATAGTGGTAGGAGAGGTGACACAACCAGAAAGGAATGTGTTATTCATCAGAAAAAAACTTGTTGCAACTCTTGCTCTCCATTTACCATCTCTTCTTCTCATTTGAAATATTAGATTTATTTGTGGAAACACTTTTTAAATTTTATGGCATCAAAATTGCTCCTGTACACAACTAACAAAAGGCACCGATCCAGTCATTGTAAAAGCTTGAGGACACGGGAACCAGTTCTCTCTGAAGCCCATAGAGCACCCTGGGGAGCCCATCGGGAGAGGCTGCTCCAGTGGGAAAGAACCCTGAATATGCACTCCTTTGCCTTGTGTACATCAAGGTTGGAGCACTTTCATTTAGGAGGAGATATGATCTGATGGGAGGATTACTCTTTTCCAAAAAGTCCCTTAATTTGGTCAGAGGAAGGGAGGGGAAGAGGATCAGATGTGGAACCAGGGGCACTTAGTTCAAATATTTGACTCTGCCCTTAACTTACTATGTGACCTTGGTAAGTCCTGTGACCTCCAGGAAGCCTATTTCCCATCCGTGAAAGGAAAGTAGGCTAGATGACCTCTAAGAAGAGCCTCCCAGTTCAAACTGTAGGAACTTAAGCCCACCTGAAGTCTTGTCCTTTGTGTCCAGCACTTGTAACAAGGGATCTCAATGAGGGTGGCCAGAGAGGTAGTTTCACTTAATAACTGAGACTTATGTACATACAGGAGTCTCAAGGGCCTAATAGATTCCTGCCTAAAGACCTTGACCTTCAAAGGTTGGCAAGGGCACACTTGGTCCTCAACAGTTTTCTGTAATTCTGGGAATCTTCTTTAAGAGCAGATTCTACTGCTGGAACTACAAAAAAATGAATATGTTTTTTAAAAATATTTAAATATAAAAATAATACCTAAGAAAGGAGTGAGCACCAACAGGAAACTCAGTTTTCTAAGGTCACTCTTCAACAAGGCCACAAACATCATGCTATATAAAGGGCCTGGCTCATGTTCTTCACTCCCAGACACATTCTAATTGGGATGGTGTGAGGATGGTCCTATCTGGGAGGGCTGGGATCCCCCAAGATTCTCCCAACTCATTCCGTAATCTTCCTTTGGTAGGAAGGAGCCCTTACAAGGCATCTGCAAGGGAAAAGTGATGACCTTTCTCTGAATGGAATGCCCAGGTACTTCAGTGTATACAAGCAATAGAACCCCAGAATTATTTTGTGGACATAGGCACTGCACCACCCCAATAAAGACAACTTCTCATTTCTGAGGGAGGAATGCTTTATTTGCATCTTCCATTTTCAGAGAGTTCACAGGAGATATAAGGAGTCAGGCTGTGAAAGCAGCCAAGGAAAAAGAGGTAAGCTTCAATGTCCCAACTCCAACTACAGAGTGAAGCACAATCTAGCATTATGTACTTTGAAATTGACATCATGGGGACATCAGGGTCTGGATGGGCAGGAGGTATTGTCCTGTAGGGCCTCATGCTTACCATCAGGGATCCTGGGAACAGCAGGCATCTGGAAAGGGCTAACCAGGGAAGAAGACCCTGATCAAAATCTGTTCAAGGTTATGTAGGACTGACCCATGGATGCCAGCCCAGATTGGGGCCAGGACTCCTGTCCTTGATTAGAAGAGTCACTTTAGATTCCCGATGTTAGGGGGAGACTTGGAACAATCCAGGAACCTGTTACTTTGATACTGGCATTAAAGATGGCAGAGGAGAAGGATGGAACTGCTGTAGCTCTCCTCCCATAGCCCCTAAAATACCTGTAAAAAATGACTCTAAACAAATTCTAGAGCGGCAGAAGCCAAAAAACAACAGAGTAAAAGAACTTTCCAGCCCAAAACAGCCTTGAAAGATGACAAGAAACGTCTATCACACCAGGTTCAGAGCTGAGTGCAGCCCACGGAGTGCAGCTGAGTGTGGCACAGACAGGAATGAAGCAGGCCTCAGGGGGCAGAATCACAGGCAGCAGCAGCAGTTCCCAGATTCCTCAACCCACAAATGCCAAACATAGATTCAAAGATCAGTAAGAAAGCTCTTTCACCCGGGTGAGAAAGGAATGCAGTTCGTTGTATGAAAAAAACAATAAAAATGATAAACCTTCGGTCAATTTGATTTAAAAAAAGAAAGAAGAAAGTGAAATTACCAATATCAAAAATGAAAAGGGTGAACTCACCTCCAATGAGGAGGAAATTACAACAATAATTAGAAATTACTTTGCCCAAGTGTATGCCCATAAATTTGCCAATCTAAATGAGATGGTTGATTATTTTAAAAAATATGAATTGCCCAGAGTAGGTTGTATGTATAGGTGTGATTGAGAAGTTTACTATAATAATGACGGAGTTTTCATGTGGAGATATTGGGCTATCACTGATAAAATATTATGAATTTTATGCTGTAACAAAATATTATGAAAATGTATAAGGTGGTTTAAAGATGCAACACAATTATATTGATAAATAATATGCAGTGAAGTACCTTTTTTGAACCAACTTATAACAATAAACCTCACATTCAAAGATTTCTCTCTTGCCTTAAGGGTGAATGGCCAGTAGAGATTGGAGTTGTTTACAGTAGCTGGTAATCTTCTGAGGGGGTTTTAACTCAACTGTTGGTGAGGCGGGTTGGTTTATTCCCTGTGATAAGAGCATTACCCCACAGAAAGCCTGCTGATCTCATATTTTAAAATGCTGAAGTACTAGAGTTTGAGAAACTAAGTCTGAGAAAATAGTATTTTTCTGCCTTGTCAACAGGGTAGGAAGGTAGTTTGTGTGTG
>CM053775.1:12692298-12704741 GCA_028658325.1 Potorous gilbertii
TTCTGGAGAACGGTTTGGAACTATGCCCAAAGGGCTACAAAAATGTGCATACCCTTTGACCCAGCAATATCACTACTAGGACTGTATCCCCAAGAGCTCATAAAAATGGGAAAGGGTCCCCCATGTACAAAAATATTTATAGCAGCTCTCTTTGTGGTGGCCAAGAGTGATAATTTTTGTGCCATTTTTAAGACTGAAGCCAGTCTGTAAACATCAGAGCTCAGGAATTTGGGACCATGGGTTATACCTAGATATCTATATATCAGGGAGCAGCTTTGAATACTGGATAGAGCCCTGGACTTGAGTTGGGAAAAACTGGAATCAAATCTTAACTCTGAGCTGCATAGACCTGGTCACTTGACCTCTCTGCCTTCCTAATTTCCTCATCTGTAAAACAGATAATAACGGTACTCATGTCACAGGAGTGCTGCGGGGATCAGAGGGGATACTGTACGTAAAATATTTGCAAATCTGAAAGCACCATAAAAAGCCATGTGTTATATATTTACATGCATATAATCCATTATAGGAAGTTAATTATTAAACATTTATTTTTAAATGTTTTAATAGTTTTTTTTTTGGTATTTCCTACAAATCTCATTGCATAACCCCAAACTTCTTTCCAGATGAGTCTGCAATTTGAAATTATGTCAATAAATTGATTAAAATATCTCTCATAATAAGGAAACAAGTTCACCAAAACTAATCTACATGGTTAAAAAAAAGTGGGATGTCATATACAGTGTTTCACATCAATGGTTCCCTACTTATGATTCAAAGAAGCACAAAGAGTTTAGTTGCCTTCTCATATCTCTTTCTTGAGGGCAAGTTTACTCAGTACAATTTGGCAGTGTTCAATTTCAGTTGTTTTCTTGCTGTTACTTTCCATTTCCATTTTATAGGCATTTGTGTAATTACTTTTCATTTCTATTTACTTTGCATTGTATCAGTTGACAAAAGTCTTTGCATGAATCTCAGAATTTATCCTATTCATCATTTCTTACAGTAATCTTCCTTTATATTTATGTATCATAACATAACATAACTATTTCTCAACCAACAGGCTTTGTTTCCAATTCTTTGCTGCCACCAACAGAGCTGCTGTAACTATATTGTTGTATATGGAGCCTTTTTCTTTGTTATTGACCTGTGCTAGGTACATGCATATCAAGGTGATCTCTGGGTTATAGGATAGGGACATTTTCATCCCTTTATTTGCATATTCCACATTGCCTTCCAGAATAGTTGAAGGAATTCACAGCTTCACCAAGAGTGCCATCATGTGCCTCCAACATTGACTAGTCCTATCTTTTGTTATCTGACAATTTGCAGCCCATAAAGTGAAATCTCAGGGTTGTTGTGATTTGTATTTCTCTCATTGTTTGAGTTGGGCAGCTATATGAGACCCATCTTCATGAGTTCCAATCTGGCCTTAGACACTTAGCAACTTTGTGACCGTGAACAAGTCACTTCACCCTATTTGTCTAAGTTCATCATCTGTAAAATGAACTAGAGAAGGAAACGACAAACCATTCCAGCATCTTTACCAGGAAAACCCTAACTGGGATCACAGAGCTAGATATTACTAAACACAACAGAACCACAAACTGCAATATTATTTGAATTGGTCTTTTGATCATTAATACTTTGGAATTTTTTTTTGGAAACATATCTTTTGACCACTTAGCTATTGGAGAGTGTTTTTAGTCTTGTATATTTCTGTTAGTTTTTCATATATTTTGAATATCAGGAACTAATCAGAAATATTTGACACCAAAGATTTTTTCTTAGTTGTCTGTTTCCCCACTTATCCTAGTCAAATTAAATATTTCTACAAAAGTTTTTCAATGTAATGGAACCAAAATGATCTGTTTTATCCCTTATAATCTCCTCTATCCCTTGTTTGGTTAAGAATTAAAATTGCCTGCCCATATGTGTGAAAGGTATATGATGTGTTTCTTTTCTAATTTTTTATGATATTATTTTCCATACTCTGGCTGTATATCCCATTTTGAAATTTATTATGCAATATGGTGTAATTTCTGCCAGAATACGGCCTTGCTTCCTCAACTAAAACACCTCAATAGGGTGTTCTTTCTTAGTTATGTTTTTTGGTTCATTGAGTCAAAAATTTGGTTATGGAATTCTCTGCTTTCTGATTCCTCCTTGTCTCTCTACACTTCTATTTTTTACCCAGGACCAAATAATTTTTGAGAATTATGACTTTACACTGTAGTTTGAGTTCTAGTTCTATAAAGTATCCTTTTGGGACTTTGGTATAATATTAAATATATCAATTACCTTTGGTAGGATTGCCTTTTTTATTATATTGCCATGTACTAGCCATGAGCACTACATGTTTCTCCAGCAATTCAGTTTTTTTATTTAATTAAGAAATATGTTAAAATACATACACAAATACACACATATACATGCACGCATATATACAGGTACGTGTAAAGGATTGGTATACTTTGGTAGATCACCCTCCAGATATTTTAGTCATCTTGTTATTTTGAACGTGCTCCTTTAATGACTGCTTCCAGGATTTTGTTACTACTATATAGAAAAGCTCTTCATTTCTGTGGGTTTACTTTGTAGCCTGTATCTTTACTGAAAATTTTAATTATCTCAATTTCTTTGATTCCCTAGAGTTGTTCAAGTATAACCTCATGTCATTAGCACATAGGAATAATTCGGTCTCTACTTTCTTCTTGGTTTTAATTTTTATTAGTATATAATAATGCTATTATTGCTATCTGAATGCTATTATTAAGATTTTGTAACTGTGTCAAGTAATAGCAGGGAAAGAGGACATCTTTGCTTCATTCCTGTATTTACTGGGAAAGACACTGGTGCATCTTTGTTGCATATAATAGGAATTTGTGATTTTTGAGTGATACTTATATCATATTAAGAAAAGATCTCTTTATGCCTGTACTTTAGGAAGATCTGTTTTTTGTCTTTTTTTTGTTTTGCATGAATATTATACTTTGTCAAAGGCATTTTTTTCTAGAATTATAATGAGGTAGTTTTGGGTTTTTTTGGTTTTATATGATTGGGTTCATTGTTTTTCTAATGTTGAATCTCCCTTGGTTCCTTAAGGAAAAAAAAATCTAAATTGATCACAGTGAGTGATTTGGGGGGATAATTTTTATGATCTTTTATTTATATTTTTTGCCAGAATTTCATTTTGACATTTTGAATCAGGTTTTTGTTTCTATTTCTTTGTTTTGTCCTTTCCTGTATTAGGTGTTTAAGACTATATTGATCTCCTAAAAAGAATTAAGTAGAGTGTCTTTTTTTCTCATTTTTTGGAGACTGTCTTGTCTAGCAGATAAATGATTTTTTCCTTCAACGTTTGATAGAATTTTCCTTTAGCCAGCTAACCCCCTTGAGAAAACTGCCTGTAACTGGTCATCCCACTTCCTCTTGTCTTCCTCTTTTCAATCCTTTGTAATATGGCTTCTGAAATCATCATTCAACTGAAACTGTCTTCCCTAATATTACTAATAGTCTCTTAATTTCCAGAATCTAAGGTACCACACCATCAAGGTATGCATTGAAATACCCCTCCCACCTTTTGTCAAGAGAAAAAGAAAGAAAGATGATGCCGTATGTTTTTTTAACCATTCGCCTTTTGCAGTATGGTTCACTGCCAGGGATTTAATTCAGAACCACGCCACTGCACAGGAATAAATTATATTGAAATTGTAGGAAACTAACGCGAGATCAGCCCTCAGACGGGGGGCGGAGGTTTTCCTGTGAGATCAGCCTACGAGCTGGGGGCGGAGATTCTTCTTGCACTGTTGCGGGGTGCTGCGGCAGGAGTTTCGGGGTACCTCGGAGGAAGAAAGCAGAGAGGGACGTGCGCGGGCGGGTGTGGCAGCAACGGGAGACCGAGGCAGCAGCTGATGCAGGCTGGCCACATTGTAAGACCTTAAAGATGCCCATCCTCTGTATGGATGCGCTGGGGGTGGGGGGGGCGGTGTAGGGTGGGGTGGGGGTGAGGTGATCGGGCCCCAGGAGCTGGATGGAGGGGGAGCTGGAGGGATTCGGGGTGGCCCCACCCCAGGCCTTATTTTCCTTTGTATGTTTCTTAATTCTATTCCCGAAATTGATGTCTTTGCCAGATTTGATGTTAGTCTCCATGTACCCCTGGGGTCCGCCCTTCCCAGGCCTTGTTAGATGTCCCTTGGATGGCGGCCTGAGGGCACAATGGGAGCCGCCCAGAAGAAGAGGGAGGGCTGAGCTTGTGGTTAGATTCCAGCTTTTCTTTAACTGGAGGGAGAAGCTTAATCTGCTTGCTTCAAAAATGCAGAAACCTTATGAATTCAGGGCGGATTGCAAAAATCCACACCTTAGACGCAAGCCAGATTTTATTGTGATGCTGTGACAGATCGTAGCATAAATATACTTGGTGGGTTTCTTTGTCTCCTTTTAGAAATTAATCCCCAATCCCTATCCATTGAGAAAATTTTTTTTCTTTAAGAAAGGACTCAATCCTTTGGGGAATAATCAATCAATCAACATTATTTAAGTGCCTACTGTGTGCCAAGCACCGTGTCAGGCATTGGGGATACAAAAATAAGGGAAGGGAATAAGGATTTCTATAGAGCCTGCTATGTGACAGGTAAAAAAGAATAAGGAAAGGGAATACATATTTCTATAGAGCCTACTATGTGACAGGCACTGTGCTAAGTGCTGGGGATAAAAAAATCAGGGAAGGGAATAAGGATTTCTATAGAGTCTGCTGTATGAAAGGTACTAGGTAAAAACAAATAAGGGAAGGGAATAAGCATTTCTGTAAAACCTACTATGTGAAAGGCCCTGTAATAATTCTTGGGGATACAAAAATAAGGGAAGGGGATAAGCATTTCTCTAGAGCCTACTATGTTCTAGCCACTGTGTCAATTGCTGGGCTACAAAAAAAAGGAAGGGGGATAAGCATTTCTATAGAGCCTGTTTATATGACAGGCATTGAGGAAAAAAAAATAAGGAAAGGGAATGAGTATTTCTATAGAGCCTACTATGTGCCAGGCATTGTGTTAAGTGCTGGGGATAAAAAAATAAAGGCAGGGGATAAGGAATACTATAGAACCTACTTTGTAAAAGGCACTAGGGTAAAAAAAGAGAAGGGAATAAACATTTTTATAGAGCCTACTATGTGAAAGGCCCTGTACTTATTTCTGGGGCTACAAAAATAAGGGAAGAAGATAAACATTTCTCTAGGGCCTCATATGTGCCAGGCTCTGTGCTAATTGCTGGGGATAAAAAATATGGGAAGGGAATAAGGATTTCCATAGAGCCTGCTGTATAAAAGGCACTGGGGCAAAAAAAAAATAAGGGAAGGGAATAAACATTTCTGTAGAGCCTACTATGTGAAAGGTCCTGTACTAATTGTTGGGGATATAAAAATAAGGGAAGGGGATAAGGAATCCTATAGAACCTGCTTTGTGAAAGGCACTGGGGTAAAAAAAAGGGAAGGGAATAAACATTTCTATAGAGCCTCCTATGTTGCTCAACACTGTGCTAATTTCTGGGGCTACAAAAATAAGGGAAGAAGATAAAATTTCTGTAGAGCCTACTATGTGCCAAGCACTGAGGTAAAAAAATGTGGAAACAGGATAAGTATTTCTTATTAAGCCTACTGTGTTCCAGGCACTGTGCTGAGTACTGGGGATACAAAAGCAAGGGAAGAAGATAAACATTTCTGTAAAGCCTACTATGTGCTCCTCACTGTGCTAATTGCTAGGGATAACAAAATAAGGGAAAGGGACAAGGGTTTCTCTAGAGCCTGTTGTATGAAAGGCACTGGAGTAAAAAAAAAAGGGAAGGGAATAAGCATTTCTATAGAGCCTACTATGTGCTAGTCACTGTGTTAATTTCTGGGGCTGCAAAATCAGGAAAGATGATAAGCATTTCTATAGAGCCTGCTATGTGCCAAGCATTGAGGAAAAAAAAAACAAGGAAAGGGGGTAAGTATTTCTTTAGAGTGTACTGTGTGCCAGGCACTGTGCTAGGTGCTGGGGCTACAATAATAAGGGAAGAAGATAAACATTTCAATAGAACCTCCTATAGTGCAAGGCACTGTGCTAATTGCTAGGAATAAAAAAAATAAGAGAAGGGAATAAGGAATCTTATAGAACCTGCTATGTGAAAGGCACTGGGGTAACAGAAAAAGGGAAGGGAATAAACATTTTTATAGAGCCTACTATGTGAAAGGCCTGTGCTAATACCTGAGGCTCCAAAAATAAGGGAAGGGAATTAGCATTTCTATAGAGCCTACTATGTGCCAAGCACTGAGGTTAAAAAAATATGGAAAGACAATAAATATTTCTATAGAGCCTACTGTATGCCAGGCACTGTGCTAGGTGCTGGGGCTACAAAAATAAGGGAAGAAGATAAACATTTCTCTAGGGCCTCATATGTGCCAGGCTCTGTGCTAATTGCTGAGGATAAAAAATATGGGAAGGGAATAAGGATTTCCATAGAGCCTGCTGTATAAAGGCACTGGGGCAAAAAAAAAAAATAAGGGAAGGGAATAAACTTTTCTGTAGAGCCTACTATGTGAAAGGTCCTGTACTAATTGTTGGGGATACAAAAATAAGGGAAGGGGATAAGGAATCCTATAGAACCTGCTTTGTGAAAGGCACTGGGGTAAAAAAAAGGGAAGGGAATAAACATTTCTATAGCCTCCTATGTGCTTCATCACTGTGCTAATTTCTGGGGCCACAAAAATAAAGGAAGAAGAAAAATATTTCTATAGAGCCTACTATGTGCCAAGCACTGAGGTAAAAATATATATATAAAGAGGATAAGTATTTTTTTAGAGCCTGCTGCGTGCCAGGCACTGTGCTGAGTACTAGGGATACACAGGTATGGGAAGAAGAAAAACAATTCTATAGTGCCTACTGTGTGCTCATCACTGTGCTAATTTCTAGGGCTACAAAAATAAGGGAAGAAGATAAACATTTTTGTAGAGCCTACTGTGTGCCAGGCACTGAGGTAAGTACTGGGAATACAAAAATAAAGAAGGAAGATAAACATTTCTGTGGAGCCCACTATGTGCTCATCACTGTACTAATTTCTAGGGCTACAAAAATAAGAGAAGATAAATATTTCTATAGGATCTCATATGTACCAGGCACTGTGCCAGGTGCTGGGGCTACAGAAATAAGGGAAGGGGATAAGGATTTCTATAGAAACTCATATGCTAGGCACTATGCTAATTGCTAGGGATAAAAAAATAAGGGCAGGAGATAAGGATTTCTATAGAGCCTGCTGTATGAAAGGCACTGGGGTAAAAGAAAAAGTGAAGGGAATAAACATTTTTATAGAGCCTACTATGTGAAAGGCCCTGTGCTAATTGCTGAGGCTACAAAAATAAAGGAAGGGAATTAGCATTTCTATAGGGCCTACTATGTGCCAGATGCAGAGATAAAAAAAACAGTATTTCTATAGAGCCTACTGTGTGCCAGATGCTGAGATTAGAAAACAACAACAGGAAAGGGGATAAATATTTCTATAGAGTCTACTGTGTGCCAGGCACTGTGCTAGCTGCTAGGGCTACAAAAATAAAGGAAAAAGATAAACATTTCTAAAGGGCCTCATATGTACCAGGAACTATGCTAATTGATAGGAAAAAAAATAAAGGAAGGGGCTAAGTATTTCTCTAGAGCCTACTCTGTGCTCATCATTGTGCTAATTGCTGAGCTACAAAAATGAAGAGGATAAACATTTCTATAAAGCCTGCTATATGACAGGCATTGAGGTAAAACAAAAAGTAAGGAAAGGGAATGAGTATTTCTGTAGAACCTACTATGTGCCAGCCATTGTATTAAGTGCTGGGGATAAAAAAAATATGTGAAGGGAATAAGGATTTCTATAGAGCCTACTATGTGAAAGGTACAGTACTAATTTTGGGGGATACAAAAATAAGGGAAGGGGATAAGGATTCCTATAGAAACTGCTTTGTGAAAGGCACTGGGGTGAAAAAAAGGGAAAGAAATAAATATTTCCACAGAGCTATTATGTGCTTCATCACTGTGCTAATTTCTGGGGCTACAAAAATAAGGGAAGATAAACATTTTTATAGCGCCTACTATGTGCCAAGCATTGAGGTAAAAAAAAATGTGGAAAGGGTAAGTATTTCTTATAAAGTCTACTGTGTGCCAGACACTGTGGTGAGTACTGGGGATACAGAAATAAGGGAAGAAGATAAACATTTCTCTAGAGCCTCCTATGTGCCAGGCTCTGTGCTAATTGCTAGAAATAAAAAAAAATAAGGGGAGGAGATAAGGATTTCTATAGAGCCTGCTATATGAAAGGCACTGGGGTAAAAACAAATAAAGAAAGAGAATAAGCAGTTCTGTAGAGCCTGAGATGTGTTAGTTGGGGCAGCTAAGGTAGTGCAGTGGATAGAGCACCAGTGCAGGAGTCAGGAGGACCTGAGTTCAAATCTCACCTCAGACACTTGACACTAGCTGTGTGACCTTGGGCAAGTCACCTAACCCCAAATGCCTCATCCTGGGTCATCTCCAGTCATCCTGATGAACATCTGGTCACTGGATTCAGATGGCTCTGGAGGAGAAGTGAGGCTGGTGACCTGCACAGCCCTCCCTCACTCAAAACAAAGTCAAGTGCAAGTCATGTCATCATTTCTCTGATGGCATGGTCTTGGCAATGAAGGACGAACACACTATGTGCTCATCATGTGCTAATTGCTGGACTACAAAAGTAAAGGAAGGGGACAGACATTTCTATAAGGCCTGGTATGTGATAGGCATTGAATTAAAAAAAAAATAAGGAAAGGGAATGAGTATTTCTATAGAGCCTAATATTTGCCAGGCATTGTGTTAAGTGCTGGGGATAAAAAAAATATGGGAAGGGAATAAGGATTTCTATAGAGCCTACTATGTGAAAGGTCCGGTACTAATTGTTGGGGATACAAAAGTAAGGGAAGGGGATAAAGATTCCTATAGAACCTGCTTTGTGAAAGGCACTGGGGTGAGAAAAAGGGAAGGGAATAAACATTTCCACAGAGCTATTGTGTGCTTCATCACTGTGCTAATTTCTGGGGCTACAAAAATAAGGGAAGATAAACATTTCTATAGAGTCTACTATGTGCCAAGCACTGAGGAAAAAAACTGTGGAAAGAACGTAAGTATTTCTTATAAAGCCTCCTGTGTGCCAGGCACTCTGGTGAGTACTGGGGATACAAAAATATGAGAAGAAGATAAACATTTCTATAGAGCCTACTATGTGCTCATCACTGTGCTAATTTCTGGGGCTACACAAATAAGGGAAGAAGATAAATATTTTTGTAGGACCTCCTATGTGCCAGGCACTGTGCCAGGTTCTGGAGCTACAAAAATAAGGGGAGGAGATAAGGATTTCTATAGAGCCTACTGTAGGAAAGGCACTGAGGTAAAAACAAGGAAGAGAACAAACATTTCTGGCCTACTATGTGCTAGCCACTGCTAATTTCTGGGGCTATAAAAATATGGGAAGGGGATAAGCATTTCTATAGAGCCTGCTATATGACAGGCATTGAGGTAAAAAAAAATAAGGGAAGGGAATGAGTATTTCTATAGAGCCTACTATGTGCCAGGCACTGTTAATTGCTAAGGATAAAAAAAAGAGCATAAGAATTCCTATGGAACCTGCTTAGTGAAAGGTACTGGGGTAAAAAGGAGGCAAGAGAATAAACATTTTTATAGAGCTTATTATGTGAAAGGCCCTGTGCTAATTGCTGGGGCTACAAAAATAAGGAAAGGGGATAAGCATTTGTAGAGATCACACTGGGTGCCAGGCACTGCAGTAAAAACAAAAACACCAGAAAGGAATAAATATTTCTTTAGAGCCTTCTATGTGCCCGGCACTGTGCTAAGTGTTTTCTATAGATAGTACAACATTTGATCTTATCTGCATTGTTTATAACTGTACAAAAACCAAATACAACCAAATACTTTCAAATAAAAAACAAATAGTTGCTTAATGTATGACTAGTAGAACAAACTCCCTCATTGGCCATATCTGAAAATGTATGACTCTCCATTTTAAGTCTCTGTATCAGGGAGGTAAATGGTGTGTTTTTTCATTTCTTTAGGCCAGTTTTTTTTCATTGCAGTGATCAAAGTTCTAAAGTCTTTCCAAGTTGTTGTTCTCTACAATGTTGTGTGTGTGTGTGTGTGTGTGTGTATTTCTCGTTCTGCTCATTTGCTCTGCCTCCTTTCATAGAGGTCTATAATAAGTATACATGACCAAGCAAAGGGCAGCTAGGTGGTGCAATGGATAGAGCACTTGACCTGGAGTCCTCAAAACCTGAGATCAAATCCACCTTTAATCATTTCCTGGATTTGTGACCCTGGGCAATTCTTTATTTTCTGTTTTCTCCTAATAAAACAGCACCTAACTATAGGGTTATTGTGAGGACCCATTGAGATAATGTTTGTAAAGTGCATTGTATAGCTCCTCTTACAGATGGGTTGCTTAATAAGTGCTTGTTTATTTTGTTAAAAACATCATTTGTTGTTGTTCAATTGTTTTTTGGTCTTGTCTGACCCCGTTTAGGGTTTTCTTGGCAAAGATGCTGGAGTGGTCTGCCATTTCCTTCTCTAGTTCATTTTATAGATGAACCGAGGCAAACAAGGTTAAGTGACTTGCCCAAGGTCACACAGCTAGTAAGTTCCTGAGGTCGGATTTGTACTCTGGAAGAGAAACCTTCCTATCTCTGGGCCCAATGCTCTTATCCACTGCAGCTCCACCTAGCTGCCCTTATTTATTATGGCATAGTAATATTCTATTACATTCACCTACCACAATTTGTTTATCCATTACCCAATAGAGCATATTCTTAGTTTCCGATTTTTGCTTACTATGAAAAGAGCTTGCATAAATATTTTCGTATATAGAGATCCATTTCCTCCATCTCTGATTTCTTTGGGAGTGTGGACCTAGTGGTGGTATAATTTGTTCAAAGGGTTTTCCTCTTGCTTTGATTTCTTTAGGGGTATAAGCCTGCTGGCAGTATAGCTAGTTCACAGGGTATGAGCAGTTTCAAAACTTTTGAGTCATAGTTTCAAGATGTATGCTTTATTTTTTTTAAATGTGTGATGTCCAGTGTTGAAATAGATTGTTTTCATCCAAGACCTTTATCTCCCAGAACAGAAAATGGTGGAGCTATAAATGAAAAGTATTCTGTGTTCTCATAGTAAAAATTATTTTAATTCATCATGTAACTGTATTACCTACCAGATGCATACACAAACACATACAAATGATTTAGTTTAATAATAAAATTAGATTGTAAAATTATTTACTGTGATTCTTTTATTAGACTATGTGGTAGGAACATCAAAGCCAATTCCATTTAATATAACTAATTAAAAGTTAATTAGTTAATTCTTTGTTCTAGGGCTATATTAAAATCACTTCAAAATAACTACATTAAATGTCTTGATGAGAACATTTCTGATTCTGATAGGGCTATTGTTATCCAATATATGATTCATATACAGAGATGCACAATGAATCTTTTTTTTAATAGGAAAGTGTCCACCTACAAATTCATTATATGAAAAATAGCCTGCTGATTTCTGTCTCTGGCTATCAAATTATAAAATCATAATAACAGTCCACATTCACATAGCATTTTAGAGTTTGTAAAGCACTTTTTTCTCAATAAATCCTATGATGTCAGAGTATCATTACCTCCATTTTATAGATGGGAAAGCTGACAAAGGTAGGAAAAACTACTGAATTTTCAAAAATATGTTGATAAATGTTCACAAAACAGTTATTTCCCAAGAAACCTCCAAATAATTTCCCCTATACACCCAAAGTAATTCAAAAATTTATTCATTAAAAAAAAACAATCTTCTTTCACTTTGATAGCAGTGTAGTAATACTGACCATTGTAATTGAAAAGTTTTGTTGTTTCTACATCTTGACTTTCTATTGTGGTCATCATGTTTTATTCTTTTCGTTCTGCTTTTTTTTCTCCCTCTGCATACCTCTATATCTTTCTTCCTGATCATTTATATTTGTTCTTTGGCAGTTGTTTGCCTTTCCACTGTATACATTGTATTGTGTACATTATTCACTTCACTTGATACCAACTCATACAAATCTTTGCAGGTTTCTCTGGCACAGTAGTATCTTTTTCTTTTTTAATGGCACAGCAGTATCCAACTTCATTGATATACCATAATTTGTTCAGCAGTTCTCCAATTGATGCCCCTCTCCAGGTCTTTGCTACCACAAAAAGCTGCTGTAAATGTTATTGACAATAGAATGTCTTCTCCTCTTTGATCTCCTTAAAGTCAGTTTACTAATATTGCTGTGTCAAAGACTACACACAATTTAGTGACTATTATGGTTCAGGAAGCTGGTGGAAATTAGAAGATGTGAGTTCTCTTTTCATAATGTTAGCTATATAG
>CM053775.1:12705241-12728194 GCA_028658325.1 Potorous gilbertii
GACCTCCTGAGGCTGCTCCCAACCTCACTATTGATTGCTTCTTAGCCTTTTTGCCTGTGACTTCTATTTGTTTTTCTTTTCCCTCCGGACTGCTCTTTATTTGTCTTGAGAATTGCTTCTGCCTGGGGTTATTGAAATATATTTTTAGTAACAGGATTCTTGTTTGTTTAAATCCTCAGGCTATCAGTTGCATTGTGCCATAGGACAATCCTCTTCTTTATCTGATTTCCTTGGAGAGTAGACCAGGTAGGTATCATGGGGTCAAAGGGTATGCCTGGTTTAGCGACATTTTAGACATAGTTCCAAATGAATTTCTAAATGGTTGGACCATTTCACAGGTCCACTAACCTTATGTTGGTGTTCCTTTTATCCCATAGCCCCTCTAACATTTGTCATTATCCTTAGCCCCTTTTTTGGGTCATCTTTGTCAGTCTGGTGTGTGTGAGGTAGAATCTCAGTGGTACTTTGATTTGTATTTCTCTAATTATTAGCGATTGGAAACATTTATTTTCATATTTGTTGATAGCTTATAATTCTTCTTTCAAATCTCCCTGTTCATGTCCTTTGACTATTTATCCATAAATTTGAATCAGTTCTTTGTACACATTGGATACAAGACCTTCATCAGAGAAATTTGATGCAAAGAATTTTTTCTACAGTTGCCCGGGTGTTTCTTCTAATTTGAATTGCCTTGATTTTGTTTGTACAAAGAGTTTTAATTTTTATGTGAATAGAATTGTCTTTTTTATCTTCTGTGATCCTCTCTATCCCAAGTAATGTTCATGAAGTCTTCCCCATCCATACATTTGAAAATTAATTTCTTCCTTGTTCATCTAATTTATTTATGATGCCCCTCTTTATGGCTGTCATATTTCCATTTGAAGATTATCTTGATGTATGTTGTGAGATGTTAGTACATGCCTAATTTCTTCCAGAATGCTTTCCAGTTTTCCCAGCAGTTTTTGTCCAGTTTTGGGAGTCTTGATCCTGGTAGCTTTGGGTGTGATAAAAATGGTGCTATTGTGTTCATTTGGTTCTGTATGTAATATAATATATGTAATATATATATAACATATGTAATATGTTACATTGACCAACCTCTGTATTTTTAACCAGCACCAGACTGTTTTGACAATTACTGCTTTGTAGTATAGTATTGATTTTTCATCCCTTCCTCCATTATTTCCCTTGAGATTTTTGACCTTTCATTTCTGCAGATGAATTTCATTATTATATTTTCTAGATGTAATTCTTGGGCATTTTGATGGTTCTGTCACAAATAAGTAAATTGATTTAGATAGTATTGTGATTTTTATGACTTATCCATCACCAATGAATATTTCTCCAATTATTTAGCTCTGTATTTCAGCAAAGAATGTTTTGTATTTGCATTCATATAGTTCCTGTATTGGTCTTGGTAGACAGACTCTCATCTTTTATATTTTCTGTACTTATTTTAAATTACATTTCTCTTCTGAGTTTTGTTAATATATATGTATAAATGCTGATGACTTATGTGGATTTATTTATATTCTGCAACTTTGCTAAAAATTATTCATTATTCAAATTAACTTCAGTTGATTCTTCTTTAGTGGTGTCCAGCTTAAATGGAAATGGGGCCAGTAAATTGTACCAAAGGATCCCTGTGGGCCATATATTCACTAAGAAAACTACATATTAATGCTATCTATGATCTACTGCATATTTGTATATTTTGTTAAATATTTTAATTATATTTTAATATGGCGTTGCACCCACAGGTGTTGTGACTAGGTTGTATGTTTCACACTTCTGTTCAGGATTGATTATATATAATCTCCAGATATCAATTTTTTCTTTTTTTTCTTTGCCTGTATTTATTCTTTTGATTTTTTTCTTGCCTTATAGCTATGGTTAGCATTTCTAGCACTATGCCATGTAGTAGTGGTAACAAAGAGTATCATTGCTTTACCTTTGATATTTTTGGAAAGTTTTCCAACCTTTCTACATTGAATATAGTATTCTTCATTTTTGGTAGATACTACAGACTGTTTATCCATACACTTTCTTTTGTTTTCAATAGAAATTGATGTTGGATTTATTTTTTCTTTTTCATTTTGGAGGCAATTGGGGTTGTTACTTGTCCAGGGTCACACAGCTAGTAAATACCTGAGGCCAAATTTGAACCCTGGTCCTCCTGACTCCAGGGCTGGTGCCTGCACCACCGCACCACCTGGCTGCCCTTGTATTGAATTTTTTTTCAAAAGTCTCTTCAATATCTATTGATATAACCATTATTTTTACTTTAAAAAATATAGTCTATTGTGTTTGTTTTCCTTATATTGAACTAACTCTGCATTTCTGGTATAATCCAATCAGGTCATAATGTCTTTTTAATATGTTCATATAGCCAGCCTATTGTCTGATAGTCTGTTTAACATTTTTGCGTCAATGTTCTTTAGGGATATTGGCTTATAATTTTCTTTGAATGCTTTGCCTCTCCTTGGTTTTAGTATTAAGATCATATTTGTCTCATAGAAAGTTGAGAAGGGTCCCCTTCTGTATTTTTACAAATCATTTATATAATGTTGGAATTAATTGTTCTTTGAATATTTGATAGGGGTAAATGGGGATAAAAGCTCATGGATTGCCCTATACTTGGTGCTAGTCTGTGTGGATTGGGTCTTTGGGTCACTCACTACTAGATTTTGGTGCTAATCTGCCCTGACCTGCATTAGGCCTTTTGTTTACCCTGATCAAGGTACTTGTTAAGCCTTATCTATTACTACAGATGTGAGTGGTGTCCTTGTGTTGCCCATACTGGACATGATGCTGAACCTCTCTATTTTTTCTCCTTTCTACCTAACCTAGCTTGTGATTACCCTATTCTGTAATTCTGTAGGATTCTAAGTCTTTTGTCCTGATCTGGATGGAGAAGTTTATAGCTGATTTTCTTTATCATTATATTTTTATCTTTTCTTTATTTTGAGGAGAAACTTTCTTCCAGTATATTTTTTGAGTAATACTGTATTGTTTTGAAGGATTTGGGACCTTTGCAGACCTACCATAACATCATCCTTCCACAGTGTTCTGTATACTGTCAGTAGTGGTTAGGGCCAGACTCTCTCCCCTTTGTCCACCTCTAGTTAGTAGCTACAGCTTCCATGCCATCTCTTCTTGTTGGCTTATGCAGTTCTCAAATGAGTTATGTGATCTGAGTCTTCTTCCAACCAGGTAGCCTAGTGCATACTTACTTCTTTCAGATAGACTGTCCTCTATCAAGAGGAAACAACACTGTCTATGCAAGACTATATCTCTCAGAAACTTATTCAGTCAGATTCTGGCGACCTTTTCCTACTCACAGGGAGTTTGGCTCCAGTTCCTTGATTGTCACATCTTCCAAGGAGTAGTGAATGAATGATTTTGGTAAATGGATGGATGGGAAATACCTTGATGCAAAAGTGTATGTAAGGCAGCATTTTGTTCCATTAAATCAAATGCATTTTTGTGATTAAAGATGATTAGCACAATGGGATTTTATATTCTCAGCTTCTTTCAGTTTATTGGAAAATGGTCAAGGTTTGGTCCATTTCTGATTATCATTTGTGGTGGGTGAAAGATGAAATGACTGAGGAAACAAAAATTGGATCTTCAGAGCATATCGATTTATTAAACAATGAATACCAATTACCCAACAAATAGGAAGCAGATCGTCTCAGCTTAGGGCTGGACCTCACAGGGCATGATGGACTTTTATGCATTAAAAACAATTAATCCAATAAGGCCAATTAATTAAAAGGAAACTATACATCATTAGATAATTGGATTTCTAATTGGAGGAAAGATTAGGGACTTTCCAAGTTGGAAGGAGGAGAACAAAGAGGTACAATTCCCTAAATTCAGAAAAAGATGTCCAACTCTCCCTAAGTGTTTGTACATACATAATCAAAGGAACATGGAAACAATCACTAATTGATTAGTATGAATCCAGTTTTCAGATAAGATATATGAGTTTCTTGAGATACACAATTTTCAGAAAACTCCTTGCATCCATCTTTGCATCTAATCGAGTTTCTAGTCAGCATAACCAGGATCCTTGGTTAAGGGTCTCTAAGCAGCAGGAGAGGTGGTCCAGTTTCCCAGCCACTCTTGGCGAGGTTCAAAGAATGCAATAAGGTTTTCTCCCAATGCCCAGAATTGAATAAACTTTTCTCACAAGGCAGAATTTGGACTGGACCCATAATTGAATAGAAAGAGAACTGAGCTAGCTCCAGAATTGAGTCACAAGATGGAATCAGTATAGTTCATTCAATTCCCACACTTAACGCTGTTCTAATCCCCTCCATTTTCTCACGCTTATGAAAGCCTGATTGTTCTCTATTAAGACCATCATCAAGGAGCTTCTCACTCCCTGAATAAATGACTGCTATTAAGATTTTGTATAAAGGGGAGAGTTGGCCTCTAGATCAATATTCATTGATATTCTCTCAGTTATCATTTTTGGAGATATTTCCTATATCTTTTGTATCTTCTCTTCCCCTAGATAACCACATCTGTCAATCCCCCAGTCCCCTCACAATTTGTGTTCCTTCCAGCATGGAGCTCTTCTATCTCTGCTTGGTCCAGTCCTTTTCTTTACCTGCCTTGTTTTCTCTCATCCTTTTTCTACTTCCCCCTGGGATGAACACCTTAGGGGTTGATGGTTGAAGCATGATGGTTCCACTCTCTTTGATAGAGAAAACAACTTGCTGAAGTATCTTCTGTCAGTTTTTTCCATTTTTCTTCTGCTTGTAGTCCTTCATTTTCATCCTTTTGTTTTAGTCAATCATTGGTAGCCATCTCTCTGGCAAGGAAGTCAGATATTTGCTGACTAAGGTGCTTGTTTTTGCCATTAATCTACATTGGTTAAACTTTTGGATGAAGTTATTTTAGTCAGTGTGTATGTCATTTTTTGTTTATTTTTCAGCTTCTTATTTAAGTAATACAGGTTAGAGTTTTACTGGCATAGCAAATATTTTTCTTATTAATAGTCTTCCGGCTTTCAATTTTTTTTTATTAATTCCTCTTTTGGCTCTGACAAATCAATTGTCTGATTACACTCAGACAACAAACTCAGAGCTAAATGCCCCAACAATAACTTTTTTTCCTGTTTGCTAAAATATAATGTACTTTGTTCTTTATGGTGCTATATGGTGTTCATGATGTCCAGTGCTTACCATTTTTTTTTACAAAGTATTGTATTCACATATAGAGATGTGAGACTACTGTTCAGTCTATATGTCTCTGACCTACCTCATTTATTTTTCTAGAATCATACTGTCCTATGGCTTTCTCCTGCTCTCACCTTTTCCCATTTTTGCATTGAATTCATTAAATATGAGACTTCAGGTTGATTTTATCTAGAGTATCTTAGCAAATTCTTTGTAGAATTTCTTGACAACCTCAGAAACTAAAGTTGGTGTATAAATCATTTATATACGGAGATTTTTGCAAACACTTAAAAATTGCAGTACATAATGACCAAATCTCCCATGAAATAATATTGCCTCTTAGTTTCCAATACAATTCACTCTAGAAAGTCCTGGGAGTTTTTAGGAGTTTGAATGAACCATCTTTCCATTTGGATGCAAATTTCTTCTGTTTTTATTTATAGCTAGAATGCCAAGATTGATAGGATCCATCTCTTCCAGGCATACGTCTATTCTTTAGTCATTGAACAAGTATCTCACATTTAGAGAACAATTAAATTAAAATGCATCTATAGTCTAAAAACTGTGTGATTCTTAATAGCTCTTGCTCCTCCACCTTTCTGCCATTCTATCACTGGCATTGGAGAAGCAGAAGAAGACTGACTGCACAGGGCTTTAGGACCTTTAAAATTTTTCTTTTTTTCATAGATTGCCATGGCCAGTCTCTTGGGAGTAGTTAGGCCTGTCTTTGGAAAGCAGAGACTCTGTTACAGATGCCTCGCTCGATGCCTTTCCAACTTGGCAGAACCCTCCTGTTCTTGTGCTCTGTTGGCCATAGTGTTTGACCGTAACCCTACACGCCTGTGATGAACCCTAACCTTCAAATTAGAGGAGGACTATATAGAGGTCATTTTCTTACAGCTTCTGTATATTCTTAGAAGTGTACATGTTGTCTCCTTTATTAGAAAGTAAGGTCCTTGAAGGCTTGAAGGTTCTCGAAGGCCCTCTTTCATTATTTTCTCTGTATTTCCAATGAAGCACAGCTCCTGGCATATAAGTGTAATAAGGGCAACTAGGTGGCGCTGCAGTGGATAGAGCTCTGGGCCTGGAGTCAGGAAGGGCTGAGTTCAAATTTGGTCTTAGACACTTACTAGCTGTGTGACCCTGTTTTTCTCACTTCCTCATCTATAAAGTGACCTGGAGAAATAAATGGCAAACCATTCTATTATCTTTGCCAAGAAAATCCCAAATGGGTCACCAAGATTCAGACGCAACTGAAAAAATGACAAGAACAAATGTTTAATAAATGATTGTTGATCGTTGCCATTACGAGGTTATTCGAGGAAGATGTTAGTGGAGTTTGACCCTTAATACAAAAACTTCTGGGTCATAGACAGTGGTTGAAAGGTCACAAAAAGAATTAGAACCATTTTATCTTCTCTCGTGGTTAGTGAATTTAAATTGGTAAGAGGTGGAGTGTACTAGATTTCTTCATTTAAGAATATATTATGTAGGTTTTAATAACTGGAATTTTTTATAACAAAAACAGTTTGAATTTTCATATTTTTCAAAGTTACTCTCCAAGTACAAAACCTTAAATTTTCATTTAGATTCAGCTTCAATAGTAAGAAGACTTTTAACGTGTATTTTTTGAAGTCTGCTGAACGTAAGACCTCCCTAAACACTTTACAGTCACAGTTGACAATAAGACAAAAGATAAAAGACAGGTTTTAAGTTAAGACTCAAAGTAACAAAGTGAAATCAACATTCCAAGTGTTTGAGAGTGGATGAGGTATCCACCATGCTTAGACATTGAGAGTGTCAGTTTTGATTTTTGAGAATCCGAAGGAGGCAACTTCCACAGCTACCTCTCACCCAAACCTTCCATAGCCACTAAGCCTTCTTAGTGAAATGCAAAGAATCCCCAGAGCACAAGCATTTTGGAGAACTCAGACATAATTTGTTTTTTGAAGAAAAGATTGTGATGCTCATTCATGACACTCCTGCACTAAATCCCCCCAAGTACTGCAAGGTAAAGTTTACTAAATAGAACTACCAGGACCTGAGATTTGCATCTAACATTATCAGCTCTAGAGATTTTAGCCTTAACCTGTCAGAAGAATTTAAAACCCCAACCCTCTAGAAAAGAGTTTTTCTTCTTCTGTTTGCAGAATAGCAGTAGATGTGTGATGAGGTACCCACTTTTTCTTTTGCCCATTTGCTTAGTGGTTTTGAGCTCCCTGGGTGTTTAGTGTTCAGGGTCCAGTAGGATAATTAAGACAGAAGATGTAATTTTTGAAAGAAAAGCAAGTTTGACAGTTGCTCAGAAATTCCAATGAGATTTCTATCCAAGTTATTTTCATACCAAAAAATGTTTAGGGAGAAGAAAGATGGAGGTGCTTTAAAATCTAAAATATGCTCTCCTTGGAAGGCGGGGCACTAATAGGACTTTTATATACTGTCAAATATGGTATTTATGTATCAGGTATTTGTTTTTAAAATGGAGGGTTCCTTTTCTAGGAGAGGGAAGTTAGAGGACATGGTTAGGAATGACTGTGATATTTAGAAAAAGCACACAAAGCATTAATAAATCTTATTTAAAAAGACAATACAAGCTGGCTAGGGGAACTATTTTGAGAGAACAATATAAAGAAATTATTTCACTCAACAGAGTATTATTAGCAAAAGAACTAAAAAATAGAAGCCCTTTTGGAGCTTTTTTGATTTTTAGACCCAGAAAGGAAAACTAAAAGAAGATAGTACTTACTATTGGTGGAATTTGAAGGGTACACATAAAAGTTCCCAATGAATCCAGTACTCTGCTCCCAAGAATATTTATTATTCATGCTGCTTTCCTAGGTTTGTCAAAATTAGAAAATAAAATAATTCTGGCTGCAGCTTACATGAAATTATTTTTCATGGACTCTTTAGAATTCTCTAAATTGACCACCATATCATTTTTAGAAAATCCTAATTATATATGCTCTTTGCTTGTGTTTATTTTCTAGATTTTTTTCCACCACTGCTGGATCAAGATTGGAGTCACTAGAAGAGGAGGGAGGCAAAGCTAGAAGAGGTGCAAAGGTTGAAGCAGGTTTGTTATTTTAAAAAATGTGCGTCAGAAATTTGGATTGAATGGAATGATGGAATGGCCAGCCTGAAGTACAAGAAAAGGAGACAGGTCAGAAAGACCTCTCTTTCTGTCATTCCTCCCATTGTGCCTTTGTTAGGGTTGGCTGTTTTGCTTTTGACAGCTAAAGATGGTCAGTGTGGGATAATAAGACATTTTAAAGCATCCCAAGTCCATTTCTCCTTGATCCTCATACCATTGGACTCCTCTTTAGCTTTTGATATTGTCTTCTAAACCCTAAGTGTAAGTGTCCCTCAAGGCCCTGTCCTGTGCCCTCTTCTCTCTTTGCTTCTCTCCCTTGGTGACCTCATCAGCTCTCATGGGTTCAATGATCACCTCTACGTAGATCACTTCCAAATATATGGTGAGCCAGTGGCTGAACTAGAATGATATTGCACGGGATGAATTGACTTAGGAAATTTGATCATTCCCTGTGGGTCTTCTCTAAAATAGTAGACCTAAGCAAACCTGGGAAAAATTCAATCCAGAGGCATTTTTACCTCATCACCAGAGCATAGCATTTTAATATTTTTGGTGGAGTAATCTGAATGATTTATTTCATCAGCCTCACGCTTAAAATTCTGTATGGATGAGCAAGTAAGATTCTGCTAAGTGGAGAATGAGAAGAGAGCATTCAAGTTCCTTGGGAGAGAGTTGCGTGTGTGTGTGTGTGCGCCAGCGCACGTGCAGAGAGTACTTTAGCTTTGGCCCTCTTCCCTGCCAGTCCCGCAACATGCCTTGGCTGGAGGAGGACCTTGCAAGCTTCAAATAGTCGACAAGATTTGGGGTTTCTCATTTTCCCAACAGCATCCTTGCATCATCCTCTGGTTGTCAGTAGAAGCCAGCGTATGCCCTGGAGGAACTTTTTGATCACCTTGTAAAGGGGAGAAAGGGACTTCCAGCAACCAGGAGCCGTAAGTTATGACTTTGTCACATATCTTCTCTAAGCTTGATCCCACTTTCCCCTGGACTCTTTGTATACATATAGTACTTATTTGTGCTCAGAGAGAGCACAGACTGGAGGGGGAGCAGGGGAGAGTGGTGTTTTGTATCAGTTATGTACTTTGGTAAATCCCTTTCTAAAAGTCAAACTGACTAAATTTTTATCAATCAGTAATCACTGTGGGAAGCACACAGATAGGTGTTTGAGAGCTATCCAGCATTAGAAAGGCTCACTCTTGCCCAGTCCTGTGAGGACTACACTTATGCCTATGCTTTGAGAAGACATAGCTAGCTGTTCTGTGGTGTCCCACCTCATCAGAGTAGGGATAATTGCCTCAGAGCATAGGTCACCAAATTTTAATAAGAATAGACTGTGCAGTTATAAAAAGTGTCATTGAAAAGCTAAGAAGAATACAGGTAGCAGATCACATCTAAAGATGTTACTATAAATAGTAACATGATTGACCATGTTTAAAGTGACAAGAGCCCATATGGTACCTTTTGTTCATTGATCGCAACAGTCTTTGACTTGATAGAGACAAATGCAGATTTAAAGACTCCAATAAGGTATGTCTCATGCATATGTTAATATCCTAAAATATTCTTTGATAGAAATGATCAGAGAAACAACTTTGTTCCATTATCTTGGGATTATCAATGTCAATCAAAGCATTAACAGGGAGATGAAAATTTGTCAAAGGCATTTGCTCTCTCTTGTTGATAGTGTCAAAAATCTAAACTGAAGACCTCTTTCCCCATACTTGGGAAGTAGTTCAGATGCTCTTGGTTACATTGGACATGATGTTAATGGCATCGGTTCTCAGTGAGATCTCCAGCCATTCAAGAGAGAATTCTTTTATTATAAGAAAAAAAAACAAGTAGATGAAGAATGTATGTTGATTGGGGAAATTATGCATCACTTTGGATAATTCCAAACTGTGGCCTGCTATAAATGGCCATCTTTTTTACTATCAGTAGTCTCCCAGATACACAGCAGTGCCCGGGAATCATAGAACACCACAGTCTTAGCAGCATAAAAATGAAAGGTGATGCAAAGGGCGATGGGAAGACACATGATGGGTGTAAGTCAGTTGCAGCATACTACCAACAATGATCCTCTGTGGAGGAAGGATATGAACCACAACTGAGACAGTTAGGGGAGGCATGGATGAGTTGCAATCTATACTTGTGAAGGAAGTGCCTATGCCAATGAGATTACAGATCTATTGTTTAAAATGTTATCTAACACCTTTTGTACATACATATTTGCATTTTGGTGCAAATTCATGAACTGTGTTTCTAGAGGAATGTTTTTTGAGGGATTAGCAGTTCATTTTTTTTAAAGTACTAAGAGTTGGCTACAACCTATGATTATGCTATAACTATGTTAATAGAATTTCATATCGCAATGTATCTCTAGTAGAAAGTGACAGGTGTATATGCAAATGACATGTATAGTCATGGGTAATTATTCGAAACTGACACTATAACTGTCACATTGGATATAGTTAAGGGAAATAGGAAACTTTAGTCATAATTATCACTTATAATTAATTTTCATTTAAATAAAATGAAAGTTAAACTCAGAACAATTAGCAGATCATAAAAGAGAAAAATACATTGGCATTTAGCAAACTGAAACACATAAAAAGGAAGCGAATCATAGCACAGAGCTGTAATCTGTGGTATGAAAAGGATGGAATTTTTAATACACTAAAGCATTTTAATGATGTATTTTTTAGTTAATCTCAGAAGTAGAAATTTGCCTTTATTGCTGCTAGTAAAAGAGTTTATAGTGAAATCTCTAGGCTCTGCTATACTTCAGCCTGAAGGAATGAAATAGTTGGCATCTTTAAGAATTCATTTAAAAATAGATTGTTTAAAAGTGAAACAAAGGCATATTTTACCATCTTTGATGCAAATGAACAAATGAGCAGAAGTTGCTCTTAGAGCAGTGCAAACTCAACCAATGCATTTGGATCTCATTGTGCACCTAAAAGGACAACAATGTCATTTTCATCAGGCTTCAGTAAACCAGGTTGCCATAATTATGTTGGTGTGAAGTGTGAAGTGTGAAGTGAAGGAATATTCCCTTCAGTGCCGCAGATCATGACTCCTTGATCACTTCATTAATGACCTTTGAAAGTTGCTGTGGGCAGAACAGGCTTTCCTCTGCAGCCTACCTGGTGATGGGCATCTCCAGTCTTAGCGAGGTTGACCATCAGAGAAAGAGTGTTCATTCTGTTCCTGGTACTGTTCAGGAAGCCTCTCCAGCTTGGTCACTGGTGCCGGAACTGAGGTTGTGCCCAAAGGAGAGGCTTTCAGTGATTCAGTGGAACCTCTATGCCTTAGTTCACTGTGTCACCCTTGCATAAACTGGTATTTGCTTTACCAAGTCTGTTCCAACTCTGCGTGGTACAAGGATGTGAATAAAATATAAGTTCTAAAACAAATACATTTAAATAGGGTGGGCAACATCATGTAGTGTAATGTCTGCTGAGTTTAGAGTTCCAAGGAAACGAGTTCCAATCCTGTCTCTGCCACTTAATAACTGTGCAGCATCACTTATCCTCAGGTTCATATATATGACATGAAGCTAACATTTGCACTACCAGCCAAGAGGATTGATGGGAAAAAAGTGCTTTGTAAAGTCTAAAGTGTTAGTGAAGGGGGATTTCTTATTGATTTATACTGAATTTGAGCTACCATCAGGTTCAGATCTGGGTGTCACGTTTTAGGAGGGTCATTGATCAGGAAAAGGATGACCTGAAGGGAACAAGGCCACACACAAAGATTAGCTGAAGGAACTGCATATGTTCAAACTGGAGAAGTGAAGGTATGATGAGGGTGGGGTGAGCAGGTATGCTGCCTATCTTCTAGTATTTGATGGGCTGTCATACAAAGAAGGATCACACTTATCCTACTTGGCCCCAGAGGGCAGAATTTGAAGTCATGGATAGAAACAAAGAGGCAACTATGATTGGGTAAGGAAAAGAAAATCTTCCCCACAATTCTAGCAATTACAATGTGGAATCAACTGCCTTAAGAAGTGGGAACTTCTTCCTCACTGTAGGTATTTTGGTAACCATTTGTGGAGATTCTTATTTCAGATTGGTCACTGAAGCCTCTTCCAGCTAAGAGAGTTGTGATTCTCTGAAATCTGACAAAAGCATTGATTTCAATCTATGAATAATTGCGGTCATACTTAGGGATGGTTTCATTGTCAGCCAATTGCTATCAACTAGCAGGAAGATCCAAGAGTCTAGGGCATATCCATATCCTCTGCGCCAAATGCTCTGCAGTCAACAAATGGAAAAAAGCATTAAATGTCAGGCAGAGGAGCTCGTATTTTATTCTAGGACAATAGGGAGCTACTGTAGATTCTTGAAAGAAATTATAGAGAGTGGACAGATGAAAACCTGCTTATAGCTTTAGGACCCATGATTAAAGGGCAGAAGATGCATGATGATCCAAGGAAGGAAGTATGTAATAGTGGATAGAGAGCCAGAGGAGGAGTCACAGAGACCTGGGATCAATTCATGCACTAGATACGCAACCCTAGGCAAATCCTTTCGTTGCTCAGTGACTCAGTTTCCTCATCTGTAAAATGGGCCTAATATTAACTCCAGCACTTACCTCACAGGATTATTTTGAGGACCAAATGAAGTAATATGTGCAAAGCTTTGTAAACCCTAAAAGTCAGTATAAATGTAGGTGGTTATCACCCCTGCTACCACCAACCCTGTCCTCCAGTGATGGGGGCCAGGTAGGAGGAAAACCAGGAGAGATCGTTGTCATGAAAGCACAGAGATTTTCAGGAGAGGGCAAAAAGTGTCAGATGTAGCACAGAAGTCAAGAAGGATGGAGCCTGGGAATGGGCCAGGAGGGTCAGCAGTTCAAGGATGATAAGAAGTCATATATCCAGTGCTATGTGGTTTGCAAGCTATCTTACCTACATTATCTCAGTTGAGCCTCATAATCACCCTGTGAGATGTAGGGGCCGTTATTATCCTTGTTTTACGGATGAGGAAGCTGAGGTTCAGAAAAGTTGCGGTTCTCTTAAGGTGATACAACTGGAAAGTGTCTTAGGAAAAATTGGAACTTAGGCCTTCCCGACTCCAAGCCTGGCAGCCACACTGCCTCTAGCTGGATGGCGATGATGGCCCAGCAATACCACAGCAAATCTGGGAATGCCGATGATGATGCTTTGGCCCAGTCTTGCTATATACTAAGGCAACCAGGCCTTTGTGTGTTTCACTCTGTCAGTCACTCCACAAGAGTTTATTAAACTTCTGTGTTGTGTTGGGTGCAGCGCTAAGGACTGGAGAGACAAAGAAAAAAATGCTCCCTTTCCTCTAGAAGATTACATTCTATCATAGAAAACAACATGCATACACAGAAGTAGATAGAATAGACATATATATGTATATATATGTGTGTGTGTGTTTGTGTAGATATAAAATCTATAATGAATTTTTTAAAAGCCTTTATCAAGTGCTTATCATGTGTTAAAAATTGCGTCAAGTATTTGACACAGATTTCAAAGTGAGATAATGGTTGATTTCTAGAAGCTGTTGTGCTAGTTGAGGGGGAGAGGGGGAGAGCATTACTTTTAGAGGATTGGTAGCCAGTGAAGAGGTGCTTTGTTCCAGCAAGCCCAGGGAATGGTGAGTGATGGAGCTATAAGGGAGCTGATTGATAGGCCCTTTCCTTTAGCAAAGATAGTACTGAATGGTTTAATGAGTGTCCCAGAGCTGGAAGGGGGAAGAAGGGATATAGTCTCCTGATGGCAGGGGGAGTGGTGAGGTCCAGTGGCCTGGAGAGTGCATTGGTAGGTGAGATAGATGGCAATAAAATGCTCAGAAGGCCATGTTCATCATGGTTAGGATCATTTAGATAGAGTGGGTCACATGCTACATTCACCAGTCAGAATGGCATGGATGTTCCAGTACTGAGATTGGTGGCAGGGCAAATGGTAAGGACAGTGGTTCATTGGTGGAGTTGTAGTAGGCAGGGCATGGGTCATTTACAGTTGGGAGTGGGGAGTCAGGAAAGGTCCCTCTAATGGGAGGTGGCACTTGAGTTAATCTTTGAAGGTAGTAATTCTAGGAGGCAGAAGTGCACTCTAGGCATGGGAAGAGCACAGCTAGAAAAGGAATACCATGTGTAAGGAAGAGAAAGAAACTAAGTTTGATTGGACTGTAGTGTATGAAGGGCAGCTAGATGGTGAAGTGGATAGCTTGTTAACCTGACAACTCAAGTCAGGAGGACCTGAGTTCAAATGCAGCCTCAGAAACTTATTCAAGTGAGCAAATCACTTAATCTTGTTTGCCTCCATTTCCTCATGTCTAAAATGAGCTGAAGAAGGAAATGGCCAACCACTCTTTGCCGAGAAAGTCCCACATGGGGTCACGGAGAGTCAGACGTGACTAAAACAACTCAACAGCAACAAATGGTGTATGAGGAAGGAAAGAAATGTCAGGTGGTTATGAAAGGCTTTAAATTCCTAACACAGGAGGTTCCCAAATTCGATATCCTTGTAAGGATTCCCTAGAAGCAGGTATGGAGACAAAAGGGATGAGAATCAGACCTTTAAAAGGTTCGTGTTACGATCCTTAGGCAGATATGGGTTTTTCCCCCCAATGAAAATTACTTTCTGGCTTCCATATTACATAAATGGGTTTTATTTCCTGATCAATACACAGAAGATTTATTCAACCCCAACTGATTGAACATCTGAGTTTTTTTTCATAAATGTTTTACTTCCCAAAGTCTCATAGCCCCTTCATTTTTTTAATCAAATGAGGCTTCTTATGATTGTACTTAGATGGGTGAGATTCTCAAATAGATAATTTTCCTGATCTGCCTCAAATGACTCTTTTTGAAGGATTGCTGAGCTGGACAGTTTTCCTTGTCAAAGATTACCATACTCATGTATTTGACCCAGAAAGTTCACTCCTTCCTCTGCTTGGACCTTATTCATAGTGGCCATATTTGTAACACACAATGGCAAAATAAGCATTTTCATCAAATTAAGCACCAATGGCTGAATTACCAACATAAAAGAGTTGTATTTTCTATAAAATTTTTATGCCTCTGGCATTCCTAAGCTATAGCCTCTTAAAAATTGTGACTTGATTATGACATAATAAACTATAACATTAGCCTTTGATAGGGGATCTAACATTAATTATACAGTATTGCTTTTCAATTTTGTATTTACTTGAATAGTAGAGTGAGTGTCTAAAGCATGTTAAATCTCTCACTCTTGGTTATCTTAATATTTCTTTATCATCTTTTTATTTATGTAATTCTTCCATCCCCCTCCCCCCAAAAGCTTTCAGAAGCCAATCTACTTACCGACCATTTTCCATATTGTCTTTCTTTGTTCAAGATTATGAGCGTGGGAGGCATTCAAACAGTGAATGTGATATATTCAGGTTTACTCATGATGGCATGTTAAAAGTGGGATGTTACAAAAATTAATTACATAGTCAGGACTCCTACTGAAAAATCATTTATTCGTTTATTAAAAGTTTAAAGGGAGAACCTTTGCACCTTCTTTCTTATTGTCTACATACAGCAATTATGTGCTGCCAAACAGATAATAAACATGGACTGTCTGACACCAGACTTTCTTCATATTCCAGAAATAATGGAGGTCCTAACACATGTGCACACACCATGCAACTTTTCCATTTGGGGGATGATAGGGGCCTGCTTCTGGGAGAACTGGAATCATGCACAAAGGAAATGCCTCAGGGACACTATGCAGCATGCATAGGTATTCCATAAGTGGTTCCATTTGGCCACCCCTATGTTGAAGTCGGGGGCGGGGGTTTGTTGGATTTTAGATGTATTCAGAAAGATTTGTCAGCATTAGCCACTACCTCTTTTGCCTTAGTTGCTCTTGGGGGAATCTCTAAGATTTATTTTTATTCACAGGATTTGGGTAGATACCATGCCATAAAAAGTCTTAGGACTCTGTCCCCTTTGAAGCCACATAGTTTTAAAAATACGCTTTAGTCCTTGAGATTTGTGTCCATTCTCTTTCAAAAAAAAATAATTTATTTTTAGTTTTCAACATTCACTTCCGTAAGTTATAAATTTTCTCCCCCTCCCCCCAGATAGCATGCAATCTGATATATGCTCTACATATACATTCCTTTTAGACATATTTTCACCTTAGTCATATTGTATAGAAGAATGAGAATGAATGGGAGAAATCCTGAGAAAGAAAAACAAGAAAAAACAAAAAAGGAAATAATCTGCTTCACTCTGCTTTCTGATGCCATAGTTCTTTGTCTGGATATGGATGGCATTTTGTATCATGAGTCCTTTGGAAATGTTTGAGGTCCTTGCATTGCTGTCTAGCAAAGTCAGGCATCACACTTGGTGTCCATTCTTTCTGGTTCTAGGAGAAGGGAATTGGAATCTAGGTTAGGTGTTGCAGCTAGCCCAACACTAATGCCCAGAACTACTCTTTGAGAGTGAGCTTTAAGCACCCTAGCCCAGTTAGTCATGCCACATTAAGCCAAGAACTTGGACAAGAAGTGAGCTAAGTTTGAGATTACTTGCCTAAGTAGATCAGGGGAGGGAAGACTATGTCTCTATCATGTTGGAGGGGAGGACACTTGTATGTATGTTCTAGCTCTGTCTTTGACATAGAGAGCCCATTGTAAAAGCTAGTTGATGTTAAGTTAAATGTTAAATGGAACTGAGATGCTAGTTACTGGTTCCTAATGGTTAGAGGGGCAAACACAGCTGATGGCATTGCACCTCTTCTGGGTTGCCCTTTAGATATAGCTAACTTGGCTCTGGAAAAGTGGATCTTACTGTACATGCTATGTACATATTCACTGATTTCTTCCATCATTGATCCTCACTTACTGACAGGGCACTGGCAAGCAAACAGATGTTTTACACACGTGACCAATGAAACAATTTATTGTGGAGATTTATTAGAGATGCTCTAATCTATGTGGCACAGTGGATAGAGTGCTGGGCAATCCATGAGTGGAAAAGGTGATGGAGAAAGAAATTGGTGGATGGAGTGGGGAAAGACAGGCCTGATGGGATTGTGTTGGTAGAGCTCTACATTTGTAACCTTTATGGAAAGCAGTTTGGATAAGGAGGAGGACTAGACAGTATTTGGAACTCTAGCCCCAAAAGTGCCTTTCCTGGGAAGGCACCCAACCAACTCGAGGGCACAAGTAGTGGAACCATACATATTAGGATGTTTCTGGGAGGTTTTTATATTGCAGCAAAAAACTGGAAGCAAAATATGTACCCATCCACCAGGGAATGTTTGAACAACTGTTGAGATAGGCATTGAATGATATTTTCTTGTGCCATAAGAAATGATGAATATGGTAGATTTAGGTTAGCCTTTGGGCTACAAAACCTTTGTTTTTTTAAATTTTGCTATTATTTTATTTTCATTTCTAAATTCTGTTCCTTCTACTACCCTGTCCCCCACCTGTTGAAAAGACAAGCATTAGGATAACCATATGTGAAGTCATGCAAGACACTTTAGCCATGTTGCCCCCCTGAAAGCAAGAAGAATAAAGGGGAAAAAGCTTTGATATGCCCTCAGAGTACATTAGTTACCTCTGGAGGTGGATGGCATTTTTCATCATGAGTCTTTTGGAATTGTTGTGGATCATTGTACTAATCAGAGGAGCTAAGTGTTTCATAGCTGATCATCATTACAATATTGCTTTTACTGTGTACAGTATTCTCTTCTGGTTCTGCTTACTTCACTTTGCATCTGTAAGTCTACCAAGGTTTTTCTGAACTTATCCCACTTTGTCATTTCTTGTAGCTCAATTGTATTCCTTCATGATCATATGCTAAAATTTGTTCATTCCCAACTGATGGGCCCCCACTCAATTTCCGCCACATTAAGATCTGTCCTATTTTTGTACATATAGATCCATTTCCTTTTCCTTTGATCTCTTTGGGATATAGACCTAGTAGCAGTATTGCTGAATCAAAGGGTATATACCATTCTATAACCTTTTTGGCATAGTTCCAAATTGTTTTCCAGAATGATTGAACCAGTTCACAACTACACCAACAATGAATTAGTGTCCATTATTTCTCCACATTCTCTCTAGCACTTGTCATTTACCTTTTCCATCATGTTAGCTAATCTAATAGGTGTGAGGTGGTACCTTACAGTTGTTTTAAATAGTGATTTAGGGCATTTTATATGACAATCAACAACTTTGATTTCTTCTTCTGAAAGTTGCCCATTCATATCCTTTGACCATTTATCAATTGGAGAATGGTTCTTTTATTTTGATAAATTTAGCTTAGTTCCATATATATATATATATTTGAGCAGTGAAGCTTTTATCAAAAGAAACTTGCTGTAAACCCACCCCCTTTAGTTTACTGCTTTCCTTTTAATTTTGGCTGCATTGATTTTATTTGTGCAAAATCCTTTTGATTTCATGTAATTCCAATTACCTATTTTATCCCCCTTGCTCTATCCCTTGTTTGGTCATAAACTCCCATTATCTATAGATTTGATGGCTAATTTTTTTCCATGCTTCCCTAATTTGTTTATAGAACCATCTTTTATGTCTAAATCTTGCATTCATTTTGAATAAATGAGCCCTTTGGAAAGCAGCGGTCTTGCTATAAGTTAGCTGTCATTGTTGGAGTCACCGTTGTAAATGACCCAGCAGTTAGGTTGACCTGATTCTAGACCATCCTATCTGTGCAATAGATAACTCTCAGTCCTTGACCCTTATGGATATTGCTGTCACTTTTCTGTAGGCAACAAGGATTTGGCAAGCATGTTGCAGGCTCTTCCTGCCTTAGTAGGCCTTTCTTGATTGGTCTGCTGTAACTAAGGTGGATTACAGAATTTCCCCAAAGCCCAACCCCCACCAGTAACAAGTAAAATAGAGAGGAGAATTCTCTCCTTTTTCAGGTGGAGTCTTTTTGTATGCTATGGTGCTGTCTTTCCTTCTCCTTTCCCTCCTTTCTTTCTGTTTTCTTTCATCTCTTCTTCTTGACCCTCTCCACAAAACAGAACATTATAACTGCTTTGGGAGAATTGAGACAAAAAAGGGGAGATGTTTTTTTACCCAGAATCAACTGCATTTGAAAGAGATGGCAAAAGATCCTCTCTTTGAAGCTTACTGAAAGAGTGAAATCACTGAACAGAGACTAAAGATTGCATTAACCACAGAGTAAAACATACAAATAACCAGAGCACCAAAGGTCTCTGTTATGTAAAGGTGAGAGGATATAAAAAAGAGAGAAACAAAAACATACAAAGCTGTTTTTCCAAAGGCTTTGTCTTTCCAGCTTATTATTCTTGGGGGGCAGTGGGAGAGGCAGAGGGAGCAAGAAGTACCTTGGGGGAAATAGATGAACCTAGACTGAAGCAACTAAAAACCTTGTATATTCAAGTTTTTCTTAATTCAACTTTATTTTTAATTCTAATTTTTCTCCCTCCTTATTTCCCTCCTCCACCCATTGAGAAGCTAACAATAAAACCCATTACAATTATGTCCAGTCATACGAAACAAATTTCCACATTAGCCATGTTCCCCCTCCCTCCCAAAAAAAGGATAAGAAAAGAAAATATGCTTTAATCTATACTCAAGACCATCTACTCTCTATCTGGAGCTCATGTTTCATCATGAGTCATTTGAAATTATGGTTGGTCATTGTGTTAATCGATTCCTAAGTCTTTCAAATCTTTACAATTCTGTTATTGCATAACTTTGTCTCCTGGTGCTGCTCATTTCACTTTATATCAGTTCACAGAAGTTTTCCCAGGTTTTTCTGAAATCATTCCCTTCATCATTTCCTAGGGAACACAATAGTATTCCATTGCGTTCACATACCATACCTTGTTCAGTTCTTTCCCTAGGTTTCCAATTCTTTGCTACTACAAAAAGAGCTGCTACAATATTTTTTTATGTATGGTCCTTTTCTTCTTTTTTTGATCTCTTTCAGGTTCAGACATAGAAGCGAAATTTCTGGGTTAAAGGTAATATGCAGTGTAATAGTTTTTTGGGCATCCTTTCAGATCACCATGCAGAATAGTTAGTTCACAGCTCTACTCACAGTTCCTTAAGAGTACCTAGAGTTCATTAACATTGTTCAGACTCTCTAACACTTGTCATTTCCTTTTTCCTCAACTTTGCCAATAAGATGGTGGTAAGGTGGTACCTCAGAGTTGTTTTAGTTTAACTTAGTGATAAGAGCACTTTTTCATACAGCTATTGATAGCTTGGATTTCTTCCTCTGAAAACTGCCTATTCATATCCTTTGACCATTTATCACTTGGGGAATGACTCTTATTTTTGTAAATTTGAGTTTCTTATCTCAGAAATAAGAATTATCAGAGAAATTTGTTCCAGATTTATTTACAGTTTTCTAATAGTCTAATAATTTAATGGAATTGGTTTTAGTTGTGCAAGAACTTCTAATTTTTTTCAATTAAAATTATCCATTTTACTTCCTTTGAGCCCTTCTCCCTCTTGTTTGGTCATGAACTCTTCCCCTTTCCACACATCTGCAAGGTAATTACTTCTATGTTTCTCAGATTTGCTTATGATTTCTGTCTAAATCACATATCCGTTTTGAGTTTCTTTTGGTATACGGTGTGACTATTGGTCTATTTGCAGTTTCTGCCAGATTATTTTCCTGTTTTCCCAGCAGTTTTTGTTGAATAGTAAGTTCATGGCCAAATAGCTTAGATCATTAGGTCTATCAGGCTCCAGGTTACTATGCTTGTTTGTTTCTATATATTGTGTGCCTAACGTGTTCTACTGATAAGCCTTTCAATGTCTTACTTAGTGCCAAATTATTTTGAAGAATATAGCTTGGTAGTACCATTTGGTATATCTGGTACTGCTTCATTCTCTTTATTCCCAGTTTTTTCCCCATTAACTCCCTTGTGATTCTTGTCTAAAGTAATCCTTTGGTAGTTAGTATGGTATTGAATGAGAGAATGAATTTAGGTAGTATCATTTATGTGGGCTTGGTCTATTCATGAACAATTAAAGTTTCTCCAATTATTTATCTATGTTTTTATTTGTGTAGCATTTTGTTACTGTATTCATATAGTTTCTATGTGTCCCTGGACACAGCTGATGATTTGCGTGGGTTCATTCTATATCCTGCAACTTTACAGAAGTTGTTAATTGATTATTTTATTTGACTCTCTAGGGTTCTCTAAGTTAATCATTCTATCATATACACAAAATGATATAGTCATGTTTCCTCTTTGCCCATGCTTATAACTTCAATTTTTTTCTTGTTTTATTGCTATAGGCAGCACTTTTAGCACAATACTAGGGAGTAATGATGATGATGGGCATCTTGCTTCACTCCTGATATTATTGGAAAGTCTTCTAGCTTATTCTCATTATACTTAATGCTGATCTTGGTTTTTAGATAGATACTACTTACCATTTTAGAGAAACCTCCATTTCTTCCTATGATTTCGAGTTGGTTTTTTTTTAAACAAGAATTGGTGTTCTTTATGTCTTGTAAAAAGCTTTTTTATTTATCTATTAAAATATTCATGATTTTTGTTGATTTGTTATTAATATGGTCAATTATACCTATAGTTTTCCTAATGTTGATTAGCCTTGCATTTGTGGTATAAATCCAGCCTGTTCTTTATGATATATATTGCTATTTTCTCTATGCTAGTATTTTATTCAATTTTTTTCATCAATGTTCATTATGGAAATCATTCTATACCTTTATTTTTCTATTTTGACTCTCCCTGCTTTAGGTATCCAGACCATATCTGTCATAAAAAAAATTTGGTAAGACTCCTTTTCCTGTTTTTTTAAAGAGTCTGTGTAACATAGGAATTAATCCCTCTTTAAGTTTTTTTTGTAGAATTTGCTTGTAAAACCATGTTGTCCTGTTTTTCTTTTTCTTTTGGGAGTTCATTCATGGTGTGTTTGATTTCTAAGATATGGTTATTTAAGTATTCTACTTCCTGTTCTGTTAATTTGGGCAATTTATATTTTCCTAAATATTCATCCATTTCATTTAGTCAATTTTATTGGTATATAGTTGCATGAAATAGATCTAATAATAGTTTTCTTTCCTTTACTGATTGTGAATTCTTCTTTTTCATAAACCAAATTACCTAATGGCTTATTTATTTTATTGTGTTTTATATTAGTTAATTTTTTTTTTACTTTCAATTTTGTTAGTTTCTTCTTTCATCTTTAAGGTTTCTATTTTGGTACTTAATTGGAGGGGTTAATTTGTTGCTTTTTTAGTTGTTTGTTTTCTTTAGTAGCATGCTCAGTTCATTGATTTGCTCTTTTATTGATGAAAATGTTTAGAGATAAAATTTTCTCTTGAGTAATGCTGTGGCTGCATCCCACGAATTTGGGTATGTTGTCATATTCTTATAATTATCTTCAATGAAACTGTTGATTGTTTCTATGATTTAGCCTTGACCCATCACTTTTTAAAGATTAAGTCATTTAGTTTCTAATTAATTTTTAATATTTGCTTTAAAGCCCCTTTACAGAATGTATTTTTTACATTATGGTCAGAAAAAGATGTATTTGATATTTCTGCTTTTCTGCATTTGTTTGTGAGGTTTTCATGCCCTAATACATGGTCAGTTTTTCTGAAATAGGTGTACTCTTTTCTATCTATCTTATTATTCTCCAGAAGTCTATCATATTTAACTTATCTAAAATTCTATTC
>CM053775.1:12728694-12741884 GCA_028658325.1 Potorous gilbertii
GACTTTTAGGAAAGTTTACATTGTAGAATAAGCTATTTTTCCTTGAATTTTCTGTATGTCATATTCCAGTTTTTTTTAAATTTCTCATTGATACCAAGTACTACCAGTTGACTGAAGTTTCTCCTTTTTAAATGTGAATCACTTTCTCTTAGGAGCTTTTAAGATTGTATCTTTGAACTCAAAGCAACTACGTTTCTCAGTGTGTTAAAATTAGTCCTCCTCTCTGGTGATGTCTTCTGAATGCAATCAGTCTCTAACTTGCTCTGTCATAATGCTTTGGGGCACTTTGCTTTTATGTTTTCTTGAAATATGATAATGAGATTTTTTTTATCATAATTTTTTTTATAGAGGTCAGTGCTTTTCATATTATCTCACTGAGTTTTATCTTTAAGGTGAGTCATTTTGATTTGGAGAGACTTCAAATGTTTTAGTTTTCATGTCTTTTGACTTTGTTCTTGTTACTTCTCTGTATTTTTAGTGTGCTCTCTGCCATTTTTTTAAAAACAGAGTATATCCTAGTGAGCTAAGATTTTCTTTCTTTTGTTGTACACCATTGAGTCTCATACCAGTCTATTTTTCCCAAAATTTCTTATTTCCCTCATTATATCTTAATTTTATTCTCTTATTAAACTTTTCAACCACTCTGTAAATTCTTATAAATGTAAATTCTTTAATTTTAATTTCCGAAGATCTACTTGTTACTACAGTGCTATTTTCTCCTTCTAAAAATTTCTCTTTTTTTCTTTTATCTGTACTACATGAGGGGCTCTGTTTTTTGTTTGTTCATTTTTCTTGTTCCCCTACTATCTCTTATGACAATAATTCTTTACTTTTACCTCTTTACTTTGTTGTTTTCTTTTACTGGTCTATTTTTTTTTGAGAAATGAGAGTGAATTTATGTAAGCATCACCACTCATCCCTCTTGTGGGAAATGACGTTTGTTGTTGTAATCAACAAATTTTATATAAGCATAGCATGGTATTATTTTATCTGCTCTTTTCATATGAAAATGTAGCTTTCTGTATTAAATCATCTGTGAAATCTTTTATCATCCTTTCTCATATTTTTCATAAAAGACACCTTTGATACCTGTAAAGACTATTCTCATATTTTAAAGAAATGAGAAAGTCATCTGATAGTTTGTATTTGATAATGTCTTCTTGGTTATCATTTTCTTTCTTTTCTTTTTATTCTAAAACCATTTTTAATCTTTCTCAGTCCTTACCCTTTGAGTTCTTAAAAATGTCACTGAATACTTTAAAGATACTCATCTATCTACCTATCTTTTTAGCTCTACAAAAGCTTTGCAAGGACAACCTTTGCAGCTCCTATGTATGTGTGTATGTGTGTGTGTGTGTGTGTGTGTGTGTGTGTGTGTGTATTATGTATATGTGTTTTCAGATCTAGTCATGCTGGCAGACTTAGTCTTCTTAAATGCCATTGCCACTTTTTTACATAGCACAACATATACTGAGGTAGTCAAAATCACATTAAAGTCTGGGCTAACATTATATATTGGACAGATATGCTTTTATGAGGAAATTCAGGAACCAGAGGGAGTAGTATGGTGCAAAATCTTTGGGTGAATCTTAGTCTCGGTGGAGGCAGAAACAGATGCGATGTTGTCATTGAAGTATATTACAGATCGCTTAGACAGAAAGAGGAAATAAATTATGAGGTCAGGAAGGTGAGGAGATTTCAGTTGTATAGACATTTACTAGAGCTCTCTGTCTTCTAGAAGCTAATAATTTTTTGACTTGCCCTAATGTTAATTTCTTCCTTCAAAAAGTGGAGGAATTTAGAGAGGGTGCTCTATCCCCTATCTGATTCTCATCAAGAAGGAGAACATAGTTGCTGATGTGGACACATGGGAACCTTGGGGTAAAATGACTATTCCATCTTCGATTTTATGATGATAGGGAAAAAGGCCAGGAACAACACAATTTGCACTTTGGATTTTGGAAAAGAAAGTTTCAAAGGATTTAGAGAAAGGGGAAGTGTGATAGGAAACTCTCAAAAGGAAGATACTGAAAATGCAACGAGAAACAATACCAATGATGAGGGGAAAAGGGGACTATCTAATGAGAAAGATGTAGATATAAAAGAAATTCATTGAATGACTTAAAATTTTAAAAAGGGGACCAAGGCTAGGAGCAAAAGAAGAGAACAGAGGATGAATGCAAGAGCATCTGAAAGTCCTGTGAGATTAGCACTGGTAATGATAAATCTCATAATGAAAACTAAGGGTCAGAAAATAGAACTTTTTAAAGCATTATTTGGGAAGAAAATTATCAAAGAAGGGTTAGGACTGTAGCTTCATATGAATGGGATAATATTTACTAAAAGTGGAGAGAAGGTAAAGTGCCTAAGTCTCATTTTGCTTAATTGGTGGCTAAGATGGATATTTAAAAATGTTTACCTTGGAAAAGCACTAGTAATTTTTGAAATCATCATGAAACAAACAAATGGAGGAATGGAGGAGGATTATAAAGTTCTTCACCACAAGTTAAAGATTACCTTAAAATGATATCAGTTAAGGTCATAGAGAGTTTTATTTTTCCTTTACTCTCAAACTACTTCAAAAAATGAGTTGTCTGAAAAAGAAAATATGATCTATGACTTGAAATCTCTCAAATAGTAGAAACAAATTAATCACATTTATGCCTCTCAGTTGTTGTAACAATGATGAATGACAGAGTGTAGTATGTTGCTGAATCATCCAATATATGGTTTACCATACAGTAGATCTTATCCACGGAGATGCTGACCTTCACTGGGTTCCTGACTGGCTTAGTTATCAAATTCCGTTTTTTCTGGCACTCTGTCCTATCTTCTGAAGCCATGACTTAACCGTACAAAAAAGTTGTCCTCCAACAAATCTGTTGCTAACCTTTCTGTTTTCCTTCCAGTCAGAATCACAAATAGGCAAGACTTTCTATTGTCTTAATCTTGGTTTTTAGTCCAAGATGTTAAATGTTCTCCATATTATAAAACTTAATTTGAAGTGACAGGAAAAGAGTGGCAATATAAAATCTCAAATAGCTACAGAAATCTTCTAGAAATCTGTTAAAATAAAATAGATTAAAACAAATCAAACTATGCCAAAGCAACTCTTTTTTGAGGTATCATTGATACGAAGACATTCATTCAATAAAAATTTAAAACAAACATACTCACCTAGACAATGCAATTTTTGAGCAATGCAAATTTAGAGACATGGCCCTCTAGAGCTCTTATTAGACAGGTCTTCAGATCCTAAAACCACAATTTCCTCATTGCTGGGGTAGGGAACATATGAAGTGAATATTCCCAGGAGGTGAGTGCCATACAATACGTAAGGGGAATTTTATGAAAGGGAGACAGCAAACAGACTCTGTGAGTGTGCGGTCTCTCTGCCTGAGTGCTCTGAGAGATTAAATAATTTTACCCTTTACCACATGTGCATTTTAATTTTGAGCCCACTTACCCGTTGACTCTGTATATATTTGCTTTTGTTTTGGACTTGGGGAGCGGGAAGAGGTGTTGTACCAATTTTACCATCATAGTAAATATCTGTTTCTAAAAGTTAATTAAGTCTGATTAATTAATGTCACCTGGTAATCTAGAGGGAAAACAAGCTTTGGTATTAGAAAGACACCCCTATTCCCTTGGGATTTGTTTCCTGAAAGGTAGTAGTAACCACCAGTCCTCTGGGAGCCCAGGTTGCCAGTGTGAGTCAGGGTCAGGCCAGTAGCTCAGGACCCTGGCCTCCTGATCTCTGTGAGCCTTTGACCTCTCCCTATAGCATCGCACTGCTTCTTATCCTTGTTGTATGATGTAAATATGGTTTTCCTCACATCCTTTACTGCCCTGTGCATCAGAATTTATTTATTAAAAATGTCTTCCCAAAGTGAAACTTTGGATTTACCATGCTTCATTGCTCCCGGAAGATTCACTGACTTTTCTTGTAGAAAACTCAGTATTGACAAACATTTCAGTTATTGACAACTCCATTATTGTTGTTAATGGAAAAGATGGAATGGAAAGGTCATCTGCGTATCTTCATAGATATTCCATAATGTGTCAGTAATGCCTTAATTTTATTGCAGCTGGTCTACACTGGTTTTTTCCATTGTATTAGCCCTCAGATGTGCTGGCTGGTTTTTTTTTTTTTGAGGAACCATGTGATGTTGTGGTTTTAAAATGTTATCTTTTCTTCAACTATGCTCAAAGATTCCTATTTTGGCATAGCTTGGGTATATAAAATAATACCTGGAAAATTAATATGCTTTCCTTAAAGTGGAGACTGGAAGTATCTGATTTATTTTTGGATTTTTGTTATTTTGGGAGAAGGGACAATCTGGATGTGTAATTTCATCAAGACAGTGAACTCCCAGTGTGGGCACTCCCTCTGCCAATGCTGGCCAGTAATTGAACTTCATGTACAGTGTTGGCTGCCTGGGGTTACTGAGGGGTTAAATAATTTGACTGTGGTCACATAGTATGTTTCAGAAGCAGGATTTGAACTCAGGCCTTCCTAACTACCAGTGCCATCTCTCTTGTGTTAGGTAGTTGCTGAAAATATAAATTCCTTTGAGAGACATAGTGTGGTACTGTGGGAAGAGCTTTGGAATTGGAGTCAGAGGAGCTGGATTCAAGTCCTGGCTTTGCCACCTGTCTGACTGTGAGCAAATCAGTTAGCCTTTCTGGGTTTCAGATTCTTTGACTCTAAAAGGAAGAGATCCCTTCCTGCTCTGAATTTAGGACTCAAAGATCCTCATTGCTTAGGGAGGCAGGATTGTGTAGTGGAAAGGGATGGCTTTGCAGTTCAAAGGACTCAATTAAAATCCTGGCCCTACCACTTCCTATTGTGTGCCTTTAGACAAGTCATTTAACCTTTCTCAGACTGAAGTTGTCATCTGCAGTATGAATTGGTTGGACTAGATTACCTCTCAAGTCCTGTCTAGCTGCCACTAGTGACAATGGCTGGAGTGTTAGGAAGACTGAAATTCAAATCCGCCCTCATCGATACTTACTAGCTGTGTGACCCTGGGCAAGTCACTTCTGTTTTTACATCGGTAAAATGGGAATAATAGAAGCACCTCCCTTCAAGGGCTGTTGTCTGAATCAAGTGGAAAAATAATTGTAAAGGGTTTAGCACAGCATCTGGCACATAGTAAGTACTATATAAATATCCTTTGTTCTTATTATTGTCTCAAGATCCAGGGATCAAAACAGTGAACAAAACCTTGAAAGGAATTGATTGGTGCCAAGTAGTAAGGGAGGCTTACCCAGACCACTGAGAACTGATTCTATGTTTTTCTCCCAAGAAGCAGGAGACAGACCAGGGAGTTAGGAGGGACATATCAGGACCTTTGAATCCATCAGCAAGCATTTAACCATCACCTACTAGGCAGTGGACTGGGCTCGGGGAAAATAAAGAAATGAAATATTCCATGCCCTCCCATTCCACTGGAGGACACCACGTACACACATGCATGCACACACACATGCACATGCACACACATAACACATAACATATCCAAAGTAAATACCTAAATGAAAGTTGATTGGGGGAGAGGGTTGGGATGCACTGCAGCTGGGGTAAGCAAGAGAGTCCTTGTGTAGAAGGTGATCCTTGGGCTGAACTTTGAAGGAACCTCGGGATTTTCAGGGACGGAGAGGGTCAGCTAGTTATTAAGACTTGGAGACAGGCAGTGGAGTGATATATGTGAGGAACAGCTAGAACACCAGCTTGGCAGGTCGGTCATAGAGTGGGTGCAGTAAGTCATGTCCAAAAAGGCTGAAAAGGGAGATTGGGGCCAAGTTATGAAGGGTTTGATACGCCAAACAACAGAGGAGCCTGTGCTTGATCTTAGAGGTGCCAGGGAGTCTATGTTGTTTCTTGATGTGTGGGGAGTTGTGTGTGGGGAGGTTGGCAGCTATGTAAAGGAGGGATTGGAATGGGAGAGACTTGGGGCACAGACCTAGGGATGTGGCCGTGTGAGTGGACAGAAAGGGACAGATATAAGAGATGCTGTGGAAGGAGAATACAAACCCTGTCCTCTGCTGAACTTCCCTGTTGCTGTGGAAGGTACCACCATCCTCCTACTTATGCAGACTCTCAATCTAGGTTTTATCCATACTAGACTCTGCCTCTCACCCCCTATGAAGTCATGACCATTCTTTCTTTGCATGGTCTCAGGAGTATGCTGCAGCCCTTCTCCCCATGATGCTGCCCCCTCGCTGGTGCACCTGTATTATTTCAGTAAATGCTTATTGGTCTGCCAGCCTCCAGGCTCTCCCCATTCCAATCCGTTCTCCACTCAGCTGTTTGACTTGATCTTCCTCCAGGGCAGATTTTACTCTGCCCTTCCTCCAGGGCAGAGGATTTACTCTCCTCACTCTCTTAATCAATAGAATCTAGTTGTTCTGTAGCACCTTCAGGATCAATTATAAAATTCCTTGACTGTCCTTCAAAGTCCGTCTTCTTCCTTTTTCAATATTTTCATACTCTATTCCCTTCTATATACACTCTGCAATTCAGTGACACTGATCTTCTTCCTTTTCCTCTTGCAAGACTCATCCTCTCCTTTGCTGTGGGCATTTTCATTGGGTCCCCCCATACCTGAGATGCTCTCTGACTTGTCTCTGCCTTTGGCTTCCTTAAAATCTCACCTAAAATCTCACTTTTTAAAGACTTTCCTACTTCCTTGTAATACCAGTGCCTTCCCACTGAGACTCTCTCCACTATACTCAGTATTTATCTTGTTTATCCATAAGTTGTTTGCATGTTTCCTACCCCATTTGATTGTGAGCACCTTGAAAGTAGAAACTTTACTTTCCCTTTCTTTGTATCTCCAGAACCCAGCACAGTCCCTGGCATGTAATAGGTACTTCATAAATGCTTATTGATGGCTTCTCTGGCAAGCGATTGGCCCTGAAAGGTGAGGGAAATGTGATGAGAATCTGGATGACTAGAAGGAAGTAGTTGAGTCTTTCGGAAGAGAAGAAAGTTTGAGGGAAAAGATAGTGATCTCTGTTTTGGACATGCCAAGTTAGAGACATCTAGGGCACATAGAGCTCAATATATCCAATAGGCAATTGGTGATATAGGACCAAAGCTCAGGAAAGAAATTAGGACTGGGTATGGAGATCAGGGAGTCATTTGCAGAGAGATGAGAATTAACTCCATGAGAGCTGATGAAGTCACTGAGAGTCTAGAGAATGGAAATGGACCGAGGCCAGAGCCATTAAAATATATTTAAGGTTATGGGAACAGTATATGGATGAAGATCCACCAAAGAGACTAAGAAAGAACAGTCAGACAGATGGGAGGGCAACTGAAAAAAAATGTCATGAGAACCCAAGAGGAGGGAGTGTATTCAAGAGGACAAGGTGGTCAACAGTGTTGCAAAGAGGCGAAGGATGAGGATTTAGAAATACTCATTAGCTTCGTAATTAAGAGATCATTAGTAACTTTGCAAAGAGCAGTTTGAGTTGAATGATGAGATTAGAAGCCATGGAGATCCATTAAGCAAAGCTGGCTGTGATTGCCACCACCATTCCCATACCATTTTCCCTAACATTGTAGAATGCTCTTTCCATGACATCTAAATTTACCAAATTAGGAAAAATAAGCACCTACTTTCTTCTCCCCCATAAGATTTGCTTTATTTTTGGCATCCAGTGGGAATATTCTAGTATCCATGACAGTGATCTATAGAAATCTCTAACTGACATTACCTACCTAAATAAGATATTAATTATTAGAGTGGCTTTTGTGTGATCAGCAGGAAACTAGGAATATCTTTGCTGATGTGAAAATAAATGGGGCCTACCTAGAAAGCATTCTTTTTTTTGCTCTTTAATTAGATATTATCCCTGTACTCACGGTGTAATTATTCTTTTATTAAATCTGCTGAGCCAGTTTTTCCAGGCTAATTAGAAAGTCAAATTAGCATCTTGAAGAAAACACCATCTTGTTATATTTTTTGATTTCTTGATTAAAGATGATATACCTCTGCAATTATTAAGGGTAATATTTAATGAAGTCTAAGGACTTGCATCCAAAGTGTATTCATGGAGAGCCCTACCAAGGACTCCTCTGGGTTTGGCCTTGTCTTTTGTTTCTTGTATATTTCCCCAGCTGCCTGGCCTTGGGAAAGAGAGAACTCTTTCATAAGAGATGGACTGGTCATTAATTTTCAGCAGTAGGCCCCGATGTCTCTTCTAGCTGTGCTATGAAAAGGCAGCTTTACACTCCCCTCTCTTCAACTTTGCTTACAACAAAGGCTAACTCTGTTGAACAAGAGTGAAGTTGCTCTCCTCAAATGTCTGTACATAGTTTTCTTTCCAAGTGACAGAGAAAGGGAGGTAAATGGGAGGCTTAGGTTCTTTGTTCCTTCCTGAAAGTCTTTTCTATTCTTCTGGGTAACCAGCTGTTAGCCGGAGCTTACTTTGGAAAGTACTGGGCCCCAGGATTTTTAGCGTCTTTATTCTCCTCCCTCAGGGTAGCTGCCCATAGAAGACAGTAGATCTGGGGACTGGAGTATTGCTGCCGAAATGTCACATCTGGTGCGTGTTTGGGAGCCTGCAGTTCACAAGCTTCACCTAGAAAATGAGAGTTGCCTTGGACATTGACAACCATTTGCTTGTCATTACCCAGATAAAAGATGCCTGCTATTCTACACAGTGTCCTACTTGCCATGATGTATTTCCTTTCTTCCCAAGAAATGATTCACATTGTACAATGGCCAGGCACTATGCTCTCATATATACTACCTAAGGGAAATTGTTTGGAATTCACATTCTTCAAACGTGACAAAGTCATAACAGAATCTGAGTCATCTACCAGGAAGCGAGGGATAGCCTATTGGGATAGAACTCATTGTGACTTTATTTGCATTATAATGGAACTTGGATCAGTTGGCTAACACTTGTTAATTATCTGCTAAATGCCAAGCCCATGCTAAACACTAGAGATACAAAGAAAAGCAAATAAATAAATAGAAGCAGTCCTTGCTCTTAAGGATCTCCCTAATGGGAGAGACCGTATGCAAACAATTATGTACAAATAAATTGTAGACAGGGTAAATTGAAGCTAAATCTCAGAGACAAGCTCTTAGAATGAAGGAGGATCCAGAATTCTTGTACAAGGTAGTACTTCAGTTGAGACTTGAAGGAAACCAGAGAAGCCAGGAGGTGGAAACGAGGAGAGTATTCAATTAATGGGGAACAGTCAGTGGAAATACTGAGAACAAGGCGGCCAGGGTCACTGGATTACAGATTATATGTGGAGAGAAAGGTCTAAAGCCTGGAAAGAGAGGTAGGGGCCCAGTTAGGAAAAGTTTGAAAGTCAGAGAGTTTGATATTGGATCCTTGAGGTAATAGGGAACCATGAGAGTTTATTGAATAGGGATGTGACATAGTCAACCTTGCATTTTAGGAAGAGTAATTTGACAGCTGAGTGGAGAACAGATTGAAGTGGGGAGAGAAACCACCGAGCAGGCACTACAATAGTGCCTGGGTGAGATGATGAGGGTCTGTACCAAGGTGATACCAGTGTCAGAGGAGAGAAGGAGGTGTTCCTGAGAGATATTAGGAAGGTAGAAAAGATAGGGTTTGACCCAGGAGGAGGGCCCTGGTGAGAGAGAGTGAGAAGTGGAAGATGACACCTATATTGTAAGCCTGGGTGAATGAGAGAATGGTGGGAAGTTAAGAAGAGGAAATAGTTTTCGGAAAACAAATAATGAGTCTCAGTTTTATGCATGCTGAGCTTAAGATGTAGGGGGGAGGTTTCATTGAGGATAAACTGGATTATGTATGTAAATACTTAGTACCTAAGACTCCTCTTCCTGAGTTCAAATGTGGCCTCATACATTACTGGCTCTGTGACCCTGGGCAAGTCACTTCACCCTGCCTGCCTCAGTTTACTCATTTTTAAAATGAGCTAGAGAAAGACATGGCAAACCACTCCAGCATTTTTGTCAAGAAGACCCCAAATGGGATGACAAAGAGTCGGACATGACTGAAATTACCAAACAACAGACAGCAATTGCAACAAAATCAAGTTTTTATAGATTAGGGTAGAGTCTGTTTAATTCTTGTTCTTTTTGGTAAAGGATCTGAAAACAGCCATAAGGCTTTTGAAATCTGCTATAAACAAAAGAAGCCCTCAGTGTTCTCTCCACCCCCTACCCCTCCCATGATGCTGGAAACTCAAGTCATCATTCTATTTTTCCAGTAGAAAAACCTATTCTGTTACTAAGGTGGAAAACTGACAAGACCAAACCATGAGGGAGAATTCCTTCATACACAAATGATTTTCACCATATCAGATAAGCCAGCATTCAACAAATCTGGTAATCAGCTTGAAAGGTTGCCTGAAAGTCAGTTAGCCCTGTACCCTAGAACTGCAAAGGCAGGTTCTTAGGTATAAAGTCAGGCACCTGCTATGGTAGGAGCATTCAGAAAATCTGTTTGGTTTGGGGTAAAGCAATTCAATGGAATCTCATTATAGTTTTTGAGGCCAGGATTAAACATACCCCTGTCCTCCTTCTCCCCCACCCCTGCCATGGCCTACTTGTATTTCTTTCAGTAGTATGGTCACATCAGAATAATAATTCACACTCTAAAGGGATCTTGCCTTTTGAAAGTCAACATGACATGGTAGATCAAGTGAATGCTGGACTTGGAGTCAGGAAGACCTAGGTTTCTGACTAGCTATGTGACCACAAGCAAGACATTTGATTTCTCTGTGCCTCAGTTTCTTTCACCTATAAAATGACCTGTAGTCTCTCCCTCACAGAATTGTCATGAGGATCAAATTAGATCATGTATGTAGAGTAGTATATAAATGTTAGTTGGTATTTTTCTGGGGATTTTGTGATAAGACCCTGAAATAATATTGTTAGTAATTCAGACTCAGTTTTCCATGGAAATTGGAAGATGCACTTTTTCAACTCTTAAAACCAGAATTGGGCTGGGACCTAATGCTACTCTGGGAATTTTCAAAACGTTGTTCCAGTTCTGAGTCCAAAGACCATACCTGGTTCTTGTCCATTGGGTGTGCTGCCTTGGACACTGATGAACACCCTCTCCTTCTGTATACTTTATCATCATTGTTCTCTTCTGGTTTTCCTCCTACCTGTATGACCACTCCTGAGACTCCTCTACTGGATCTTCACGCCTATCAAACCCCTGAACTGCGGGTGTTCCCCAAGGCTCAGTCTTGGGCCAAGTATTCTTTTTTATTTACAGTCTTTTGGTAAGCATTAGCTATTATTATTGCTACGCAGCTGACCCTCAGATCTATATATATATGAACATCAGATTTTTCTTATCGCCAGCCTCATATTGCTAATTGCCTATTGCATATTTCCACTGTATGTTCCAGAGAAATCTCAACCTCAACAAGTACAAAATTTCATCATTATCTTTCCTCCCAAACCTTTCCCTCTTCCGAACTTCCTTACCTCCACAATATCCCTCAATTTCCACTTCTCTCCACTAACAAAGCAACCACCCTAGTGTAGGCCCTCACTGCTTCTCACCTAGATTATTGAAGCAGTTTCTTAGTTGATCTCTACCTCAAGTCTCTCTCCACTCCAGGCCATTCTACACATTTGCTACTGGTCATTTTCCTTAAGGGCAGGTCTAAATATGCCATTCCCCTACTCAGTCAGTGCTAGTGGTGGTCGTTAATAGTCTATAGGATGCATTTTAAATTCCTTTGTTTAGCTTTGAAGGCCTTTCCCTACCTGACCCCAGTCTGTCTTTCCAACCTCATTGGACATTACTCTCTCTCTGCATTCCACCAAACTGTTCTTCTCTCTGTTCTTCCTACATCACACTCCATCCCTGCGCCTTTGTACTGGCACCCACCATGCCTGGAATGCACTACCTTGGCCTCAGAGAGTCTCCATTCTTCAAGATGCAGCTCAGTCACCACCTTCAGAAAGAAGCCTTTCCTGATCCATATGAGTGCTAGTGCTCTCCCTCCTCAAGTACTTTTTATTGACTGCATATTTATCATTTATATGTTATTAATATGTACTTGGATCTTACCCATTGAAATGTAAATTCTTGAGAAGAGGGCTTTTTTTCATTCTTTGGGCTTGTATCCTCAGTGCTCAGCACAGCATCTGGTCCCATTAGGTGCTTAATAAGTACTTGTTAATCAATCACTTGATCCTCCACTAAACTCCAGGTCCAAAATGTCAACTAGTCAAATGCCGTCCTCTAATACATAATAGCACTATATTTTTGGCCCAAGGGGAACTCAAGGTGGAATATTAGTGAGTGAGGAGACTCTCCATATATCTGGTATAGAGAGAAGTGATGTTGGGGGTGGAAGGAAGGCTGCATTTCACAGGAGATGGTGACAGAGGAGAGGCAAGACCACTGAATGAGAGAATCTCAGAGTGTCCAATTCATCAGGGAGCAGACTTAGTAAGTGCTTATCTGGTCCCAGTTCTCTGCCTCCCAAGGCAGTTAATGTCATTGGGTAAGGAAGCTATTCCTCGTACCAAGGTTACATTTGCCTCAATGCAGTTTCTGTCTAGTGCTCCTAACTCTGTGTTCTGGAGCCAATAAGAATGAGTTTGATCCCTCTTCCACATGAGAAAACTTCAGATACTTGAAGATTGGTATCACATACCCCTAAAGTCTTCTCTTTTCCAGAAAAATATCCCCAGTTCCTTCTACTGACCTCCATATCACATGGATTCCTCTTTCCTCCCTTACTGTCCAGATTGCATTTCTTGGAACATTGTCCAACTTCTCAACACCTTCCCTAAAATGCGGTGTCTGGAATGGAATAAACACACTAGATGTGGTCTGATCAGGGCAAATGACAGGAGGATGATAACCTAACTTCCTAAAGATGGCACTCTGCCTCTCTGAATGTGGCTTCAGTTCCCACCATGTCGTGTTGTTGATTCACACCAAGTTTTGTACAAAAGATGTTAAAATCATATGATCTCTCCTGGCATCTTAGTCAGCTGTTCATAGTATGGATAGATTGAGTTGAATCTAAATTTTGTACATTTCCACAGCATCAATGACAATGTTTTGAAGCCTCTATTCTCCCCTTCCCGATTATGGCAGTAAGCTACACAGCCTATAACCAGTAGTGGGGAAGCCGCAGCCTTGAAGCCATGTATGGCCTTGTAGGTGCTTGGGTGGAGTTCAAGTTTTACAGAACAAAT
>CM053775.1:12741984-12766899 GCA_028658325.1 Potorous gilbertii
CATTCTTACTAAACACATTTTCACCTTAGTCATGTTGCATAGAAGAATTACAATGAATGGGAGAAAACCATGAGAAAAAACAAACCAGCAGGACTTCAGAGAGACCTGGAAGGACTTATATGCCTGTTCTTACTGACTGAAGGATTAAACAAAGGAAACACCTTCACCTCTTTGTTTGTAAACTATGTGAGAAATTAAAAGAGAGAGTTTCTCAAACTAAGTTTGCTTTGACCTTTCCTTTCCCATTGGGCACATAGCACTCTATCTCTCCCAGTGACCTTTTCAAATGGAAAAGTCTCCACCAATACTGTTATAGAGATGCAATTTTTCCCCTCTCATTGTACTTACAAGTCTGAACTATGCTAAATCCACTTCTTTTATGTTTCTGTCTTCTGTGATTGCCTTGTTCTCTTATAATCAGCATTTCTTTTCCACTATGACCATTTCACCCCAATTATGTTGCTGAGTAATTTTATCCAGCAGTGAGCCTCCTATCTTAAGTGATCGTTATGTTCAAAGTGAAAAAGAAATAGGATTATCTCCTCTTTTTCCATCCCTGGGATGGAATCTAGCAATAACGATGCTGAATTTACCCAAAAGAACAGCCCGCCAAATTTATTTTCCTTTTCCATTTAGCACATTTTATCCTTTGTGCTCTAATTAAAATGTGAAAATGTATCATATTAAAAACAAATTCCAGGAATGATCAGAAGGATGTTCAATCTGGGTCTTTCACTGAAAACTTCATTTCTAAGCTTCCTTTTTTCAGGGGAATGAGACATAATAAAAATTTTATTAGCAGTCGTCTGATTTTCATTTTCATTAATAAATTGAAAATGTTACCAATGAATATATTGTCATCACTCAGCTTTTTCTTCACTTACAGAAGGTTCTCAGATGGTCCACGTTCAAAATAAAATGAACAAAAGGCCATCATTTCAAAGAACTTAAATGAGGCTAATTTTTACTTGCCTTTGCTACAATTTCCCAGGAATTCTATGAATGGAATGGTAATGTGGTCAGAGGAAAGATAAGAATAATTCCTTGTGAAACCTGGCATTGACCTATGGACAATTCCCCTCTCCTTTCAATGGCCCTGACAGATAAGCTTCCTTTCCTTGATAAAGATACAATTGGCTTTTCCACTGCACCATATTATTCTAGGGAATTGCTCCTCTGCAGCTCTAGTTATTGAGGGAAAGAAGGCATCATACACAGTGAAAATGGAACACCTGAGCTCTCTAGAGAGCAAAGAAAAGAAGACAGGGAGATGAAAAGAAAAGTCTATCTCCAGTGAAAAGACGGGCGCTAACTTCTTCCCTGCCTAATGACAGCACACAGTCCTCCCTTAAGAAGTTATATTGATTTGTAAACCGCTCTCTGTATTAAGTAGTTTCATTAAGAAAGCATGCTCCTTAATTACAACGGGCTCCATTGTGTTAGAGTTGTAATGATGGCAGACCCATCAATCAAAGTAAATTAACAGTGATAGAGTTCCTCTCTTTCTCTTATTCTATGGGAAAAAAGAAAACGAGGGAATGGTATTTTTCTCCCTGTCCCCTAAATTTTAAAAATTAGTGTTTAGTGGAAAAGGGGCCAAAATTTTTAAAAATCCACCTGTAACTACAGAATGTCCCAAAGGGCAAAGACAGAAACTCTCAAGCATTTCATCTATACAAGGCAGCGCTTTCTTTTCTGTTTTGTTTTTCTAATGAATAAGATGAATTCACTTGGATTTCACTTATATAGCACCCAACCTGGTCTCCAGTGGCTACTTTAAGGACTAATTATCTTTGACCTCTTGAAGCTGCTGCCAGCCTTCAGATTCTCTAAAGTGTTCACAGGTTCTAGCAACGAAATCTGTTTGAGATGGAATAGGCTGCTGGCAAAGACTGGTGAATGCTCTGCATGTATTCTGTCATTGGAATCTGTAACAATCCCATAAAGTAGATACTGCAGGTACTATGATCTTTGTCTTATAGATGAGCAAACAGAAATTCAGAAAAGTAAAATGATTTGCCCATGATCACACAGAAAGTGACTGAGGTAGGATTCAAACCCTCTTCCGACTTCAGGTCCAACATTTTCTATATTACCATGGAGCCTCCTGAGATTTAGGCTCTTGAGGTGGTTAGGCAGCACCGTAGATATGGCGCACAGCCTAAGAGTCTGGAAGACCTGAATTCATATCTGGCCTAAGATCAGACTAGCTGTGTAAATGGGAGTTGTGTAAGTGGGCAGAGCACTTAAATTTTGTCTACCTCACTTTTCTTATCTGTAAAATGGGTATAATACCTCACAAGGTTACTGTGAGGATCAAGTGAGATGTTTATAAAGCACTTAGAAGAGTGCCTGACATATAGTAGGCATTTAATAAATGTGTGTTTTTCCTCTTCTCCAAAAATTCTAGTTCTATGAAACACTTTCTGGCAGTTACCCACCTGTTTTTCTCTTAAGAACGGGAGAATTTTTATCAGACGTTTCATCCAGCATAGTAGGGTGTATATGATATTGTCACCAAGGAGCACCGTGACTGTCCTAACTGACATCCACCTCCAAGGATGGAATCCATCCAGTAAATATCCCAGTTTTCCTTGATAGTCCATTTTAGCTTTGCCAACCATGAAGGTATGCAATGCTTTTTACACTTTTCTATATTACTAGCTGGTGCCATTTAGGCTAATGAATTTCAACACTTTGCAACTTGCTATGTTATTTCTTGTGTTTAATACATCCATTTATATAGTATGAAGGGTGCTATATTTAGATTCAAAAGACCTGGTTCAGATTCCATGTCTGCTGTTTGCCAACTGTGACCTTGGGGAAATTGCTTAACTTTTCTGGGCTTAAACTTTCTCATCAATAGGACAAGAGAGTTGAACTGGATGACCTTCTTGGTCTCTTACAGTCTCTAAATTTTATGTTGACTTTATTTGGTTTAAACTCTCAAGTTTCAATAAATGAACCTTATTCTACTGTAAATATTGTAGAATTTGTTGAAAAAGTATTTGCCCTAACCTTAGCCTTCATAACTGTAGACATGGTAGGCTTATCCCCTCTGAACTTTCAACAGAAGCTCAAGTACTATTATTTTCACCCTCCCTTTCTTGTTGGATTTTGCTTTACCAAGGAAGTTGAGGGAAAAATAGGAATAATGAGTTATGTCAAATTGTTCATTCTAGCATGTGCATGACCATTCCGTACTAAAGAGAAAGGCTATATGACAGAAATGAAATTTTAGACTTTTCCAAATGATCAAAGCCTACCTCTTTTCCCCTTTGTTGTCTGCATGTTACAAGAATGATGACCTGAGATCCTCTCTATATAGTCAGTTAAAACAAGACCTAGAGCTGACTGTGGCTCACATCATGAGCTTTTTATTACAAAATTTAAACTTAAATTGAAGAAAGTAGGGAAAACTAGCAGATTGTATAGGTCTAACCTCCTAACATCCCTTATGAATATCCCTTATGAATATGACATCCCTTATGAATAACATCCCTTATGAATATGAAGTGGAGGTGATAAATAGAGGTAAGGGATTATATCTGGTAGATAGAGCAGCTAAAGAACTATGAACAGAGGTTCACAGTGTTGTTCAAAAGCAGGAGCAAACAACATTCCAAGAAAAAAGAACAAAAGAAAGTGAAATGGCTGTCTGATAAATAGCACAAGAAAGAAGGAAAGTGAAATGTAAAAATGAAAGGGAAATTTGTACCCAACTCAATGCAGAATTTCAGAGAATATCAAGGAGATATATTTAAAGGTTTTCTTAAATGAGCAGGGCAGAGAAATAGAAGAAAACAAAAGAATGGAAAAGACAAAATCTCTTTAAGGATATTAACCCAAATTGCCTTGCCTTCCACCTCCAAAAAAAAAAAAAGAAAAGAAAATCAAGGATATTAAGAAATGTTTCATGCAAAAAATGGACGGGATAAAATACAAAATTGGTAGAGATTTAACAGAAGCAGAAGAAATCAAGAAGAGGTAGCAAGGATATATAAAAAAAAATATACAAGAAAGACCTTACACCATTGAAAACTACGATGATGTGATTCCTGGTCTGGAGTCAGATATCTGAGAAGTCAAGCGGGCCTTATTGCTAACAATAAGGTTAGTGGAGGTGCTGGAATTCCAATTGAGTTATTTAAAGCCCTAAATTTTAGGGCCTAAAAGATGATGCTGTTAAAGTGCTGCACTCAGTTTGGCAGCAAATTTGGAATATACAACAGCGGTCACTGGATTGGAAAATATCCATTTACATCACAATCCTAAATAAGGGCAATGCCAAGGAATGTTCAAATTACCGAAGAATTGTGTTCATTTCACATGTCAGCAAAGTTATGCTTAAGATTCTGCAAGCTAGGCTTCAGTGATATGTGAACTGAGAATTACCAGAAGAGTAGGCTCGTTTTTGAAGAGGCAGAGGAACTGGAGAATCACTTCCTGGCAAATCAAGGGAGAAGAAATGGAAACAGATCTTTTTTTCTTGGGCTCAAAGATCACTGCAGACGGAGACTGCTGCCATGAAATTAAGAGACACTTGCATCTTGGAAAGAAAGCTATGGCAAATCTGGAGAACATGTTAAAAAGCAGAGACATCACCTTGCCAAGAAAGATCTGTATAGTCAAAGGTATGGTTTGTCCAGTAGCAATGTATGGCTGTTAGAGTCGGGCTATAAGGAAAGTGGAGCATCACAGCATCAACTTTTTCCAGCTGTGCTAGAGAAGACTTTTGAGAGGCCCTTGGACAGGAAGGAAATTAAATCAGTCAGTACTTTAAGAAATTAATTCAGGCTACTCACTGGAAGGTCAAATACTGAAACTGAAGCCTTAATACTTTTTCCACATAATGAGAAGACAGGACTCATTGAAAAAGACCCTGATGTTGGGAAACACTGAAGGCAAAAGGAAAAGGGACAACAGAGGATGAGATGGATAGATAATGTCATGGAACATAAATTTGGACAGACTTTGGGAGATAGGAGAGGATAGAAAGGTCTGCCATATTATGGTCCATGGGGTTATGAAGAGTCAGACACGACTGAACAACAAATTTCTGTCTTTTCATTTGCCAACCTATGTCATATCCCATATTGGGGCATTTAAAACCCTTCACTGTTTGGCTTGAATCTCTTTCTCCAATAGTAATAACACTCTACATCACACATTTCACTTTTTTTAAAGGACATTTCACTTTCCAATCCAACTGGCTTACATGCTATTTCCCATGCACAGCATCCCATCTTTTGCCTCCAATACTTCACGCAGGTTATCCTCCACATCCAGAATGCATTCATAAAATGCTTTCTCTCCTTACCTCTCCTTGGAATTTCTACCTTTATTCCAGGTTCAGATCAAGTGTCACATTCTCCACAAGTGTTCCTGATCCTCCTCAAGTGCTAGTGTTTCCCATAACCCAAATGATTTGGTATTGACTTTGTAGTTGTTTTGTATCAATTTATTTGCATGTGTGGTATCTCCTCCCACCAAAATGTAAGCTCATCGAGGGCAGAGGATGTTTGTACTTCTCCTTCGTATCCTCAGTGCCTGATACATAGTGCTTATCCAATGAATACTTGCTGGCTTGAATTAAATTGAATTCAAAAAAAGCTACATGTGGTAGCATCTAGGAGCTAAAAGTCTTGTTTGGTTGGAAGGTTTAGTTTCCTTCCTTGGCTGTCTTGAAATCAATGTAGACCAGACCCTAAAACCAAGTAAACAAGGGCAAGGTGAACTTCAAACTTGGCATTCATTCTCATGAGATTGGTACTAAAGAGGATCTTGGATTCCCAAATCTAGCATTGTAACATCTATGGGTGTGTGTGTGTGTGTGTGTGTAGTACAGTGATGGAGTATGTTGCCAACCTTAATGCATTCTATAAATATTAGCCATAATTATAACTGTTTTTGTTACCAGGTAGATGGGCTAATGAATAGAGGACCTGCTGAAACCTCAGCCAGTTTCTTCCTACCAATGATTTTAAAAGTGTGCAGCCGAGACATGTCATCTAGCTACCTCCTGCCTCAGGGTCATGAGTGTTAGGAAGGCAATTTGGCAAAATCGCAGGGAAGAGAGAAAATGCGTTTACTTGATGGAACAGGAAATCTGTTTCTGCATGTGTTTAAGCTGTGATTTGGGTGGGTAGCTTAAGGAAGGGGGAGCAAAGGATGCATGCTGTGTTTTCATTATTGGGGAATATTTTCCATTTCTAGCATTTTTTGGGATTTCACATCTGCTAGAAGTTATTTGCTAATTCCAGAAACTGAGGATGTTTGTTTTTCTGATTGTCTGATGTTTATATGGGAGGTAGGAAGCCTGAGAATCAGAAATACTGGTTGGGCAGCCTTCTGTGCGGAGGTACATCTTCTGCATCCCCAATGTCCAGTTAGTCACCAGGGCCTATTCATTCTGCTTACAAAACAATACTGATTTAGCTCTCTCCTCTCTGTTTCCATGGCTACACCCTCAGCACCAGACCTCTTCACCTCACATACCAACTAGCTTTTGAATAAACAAGGAGTGCTACAGAACTGGAACAAGGAAATTAGGATCTCTTTGATTGTCAGGAATTTCTTGTAGTGGGGACATACACAAAGGGACTTCCTGATTAGCTAGAGGTTTCAAGCAAAACTATCCCCCCTTCCCCTCAGAAATACTCAAAATGTTTTTTTTTCCCTGAAGTAAACTGCTACTTTTGTGCATTGAATGAAAACCACAGCTGCATAGGACAGTTGAGTCCTAAAGCTCTTCTGCTAGAAACATCCAGGTTACAGAGAATGAGAAGCATTGGCTTAAATCACACCAGGACAGTCAGAAGACAGCTGGATCTGAAGGAAGAGAACCTGAGTTTGGACCTTGGTTTTGCCATTCATTCTTTACTTCTGTGGCTTTGGGCTAGTTCCCGGTCCTCTTTGGGCTGCCCTAGTCCCTTTAAGCTCTGAAGTGATACTTTTCTTATGTGATTTTAAATTGCTGATAACATTTAGAGCCCAGGATCTGGACAACAACTCTAACTCTTTTCTTTGCATGTGTAGGCCAACCCAAGGACATGGCGGTCACTTAGCAAATTTGGTTCTTGCCTCTGAGTCTCCAGTTGCTAACTGGTCATTTCTATGGCTAGGGCTCTGACTTTTCCAAGTAGGAGTAGTGTCAGATATAAAGACAGCGGAAACAGGAAAATAATTCACCCAGTGTCTACAAGAGTATAAATAAAAAGAACGATCAGCTGTAACTGAATGCTGGGTAATTATAATGGCCAATCTTTCCCCTGGAGAAGAGAAAAGGCAGTGTCACCGGCTGCCTTCCTTGGAGACGTGCAATGTTGCATATGCTGTCAGACACAGTCAATGTGTCAGCTGGTTTTGCTTAACGGTTTTTTGTTGTTGTTAGAAGAAAAGGCCCACTTAGGGGAGCAGGTGGCAAGCAGGCACATCCAGAAATGACTGGTATAAAAACAAAAGGCATCAATAACCCTTTTCTTTTTTCAATATCATAGTTGGAGCTCCCTGGGGATCATGGGAGAATAGAGGGAAGGGACTCAGGCAGCTCCCATTTCTAAAGAAACCTGTGGATGGTTTTATCCCCCCAGGGGATTATATGACCTTTGCCTCTGACTACAGCTATGACTCATAAGGCCTCATAACCATGACTGTCATCAGGGGGATGCTAAGAAGCATAGAAGAAGGAATGGAAAAACTGAAAATCCAATTTTCAAACGTTCCAGGGAGCTGTCTGTTAGAGATTTTAATTGGTATAGGCTTCCGGTTGTCTCATCCGGCAGATAATGAGAGGACAATGCCATCAAAATCTAGTACTGATGCCACTACAGATTCATGGCAGGTCCGTTGCTCTGTAGCAAGAAAAACATCTTAGCTAACAAAGAAATTGCACCTAGAAAAAGGTGTGACTATTCTCAATCATAGCCAGAACTGAGCCAAAAAAGACAATATTATTAAGCACCTTTGATCTCAACCTACAGGTGAACACTAAAATGAATGCGAAAAGGAGAAATATGTCTCCATAAGCAGAAAGCATTGTGACAAATAAAACCCATCAATTGTCAGATGGCAAAGTGAAAATCAATTTCATTTAGTTCAACAAACATTTATTAAGTACTTGATAGATGCACCCTATCTTGTAGTAGGTGTTGGGGATATAAGAGGAAAAGCTAACAGTCCTGCCTTTAAAGGGCTTACATTCAATTGAAATTAGTCACCCCAAGGCAACCTGGAGTGGTTTCTTGAAGCCTCAGGTTCCCCACCCCTGGTCCATTGAATGGATGACTTATACTCTTTATAAGGCAGTTAGGAAGTCATTAAAATCTGTGCCACATAAGCTTGATTGAAACTCAATCAAGAGGAGAGTAGGGCAAGACATTTGAAAGGACTTTAATTTCCCCAGCCTCCCAGAGAACTTTCTCAAATTAGGGATTTTTAAAAATGTGCCAAATGCATCCTAGTTGATTTTCTTAGGATAGGAATAATCTGAGGGAGAATATAACTGTAATAAGGGAGTTCTTCCTCCACTCCCACCCCTGCCAATCTACCCTGGCACATGCCATGGGGTGTATGTAGAGCTGATCTGACCTGACATTTCCTGGCTTAACACTGAAGGATGTTCACTTTGGAATGATTTAACAACCCCTTAACTGGATCTCCCAGTTCCTGTGATAGTTGTGTGTTCGGTGATATCAGAGGCCATGGAGTTATGTAGAGGATCACATTCAGGAAATATGAAAGGAGTGATGCTGCCCATTAGATATCTCTCTCTTCCCATCTGCCAAACATGTGGAATTGTTTTTAGCTTCTTCCATGTACTTCCCATGAGAAGGAAGGGGAAGGGGAAATTCCCGTTCTAGAAGCTATGATGGCTATTCCTACGTGGAAGTGAGAATGAGACTGGCCAAATATCTGGCTGTCTCTTCTGCTTTATGTTTCTTTCCCTGAACAAAGGTGGTTGAAATGGCTGCTTTAAACCTTGAAGGCAGTGTTGCGAGTTTAAGATGTCAGGGGCTTCTGATTCTGGGCCCCAGCTTCTCATCAGGAGATGTTTATTGTGGCTACCATACCCTTTCTATCAAGTTAGAGAGGACCCCCAAGCAGAGAATGAGTCATGTTACAGATTGCCAGAAGGTATGGACCTTGAGTGAGTGGCTAGATGGTACAGAGCCAAAGTGAAAATGAAATGCCTGTTCAGCAGTCCCATGAGATGTTTTCTTTTTTTAATGTTTTAAGGATTAGTTTGCCAGGACAGTATATTTTGAGTTGTGGGTTATTATATCATACTTCAAATATTTATCAACATGAGCTTATGAGTATTTTGTGTTTTAAACATTTCTTTTACGGTGAGGGATATAATTAATATATAATTACTACTGATAACTTTATCTAGTGAGTACCATTCTAGAAAGAATCTTATTAATACTTTCTGGGAAAGCCCTAAAAATGAACCACACCTAAGTTCTAGTTAAGAGATCAGACCTGTATTTTTACTTTGACTTGAGGAGATAAGTAGCCATAGAATGTGAGGAGAACTTAACTCCCCACTTTGGAGACAAGTTTCTATAGGACTGAATCTAGTCTGCATGAGTCCACAGATGGAGTTCCTTAGTGGAAGAGGGTATTCCATTTGTTCTTCAGATAATTGATGATTATTCAAAATTGTCTTGGTTATTTATGATTCAGAATGATTTGCTCCCTTCCTTCATCCTTTCCCCAACCTACTGGGAAGGCAAGATATATAATACTCATTATAAATATTTAGTATCACGCATTAAATTTCTGCATTAGCCATGTTATGGAAAACACACACACACACACACACACACACACACACACACAAAAGGAAAAAAAACACGCTTCAATCTTTACTTAGTCTATCTGTTCTCAATCTGGAGGTGGAGAGTAATTTTTATTATGATACCCTTAGAAATGTTGGGATCATTGTATTGATCACGGTATAACTAAGTCTGTTGCTTATCTTTACAATATTGCTGTTATTGTGTAAGTTGTTCCTCTGGTTCTTCTTATTTCACTCAGCATCATTTCATATAAATCTTCCCAGATTTTTCTGAAATTTCTTTTTTTAAAGTTTAGATTCAAATACCAGAACTCAAATATGGAATAGACAAAAGAAAAAGAAACATATCATAAACTTAAATATTGAAATTTAAATACAAAGCAAGAAAAGGAAAAAAAACATGTCATGTGCACAGCAGAACATAAGATGTTTCAAAATATATAGCAGGAAATTTTCATTTCATATGATAAATACTACATGTTGTGTTGAGAGCTGTCAATCTTTTCTTTGCTTCCTTGTAAGTTTTCTTTTCTCCGTTGTGCACTTTTTGCTTTGCTCTTTTTCCCCCTTCCTCCCCTTCAAAGGCTACAATTAAATGTGGAGATAAATATACACACACACACATACCCATATACATATACATACACATGTATACACACACATATATATACATGTACATACATATGTAAATGTATAGACATATACTTTCCCTAACAAATTCTTCACCTGATGTTTGCTTTTCTGTTTGCCCATATCTCTTATTTCATATCCCTTCCGACTCCTCTAGTTTACTTCTACCCACTACCTTGCCCTCCTATTACTTGGCCTACCCCCTACCAAAGATCCCTCCACTATCTTCCCATTCCTATAAACCCCTTATCATTTCTTATAGCACAATAGCATTGCATCAGATAGTATCTTATAACACAGTAGTGTTCTCTCCAATAAACATAACTTGTTTAACCATTCCCCAACTGATAGGTATCTCCTCAGTTTCCAATTCTTTGCCACCACAGAAAGAGCTACTATAAACATTTTTGTACCCATGAGTCCTTTACCTCTTTCTTTGATCTCTTTGGAGTATTTATGTATAGTACCATTTATTGGTCCTCAGTTCTCGAAGAGGACCATATAGTACCAGTATTGCTGGATCAAAGGGTATGCACAGTTTTATATCTTTTGGTGCAAAGTTCCAAATTGCTATCCAGAATGGTTGCACTGGTTCACAGTTCCAACAACAGTGCATTAGTATATGTATTTCCCCACATCTCCACCAGCATTTGTCATTTCTCTTTTCTGTCATATTAGCCAATCTAATGGATATAAGGTGCTACTTCAGTATTGTTTTAATATGCATTTCTCCAATTATTAGTGATTTAGAATTTTAGAGCATTTTTATGATTATTAATAGCTATTATCCCTTTTTCTGAAAGCTGCCTGTTCATATCCCTTGACAATTTACCAAATGGGGAATAGATCTTATTCTTATAAATTTGGCTCTCTTTCCTCTATTTTCAAGCAATGAGACCTTTTGGGAGGCAGAGTCAAGTTGGTGGAGTAGAAGGACGGACCTGCTCTAGCTCTCCCCCCATAACCCATAAAATATATGTAAAAATGACTCTAAACAAATTCTAGAGCAGCAGAAGCCACAAATTGACCGAGTGAAACAGATTTCCAGCCCCAAACAGCCTAGAGAACCAACAGGAAAAGACTATTGCACCAAGCAGCCCAGCCTGGGCCATGTAGCACAGACAGGATGGGATCAGGCTTCAGGGCATGGAATCATGGGTAGCAACCGTGGTTCCCAGATTTCTCAACCCATAAACACCAAAAACAGCTTCAAAGGTCATTAAGAATGCTCTTTCACCTGGGTGAGAGGGGAATGTGGTCTAGCCCCAACCCCCAGCAGGGCTTTTTTTTTTTTTTTTTAAAGGAGACTTTTATCAGAGAAACTTACTGAAAAGAATTTTTCCCCCAGTTTCCTGATTTTCTTCTAATTTTGATTGCATTTATTTTGTTTATCCTAAAACCTTTTCATTTAATGAAGTCAAAATTATTCATTTTACCTCCACGGAACTTCTCTATCTCTTGTTTGGTCATGACCTCTTCCTCTATCCATAGATCTAACAGGTGATTTCTTCCATACTACAATAATTTGCTTATGATTTGCCTTTTATGCCTAAAATCATGTATTCATTTTTGAGTTTATCTTGGTATGTGGCATGTAATGTTGGTCTATGCCTATTTTCTGCCAGACTGCTTTCTAGCTTTGCTGGTAACTTTTGTCATACAGTGAGTTCTTATCCCAATAGTTAGAATCTTTGGGTTTATCAAACAATAGATTGCTGTGCCATTTGCTTCTGTACTATTGTATACCTAATCTGTTCCATTGACCAACCACTCTATTTCTTACCTAATACCAATTTGTTTTGATGTGAGAAAATTAAAATTATTCTGTATCATTTAATAATTCATTCTCTTCTTATTACTGTCCCATTTTGTATAATTGTTCAAGTCACATTGCTTTGCCCCTGAGGTAAGCTCATCAATGAGGCTCTTCCTCCGAGTTATTTTAAAAGTTACAAGTTAACTTGTCATCCCCAAAAGGTATATCGTCCATCTCTATCTGTTTTTGGGTCTTTTCTCCCTAATATACCTTTCTAGGCCCCAAGAAGTCTACAAACTCAGGTCTATAAGATGCTGATGTGTCCCAGAAAACAACCCTCCTTAGTTGTCAGAGAGGGTGGGTCACCAGCCCCATGTGACTGTGCTAGTCCACTTTCTTTAAAATAACCTATCGTTTTGTTCCCATTCCCATGATATTGTCTACCCTGTAATAAATCGTGTTGTCTTCCCCACCTTCCCAATTTTTACATTCCCCCAAATTATATTATGGCTGGTGAGTTCCTTAGGGCTTTGATCATCGAGGGGTCACTGAAATAATATATTGGCTTCTTAACTAATAAATTGGTTGTGCTCAGATCATTACCTTTCAGTTTATTTTAATTTTCAACTGTAGCAATGATTCTTACTTTATAATATAGTGTGAGTTTTGGTACTGCTAAGCCCCCTTCCTTCACATTGTTGTTTTCTCCATTGATTCCCTCAATACTTTTGACCTTCTGTTCATCCAGATGAATTTTGTTAGAATTTTTTTTCTAGCTTTTCAAGTAAATTTCAAGTAAATCTTGAAGAGTTTGATTGGTATGACACTGCATAAGTAAATTAATTTAGATAGTATTGTCATTTTAATTACATTGGTTTAACGTAGTCATGAGCAATTAGTATTTCTCCATTTATTTTCCCCCTCTCTCCCATCGTCTCCCCAAGACAGCCTGCAATGTGATATAGGCATTACATATACATTCCTATTAAATGCATTTTCACATTAGTCATGTTGTTTAGAAGAATGATAACGAATGGGAGAAACCATGAGAAATTAAAGACAACACAAACAAAAGAAGAAAATAGCCTGCTTCACTATGCATTCTTATTACATAGTTCTTTCTCTGCATGTGGATGGCATTTTGCATCAGGAGTCCTTTGGAATTGTTTTAGGTCCTTGCATCGCTGAGAAGGACTAAGTCTATCAAAATCAGTCATCGCAGACTGTGACTGTTACTGTGTACAATGTTCTCCCAGTTCTGCTCACTTCACTCAACATCAGATCATATAAATCTTTCCAGGTTTTTCTGAAGTCCTCCTGTTCGTGATTTCTTATAGCACAATAGTATTATATTATATTCATATTCCCACAACTTGTTCAGTCATTTCACATTTCTTGAGAATCCCTTCAATTTCCAGTTCTTGGCCACCACAAAAAGAACTGCTATAAATATTTTTGTACATATGGGGCCTTTTCCCATTTTTACGGACTCTTTGGGATACAGCCTTAGAAGTGAGATTGCTAGGTCTATTTCTCCATTTATTTAGATCTGTCTTTATTTGTATGAAGTGTTTTATAATTGTGTTCATAAAGTCCCAGCGTGTGTCTTGATGGATTGACTCCCAAGTATTTTATATTGGTTGTAGTTATTTTAAATGGAATTTTTCTTTCCATCTCTTCCTGCTGAGTTTTATTGGCAATATATAGAAATGTTGATGATTTATGTGGGTTTATTTTATATTCTGTCACTTTGCTAAAGTTGTGAATTCTTTCTACTACTTTTGGTTGTCGACTTTTTAAGGTAAAGTGATAGTTTTGTTTCTTTGTTGCCAAAGTTTATTCCTTCTGGTGCTATGGGATTGCCTATCATAGCACTGGTAATTCAGAGCTTTGCACTATTGGTACTATGGAGTTATAGCCCCCCACCCACACCCCAGGCTTTTGTTACTAAAAGGGCAGCTGCTTACTAGGCTGGCTGGCTCTTGAAAACTTCTACAGCCTGAAACTGGAGTGTCCACAGCATTGGAAAGAAGGAAGGAACATAGTGGTGGCAGGCTGGATTCTGTTGTAAGCCTGTGTGTTGAGTCCTTGTGTTTTCTAGTGAAGCTTTGCTACTGGTAGTATGAGAAATAGAGGAAGGTTTCTGAGTGAGCTCAGGGTAAGTGAGCCTCAGTTCATGTATTTTTCTGTTTTTGTTTTTTACTTTCTTTTGGATTTTGGGTGTCCTAGAACATAGAAACAATTGAGGTTGGTTTATTGGTACATAATTTCTGTTTTGGAGAGATCTGAAACATCATAAAGATCGGAGAAAACATCTAGTCCTCTATCTTGCTTATCACAGATCTAGAAGTCCCATAATAACTTGTTGTTTGACTGTAGGTAAATTGCACAGACTTATCTCAGTTTCTTTATTTCAGTAACAGCAGTAGTTCAAAGATCTGTGATTTCACTGACTGGTTACTCTCTTCGGTTTTGCAGACTGAAACTCCTCTCCATCTTATTTGGATGAGTGGTTATGTTAAAAACGAAACAAAACAACTCAACAGCACAAATAACTCGCTACATGATGGCCAGACTTTAAGTGCTGAATGTCTATAAACTTTATAATATTGGTCCCTGGAACAGACATACACAGGTTGTGTCGATTGAGTAGCTATTTCCATAAAACCAAAACAAAGCAAAGACCTACTTCTCTGTAACTTCTCTGTAACAAACTTCCATAAAGAATCACCACAATGTCATTCTAGTATGAGCAATGTTAAAGTACCTTCTTTTACTAAATTCAAATTCACCATTTTCCTTAAAGGGTCATTTAAAACATAAAAAAGCAAAATTCCTGGGAGGGCATCCTTTCCCATCCTTATTTTTTATTGTTCTTTTAAATAGGGACTTAGATAAATACCATGTCAGCTCCTGGCTTGACAGCATTTTTCAGGCATTCAAGAAAGCCAGTATCAGAAGTCAGACAACTTGAATAACAAAAGAGAAGCTGCTAACCTCCTTTATGTTGAAATATTGATCTGAGCTTCCTTTCTTTCAAAAATTCTGTCAGTTATTGTGAATTTCATGATCCCACAGCTACTGCTAACCAGGGGGTCTTACATTTGATGTCAGAAGGCTCATAAAATATATGTGTAACCAATACTTCTCTCAACTGAAACCAATATGGAGCAGGCATGCTGAGAGGTAAATTCAGGTGTCGGATTAAAGAAGCCACAAGGAGTCATGGGAAGAATGTCTCTGCTTTGGAAGGTGACTAGAATCAGGAGCCTATTTCATGGGTACTGCTATAGAGTAGTGAACCGTATGAAAAGTCACAAAACAAATGACAGGTGTAATGGAGCATTACAATGTTATATGCAACGCCAAGTAAGAGGGATTCAGAGAAACAGAAGACGATTTATGGAGTCGAGGCAGAGTGAAATAAGCTGAATCAAGGAAATATTTGACCCAATGCCTACAATCATTTAAATGAAAAATGAAAAAAAATGTGGTGCTAAAATAGCATTGGACATTGTGTAATTGTCAAGATCAGTCTTGGGTCTTAGAGAAAACTAAGGTTGTGGGTTGTTTCCTATGTGTTCAGAGGTGGTGGTCACTATGGTGGTGGGTTGCTGCGTTTTCTTTAAATATATTTCAAGTTTAACATGGTAGTGTTGAAACTTTCCTGCTTGATTCTATCCCTTTCTGAACTTCCTTTTACTCTCTTCTGTGTATTTAAAAAATAATTCATTGTCATTTTTTCTCCCCTTTTTACTGGTATAATTTTTACTATTCCCCCTTCTAACAGACGTCATTTTCTTTTTTTTAATCATCCCTGCCAATCTTTACGGAACTATGGTAGGACCTCTAGGTTGTAATTTGCTTTTCCCTTATAAGTGATTATTTTCATGTGGTTATTGATGGCTTGCTTTGACCACATATCTGTTAGTGAATATTTCTTGTCCCTATGTATTTGTATCAGCTCCCTATAAGTCATGGAGAACATGTCAATTTTTATGAGATAAACTTAATTGCAAAGATTTTTCCCAGTCAACTTTTCCCTTCTAATTCTAACTATCCTGATTTTGCTTATGTAAAACCTTTTGGATTTTATGTAATCAAATTTGTCCATTTTCTCTTCTATGATCCTCTCCACCCTGTGTTTGGTCATGCACTTGCTCCCTATTTCATGGTTGTAAAAGGTCCCTCTTTCCCTGTTCCTTGATTTTGTTTCTGACATGACCTTCTAAATTTAGATCATATAGCCATTTCATGATTATTGAATTATATGGTGTTGATTTCAGCTTAACTTTTGCAGGACATTTTTCTATTTTTCCTAGGTGTGTTGGTCAAATAGTGATTCCTTACCCCAATAGTTGGAGTTCTTGAGTTTATTGAACACTATACTAGCTACTCTGTTGATTACTTCTGAATTTAGTGCTCCTTAACTCTTCTCCTGATCAACTTTTCCATTTTTGAGGCAGTATGGAATGGTTCTCATGATTACTGCTTTATAATTCCATTTCGGCATATCTGGTACTGCTAGAGCCCCATCATTCCCATGCATTTTCTTGTAATTCTGGTTCTTTTTTTTTTTAACCTCCAGATGTACTTTATATTTTCCATTTTATAAGGCAGTCTCTGATGGTCTAATTGTTATGGCACAGGATTTGCAAATAAAATTAGATAGTATTGCTATTTTTATTACTAGACTGATATGCATTTTATTATGTTGACATAGCCCAACCATGAACAGTTAATAAATCTTCCCAGTTATTTGAATCTGTCTTTATTTTGGTGAAGAGGATGTTAGAGTTGTATTTATATAATTCCTGTGTGTCTTGTTAATAATAACAGCTAGCATTTATATAGCCCTTCAAGGTTTGTGAAGCACTTCACAGGTTATTTCAATTGATCCTCAAGAAAGACTCTTACTGGATCATACAACTACTGAATGTCTGAGGCACGATTTGAACTCTGATCTCCTAACTCTATATCCAGTACTCTATCCATTATGCTTCCTGGTTGGCAAGTTGCCCCAGATATTTTGGGCTAACCCCTTCTCCAGCTGGTGAACTCCTTCCAGGGTCTTCATTTTGGGGAGAGGCCCAGGCCAAACAACCTTTCTTGCTGGCTCTGCTTCTGACTTTCTGGATTTTGACTCAGTACTCCCAGGAGGGTACCTCCCCTTCTCACTCCCAGCTTTTAGCTCTTATGTGGTCTTCCGCCATTAGAATATAAATTTCTTGAGGGCATAGACTATCTTTATTTTTTTGCTTGTATTTATATCCTGGCCATCTAGGTGTCTCAGTGGACAAAGCATTGGGCTTGGAGTCAGGAATACCTGAGTTCAGATCCAGCCTCAGATACTTACTAGCTGTGTGACCCTGGGCAAGTCACTTAACCCTCAGTTTCTTCATCTGTAAAATGATCTGGAGAAGGAAATGGCAAACCCTTCAGGTGTCTTTTCTGAGAAAACTCCAAATGGGGTCACAAACAGTAGGACAGTAACAATTCTTGTTGCCTTGCCAATAAATGGAATATCTGTCTGTGCAATTTTGTTGATAATACATAGAAAAGCTAATGATTTTGTGTGATTCATTTGTTGCTTGCCACGCAATGAAATTCCTGACTTCTTCCTCCATCTCTTTGTTGTTTCTTGCAGGGGCCTCAACCAGTCTCTATCTCCTTCTTGTTTCCAACTCTGGAATCCAATGTTCTGCTCCTTCTGTAACTGTTGCATTCTCAGTCAGAAGTAGAAGATTGTGTTGTTCTCAGACCTCCTGCAGACCTTTCTCCAGCTCCTATAACTACTTGTTTGTCACTTCTTTGCCTTTCTATGGGATGGTCCTCATGTCTCATGTGTTCATTTTCCTCATTTCTGCCTCATAGAATCCCTGGCTTTCTTCAAGATGCAGCTCCTATCTACTGTAGAAGACCTTTTCTCATCTGCCTCCATCTGATGCTATGCTCTTTTATCATAAATTATTGATGCTGAAAAATGAGGACAGAAATGATTACTATTTCCCACAGAAGTTTAACTGATGTCAATCAGTAGCAACAATGAAGAGACAAAGTAAACTTAGAAGCTATCTTACATGGTAGATACTTGATCTTCCTTGTCAAGCAGAGAGATATGACAGTGAAGGTCAAAACTGGTTTGAATATAAATACTTTTTTAAAAAAAGTTTAATGCAAGATGATCATTTTTACTCATGTCTGATTCTTCATGACCCCATTTGGGGTTTTCTTGGCAAAGATACTAGAAAATGGTTTGCCATTTTCTTTTCCAGCTCGTTTTACAGATAGGAATTGAGGCAAGTGACTTACCCAGGGCCATACAGCTAGTAAGTGTCCGATGCCAGATTTGAACTCAGGAAGATGAGTCTTCCTGACTCCATGTCCACTGTACACCTAGCTACCCCTAGGTAGCTATCATGAGCAATATGGCATCATAAAACATGAGGGACAAAGGGGAAAGCAAGTTTACAGAAAGCTTGACAAGAGACCTAAATAAGCCAACTTAGCATGAAAATATTTAAGGATAGATCTAGAAGGGGAACATCAAATAGACAAGAAATAGAAAAGGTCTTTGAAGATTTCTATGGCAAACTTTTTTCCCCTACAATGACTGTTGCACTACCACATCTGGATGTATGAAGAAGTCAAAATGGCCAAAGATGGGAAGCTCATGATGGGACCAGACAAGGTACTTACAGAGAATGTCTATGCAGGAGGTGACCCATTTTCAAGGGTGCTCTTCTCAAGGTATCTGAAAGATGAGAGAGGACTAAATGCTTGGGGAGAAAATCACATAGATATTATTGAAAAAAATAATAGCAAATATAACTGTTGATCCATAGACTTACTTTCCTTTGTATGCAGAATATTTATGCAAATAATCTACTTAAATATTGAGGTCATTGTGGGTGAAGGTATAAGAAAGGATCAAGTAGGCTTTAGTATTTGATGGATTTCCTTTGATTGTACAGAACTTTGCTTCCCAGTAACGTCCCCCTTTCTCTCCCCCACCCAGACAGGTTTTTGCAAACAATTTTCTTCAGTACACTCCATCTTTCTGGGGACATAATTGACTGGAAAGAGCACAAAATCCAAGACATTAATGTGCTTATTGTTTATTTACTATACAATCCAGTGATGGATTATATCCTGTAGTCGAAAACCCTGCATATTTTTAAATTATACAAGATCCTTCAAAAGATGAAAAAGCTCAGATAAGTTTGTTCAGTGGCCCTTTGATTATAAGTGTCAAGTGAGACATAAAAAAGGAGACTTACTGAAGGTGTTTGCCTCTCTCTTGGCAACAGATTCCAAATCCAAAAGGAATTCCATCCCTGTACAGGAAAACATCCTCCAGATGCTCCAGTTTGGGAGTGACATTGTGTTGATACAATCAAGCCCAGAAATATGACGGATCCTGCTAAATGAGCTCTACAATCACTCTCAAATGTTTGACTTATCAAATCTAGTCCAAAGGGAATGCACTAAGCTATGTGAAAGGCATTATACTAGACACTGGAGATAAAAACAGTCCCCACCCTCAAGGAGTTTACTTTCTGTTGCTAGTGGGACTCCAGTCTCTCCCCAGCTCGATCAATTCTCCATCCAGCCACCAAAGTGATTTTCTTGAAGTGCTGGTCTCTACTCAGTCAGCTCCAGTGACTCCTTCTTGCTTCCAGAATCAAATACATAATGCTGTCTTTGGCATTCAAAGCCTTTCAAGAACTAGCCCCTGCCTACCCTTCCAGTCCTCTTACACCTTACTGCTCTACAAGTACTCTTTGATCCAGTGACCCTGGCCTCCTGGCTATTTCATCACCATGACTTGGCTCTGGGGATTTTCTCTGGTTGTCCCCCTTGCTTAGAATACTCTCTCTCCTCATCTCTACCTTCTGGCTTCCTTTAAGTCCCAACTAAAATCCTACCCTTCTACATGAAGTATTCTCCAACCACTTCCCTCTGATGATTCTTTCCTATTTATCCTGTATAAAGCACACTTTGTACAGAGTTGTTTGCATGTTGTCTCCCCCATTGTGAGCTCCTTCAGGACAGAACCTACACTTTACCTCTTTTTATATTTCTAGTGTTTAGCACAGTTCCTGGCACATAATAGGTGCTTAATAAATATTTTTTGACTGACTTATTTGTAGAATGCAACAGGTAGACAGATAAGCATAGGCATGAATGAGACTACCAGCAACAAAGGGGCTTAGGAGATGTTAAGGGGTGTGAGTTTCCAAGGAAGTTAATGGATTTTAAGAAGCAGAGGAATGGGATGCCTGGGTCATAGTCTGTGTAACTAAATGAATCAATGATTGGATGCAAAGGTGTTTAGTAAGTGCTTACTATCTGCCCAGCACTGTGCTGAGTGCTGGTGATACAAACACAAGCAGGCAAGACAGTCTCTCCTCTCAAGGAACTTCTGTCCTAATGAGACAAGACACCTTGGGAAAGGGAAGGGGTAGGGTTTAGAGGGGCAGTAGTATGGTTTGGAAATGACCAAAAGTGGCAAGGAGGCCTAGTGCCTCTGTCCCAGGTGCAGAGTCCAAGGGGTACAGGGAAAAGAAGGAGGTTGGCCAGAGGTGGCATGTTGGTGAACAATCTCCTCACTAATGCATGGAGAAGGGAGACGGAAGGCTTATTACTTACCATGACCTTGGGCAAGTCACTTAACTTCCCTGGTCCTTAGTTTCTTCATCTATAAAATGAGGGATTGGACTAGATCATCACTAAGGTCTATTCCAGCTTGAGATCTGGAATTCTATGAGCCTATAAAATGTTTTCTTATTGAAATTTTAAGCTCAAGAGCTAAAGCTCTCATCTCTTGGATTTTAGCCCAATAGGACATGAGGTGACATTGTCATTTGATGGAAAAAACACTGTCTCTGGAGGCAAGGAATCTGGGTTCAAGTCCCTTCCCACCTCCCGCCAGGCTTCCTGCTCATTTAACCTTAGATAAGTCATTGAGCTTCCCTAGGGCTCACTTTATTCCAAGGGCCTTCCCTGTACCCCTAAAATCAGTATACACATAGATTTTCAACCATCAAAGCAAGATTTCTTCATTTATTATTGAATTAATTATTCATTTAATAAATGCTTTCTACGTGCTTGGCACTGGTCATTAGATTCTGTTTACTGTGACAGGGAAGACAGACTCAGACAATTTTATAAGATTTTCTGCAAAATGGGTTAAAACATTTAAGAAAAATTTTTAATTCTTAATTCTTACAGATCTGGTTACCTAGAAGCCTCCTTTCCTTGAGAACTTTGGTTAATTGTATTTTTATTGTACATAGTAATATAGAATGTCAGACTGAAAGAGGCCTGTGGAATTAATCAGACTATGGGTCAATTCACCCAAGTTACTCCAGACATATGAACTCAGATTCAGCATGATTTTTAAAGATACTGAATATAAAACAGCTCCAGGGACAGCTATTATATAGTTTTTTCCCAGTAACCATTCATATGATTACCACGCTTAGGTATTCAGTCCAGATGACAGATTCCTTGCCTGTATTTCCTAGATAACTCAATTAATATATCATATTCATGCCCATATCCTTGCTCTCTTTGATCATAGTTATCAATTAGATATTAATATTCTGTAGGTATAATTCAAATCACTCTCATGTTGGCCATGATCACCTATCAATAACTAGAGAGATGCCGTTTAGTTGAAACCTATGCCTCCAAAATGAAAGGACTAGCTAATTGTATAAGTTCATAATGAAACTCTTTGCCTACATTCTCCATCAAAATAGAATGAACTTTTCCAGCTTTACTGGAAAGGCTGTGGGCCCTGAATGGAATGAACATTCAGGCTTTCTCTTACCAACTCCCATAGAGTCAGAATTTTTGGAGACAGGTTTGGGACTATACTGCCCCATCCTTATATACAAGTCCCAAAACAACTGATCTGTTACAAGTCAGCACAAATAACATTTCCTTTTGCGATTCCTATAAAAGTCTTAAGCTAGCAGGATTCTAACATTTGAAGTTATTTTTTATATACTTATGGAAACTCATTTGTCTTAAGAGTTCATCCCATGTTTTGATTGCCATGATCATAAATGCTGTGTAGGAAAGCCAGGATGACCTGTGGTGGTTAAGAAGACTCAGTAATTATACTCTTAGCTTTCCCACTGACTTTGATCACAGGTAAGGACAACTCAGCTTATGCATTCTTGCTGGAATGAAATATTCCCTCTTTTTTCCCCATCTATTGGTAATTGAGAAGCAGTGAACTAAACAGAGTAGAGAGTAGGCCACTGCCTATTCCAGGACTTGCTATTCACATGATTTATAGCCTCAATTTTTTCACTTTCTGGCTAAGTCCTTTGGCTCCTCTGAGTCCTGACTGAGAGGTATGGGTCAGGACAGTCTATGATTGCAGATAGATACAAGAATTCCCACTGTTGTAACCCTCTGTCAAGGAAGATTACTCTCCTCCTTTCTTTCCTGTGGCTAGATAAAACCAATTCACCATTCTCCATTGCTTGTGCTGTATGGGTGTTCAGCCTAAGTCACTGCAGTCATAGGGGCACCTCTGATGTGAATAACCTCCCCTTTCCATTGGGTGCAGACACAGCTAGTCAGTGTCTGAAGCTGAATTTGCACTCAGGTCCTCCTCTCCTGATTCCAGGGCTGGTGCTCTCCCTGTAGCACCACCTAGCTGCCCCCACATAATTTTTGAGGTTGAAGAGATCGGCAGAAAGTGACTGAGTATATGATTCTCCTACCTGGCCTGTTGCAGTTGCCTCCTGATTAAGGTCTCTGAATTCCGGAGTCTATCCTTCACTCTGCCATCAAAAAAAAGTCTAGCCAAGTTGCTCTGCTGTTCAAGAATCTTTAGGATCCCCTCTAACTTCTAGAATAATATACAGTTTTGGTTTTCAAACTTTTCTCAGACTGACTCCAGCCTACTTTTCAAGACATAGTACTTCTGTTCACATACTCTTGTTTGCCAAACTGGTTTACTCACTATTCCCCTATTACCTCACGACATGAATTCCTGCTTTAAATTCCTGCAATGGTTGGTAACATTGGAAAAGTCCTTTAAGGACCCAAATTTATGGCAACATAAGGCCCCAGAGAGCTCACCCAGTCTTGTCCTTCCAATATCTTGCTAGTAGAAGTGGTATCAGTAGGAGAGCTCCAATGAGTAAACCGATTTTCCCAGAGTCCTTCATGATGAAACCGGGATAAGTTAATTAATAACGACTCTTTCCTCCAAGGGCATTATTCAAATAGTTCTCATTTATGGAAAATACCCTCTCAGTGCATGGCCCAGTCAAGAGAGCACTGTATTTGGAGTCAGAGGACCTGAATTCAAATCTTGACCTTGCCACTTTCTACCCATGTGACTTTGGGTAAGTCACTTAACACCTATGGGCTTCACTTTCCTCATCTGAAAAATGGGAATGTTGGATGGAAGGCCTCTGAGGTCTCTTCTAGTTCTAGAGTTTGTTTTCAGATGCTCTGAGACAACTCAGTAATCAAAAACTATGGTTCCTGCTCTTTAATGCAAGAGACCTTAGTCAGAATGAATGACCCCTCAGTTTGCAAAGCACACTTTGAAACTCATTTTACAATTACGGCTTTTCTTCTATCTATCCCTGGCCTCCCACAAGCTTAAAATAGCCATCCTTTCAGCGATGCTGACAGTTATGCATGTTGCCCACAGATGGCAGTATTATCATTCCCATCCTGAGAGCTCCCTGAAGATAACAAAGCCATTTATGATGAAAAATAAATGAACAAGGCAATTATTACACTGGAAATAGTGATAATCAGAAAGGTCTTACTTCTTCAGATTAGGTCAGCCCGCAGCACATCTTAAGGATGTTTTGGACCATTTAATCAGGTTCTGGGGCTCCTCATCCCAGAGTCCAGCAGGATATATCACAGGCTACTCTGAGAGACAGAGCTTTTCTTCTCATGATTATTTTTTAAAGAGCTTTATATAATTTATGGTTTCTTTTTATGCTTTCTTGGCACACATTGGTAGCCACTATGCACTGGAGCAGGCAGACGAAGGAAACTAAGTTAGCCGAATGAAAGAATCCATTTTTAGTAAGATGGGGTATAATGGTTTTTTTTCTGTAGCACCCACTATGGGCTCAGACTTTGCCCTGACTTACCTCTTGCCCCTTCCAGGTAGCAGAACAGATTTCGATACAGCTTAATTTACCATGTAGCCTATGGCCTATTGAAATAAAAGGTGCATACCCCAAACTCTATTCAATTTAACTTAGGACACATCATCTCTGCAGATCCTTGGAGGAACTTACATTGAACACTACCATAGACTCACACGTCTCCACAGTGTGCCCCTTTGGCATTCTTATTTTTGTCCCCTGTAGTCCAGGCCAGATTTCATCAATTTCTTTTGCAGAAATGTAGTTTCTAGCTATTCTGTGAGCCCAGATACTCTATAAGATGCTGAAGATCAGATATCACTTACATAGGGGAAGAGAATGAGATCCACTGTTTTACTAACCTCTTTAGTCAATAAACATTTATTGAGCATCAACAGTATGCCAGGTGCTGTGCTAAGCACTGGGAACACAAAAAGAGGTGAAATAAAGTCCCTGCCCTCATGGAGTTCCCAATCTCTTGTCTTTGTTTCACCAGCTTCACACTGCAGGCCCTTGTCTCCCTCCCCCCACCCTTGCCCCCTTGGAGTTAATTGTATTTCAATACGAAAAACTTCCCACCCCCC
>CM053775.1:12767399-12786205 GCA_028658325.1 Potorous gilbertii
TGGGACAAATTGGTCTGAAATCCTTATGGCCTCTCTAGGTAGGTACTACAGATATTAGTAACCTACTTTATGGATGAGGAGACAGGTTCATAGAATTCAAGAAATTTACTCAAGAGGAGGCAGTAAGGAGTAGTAGGTAGCGATCAGACCTTAGATTCAGGAAGATCTGGGTTCAAGCCCCACTTCTGACAATATTGACATTTACTCCTGGGCAAGAGACTATCACAGAACAGCTTCTGAGCTACTTTGGTAGAGAGAGCTTCCTTACTGGGAGTTCTTTACATCAGCGAAATCACAATTCTTTAATATTTTAGTAAATGCATCAGGCCAAGTGCCCTCCACCCTTTGGTTCCATCATCATCATCGTTGTTGTTACTAATTATACAAAGAGAGGAAACTAAGTATATTGGTTTACCACCCATGCTTTTCTTTTAAGCCTCATTAATTTAAATTTATTCATTAATAACTTTTCACCTTGCTTCCATTTGAATTTTTGTTACATGGATTACTGTGGCTGATCTTATTTCATCCTTGTTCCAAAAGGAATAGATTTTTCATTAGGAAAATAAGCAACAATTCAAACATTTACCTTCTTGCCTCCACTGCCAACACTCCTGGTACCACCAAGCTTGTTAAAGTTATTGTAGTGCTTGCTCTACCTCCTGGCATGGGTATGCTAAGTTGGCATTCCAGGGAAGCCCATGAAAGCTCTGGCTGCCCAACACTACCCCATGACCACTTCAGAGCCATGATGACTTGGGGCTTTGTATTATGTAGTTACAAGATTGAGTAGGTTTGTACGTCACATCATATAGTTTCAAAGCGGTTACCAAATGGGGCAAAACTATGCCAAGAAGACAATTCACATGAACAAATATGAAGGAGAAGCCGCACAACATTTGAGCTTCAGATCTCCATGCAAAGTTGTTCTATCATTAGTTTGAGCTAGTGAGGAGGGCAGGTTAGGTATGCCCATGTGCAGTCAGCCCCCATACTTCAGTGGAGCAGCTTTGAGAACTCAGGGTCTGCCAAACTAAGTTCAGTGAAGTTTCTCACTAGCAGGTCGGCCAGCACTTGATTATTTATTTAGTTTATTTGCTTCTATCACTTGTAAGTCCCTTCTACTGAGACCTAGAAGGATTGTGATGTGGGTCTGGGGAAGGAGAGACCCACACAGCTGAAACATGAATCTTTGAAGCAATGGAGTCAGGGACCAAAGGATGACGGACATAAAGATAAACCTAAAGAAAAGCAGCTCAGAAGAGGAAAGGGAAAAGTTGTTGAGAAAGACAAATGTAGATGAACAGGGGATTTAGTTACCAACTTTGCTGTTTTAAAAAGATTGCAGAAGCTGCAAGCAAAGGTAAGTTATGGAGGTTGAATAGAAAAGTGTGGAGCCATTCTGCAAGAAGGGCCAAGAAAGCTAAAGCTCCGAATGAGCTTATGCTGGCAAGGAATATTAAGGCCAGCACAAGAAAAAATGAGAGGGGAAGAGAAGGATCAGCAAAGGGTGAGATGAATGTGATGATGATCATGGGTGATAGAGATGAATCAAACAAAGAACTCATATTTTGTTCCCATTAACTCTGTCAGATTTTGAAACCTAAGATAAATAGAAAAGTATGAAGTAAAAACTGAGCTACCCATGAGGGGAGCTTGCTGTGTCCAAACAGACATCTACGGGTATTGACAAAACATGGCAGATGGCCCTAATGAACTACTATTAGTCACTTACTTTATTAAGTCCATTAGACTGTGAGCTCCTTGAGAGCAGGGACTGTCTTTTATTTTTCTTTGTATCTCCAGCATTGAGCACAGTTCCTGCCCCATAGTAGGTGCTTAATAAATACTTATTGACTGTTCCCTGCTCTAAAGTAATGTCCATAGCAGCTAATTGCATTTTTAGCACATTTTTCTCCAGTCGTGGTCATGAGGTATTTCAGCAAACTAACTTACAAAAGAAATCATTTGGCTGAAAGTGATGGTATACATCAGTTCTAAATTAGGGTCTGGGATTTAATTGGTTTTGATGATTCGTTTTGGAGTAGGTAGACAGCCAATTCTCTTCCAATTCTAAAATGCTGAGATTTTGATGTAGATTTCTTCTTCTATCTTATTGTTACATTCCAATTCCATGCCATGGAATTGTCCAGGGGCTTCTTGACCTTGACACAAACTCTGTAAGTAGTAAAGTATTTGGAGTGTAAGTGATAAAGCAACTATGGGAAAAGATGGGGAAAAGGGAGATCAAAGAAGAATGATTTAATGTAACTTTTTGCATACTTGGATATTTGTAGCATGTGGGTGTTGACTTATCTACCAAAATATCATTACAAATATTTTTACTAATTTATATGAACTGATGCAAAGTGAAATAGGCAGAACCAGGAGAACAACGTACATAATAACAGTATTATTGTATGATGATCAGCTGTGAACGACTTAGCTACTCTAAGACAGTGATCCAAGACAATGCCAAAAGACCCATGATGAAAAATACTGTCCCCCTCTAGAGAGAACTGATGAACTGTTAGTGCAAACTGAAGCATACAGTTTTTACTTTTTACTCTCATTTTTGGGGAGTGTATGTGTATTTTCTTTTGCAACATGGCTAAGATGGAAATATGTTTTGCTTGACTTCATATGTTTAATCAATATGATATTGCTTAATTTCTCAAGGGTTGGGGGATGAGCAAGAGAAAGGGAAAGAAATTGGAACTCAAAAATTTAAAAAACGAATGTTAAAAATTGTTTACATGTAATTGGGAAATATTTAACAAAATGAAAATATATTCAAAGCACATTAAAAACACCCAAAACAAATGTTTCTACCAGAAGGTGTTCTCTACTTTGAAACTAATAAATTTGAAACATTAAGAATATTTCTTTAAGCTTGCAAGTAATTTAAGCTCTCTGGGCCTCCATTTCCCCAGCTATCTAATGAGATGATTAGATTGGTGGAGCAAGATGGCACAGTACAAATATCACTGGACTTGGAGTCAGGAAGACCACAGTTCAAATCTAGCTCTTATTAGTTGTGTAAGCCTGGGCATTTGACTTAACTTCTGTTTGCTTCATTTTATTCATCTGTGAAATAGGGGTAATAACAGCCCCTACCCTTTAGGGTTGTCGTGAGGATCCAATGAGGGAGCATGTGAAGTGTTTTGCCAACCTTAAAGAATAACATAAGCTCTATCTTTTCCTATTATCATTTGATGTTTAAGATTCTTTCGACTCCATTCAAATGTCAGTATGGGTTTTCAGAGGCCAACGTAGTTCAGCCCATAGCTGAACAAGACACCAGGGCCCCTCTTGCCTTGTTTTGAAGACTTAGTCCGATAAATTCCATCTCCTCCCAAGTCTCCCCATTCCATTTTGGGAAGGTTTGAATTGTCAGGAAGTTTTTCCATATATTTTCACCCCTGCAACTTCCAGCCACTTGTTCCTGGGTCTGCCTTGTGTGACCAGGCAGAAGAAGGCAGTTCCCTTGTTCTATATGATAGTCTTTCAAATGCTTGGAAAGACCTATCCTGCTGTCCCTCAGTCTTCTTTTCTTTAGGATAAACATCCTGAGTTCCTCCAAATGATCTTTATTTGACCTGGATTTAAGACCCTTTGGTATTTTAGTTGCCTTCCTCTTCTCCAGATTGTCAATGTCCTTCCCACAACTCTCTACTCCAGCTATGGCCGGATATGGTCAGCAAGCCAAACTTCCTTATTCTTCAATACTAACCCTTTCTTAATGCAGTCAAGCCCACTGTTCTCTGCTAGTTCAATTCTGAAGTCACTTTCTTGTCTCTCTGACACAGGTACTCATGGACCAACTCAATGTATCAACCATCTCCCTACATAGTTGAGTCTGGACAATTACAATGGTGTATCCACTTAGTTTTTTCCTGTCTGGACAGTTTGGCTGAATTCTTCAGAACTTACTTTTATGGATATCATTTAGAAGGCTCTCATTGTTTCATCCTATGCATGATTTAAAGGGAATTAACCCCTCCCTCAATAACTGTCTAGTTACAGAGAATAAAGAACAGAGCACCATTACATGTCACGTGGAGGCTAAGGATGGAAGTCTGTCTATTCAGGCTGCGATATTTATTTGCAAATGGTGTGATTGATCCCGTTTGTAGACTAGGAAGTCCTTACCTCTTGGGTGGGGTCGACAATCTAAAGGTTTTGTTCATAGCAATGCCATGTCCCAGCAAGTGATATCATAAATTTCATAAATCTCTTCCTGGGTGTTTTTGTTTGTTTGTTTGAAGATGGATAATTAAGTCTTTCAACAGAGACACCAGCAATGAATTAATTCAAATTTGGAAATTAGAGTAAATTATGAAGCTGTCTCTAAATGTTAAAAATGTTAAAAGCAGATTAAAGAAGAAACACTTAAATATAGGACTGTGTGAGGAAAACACAGCTGGGGAGTAAGTTCTTTTAAAAAAATAATCTACAAATTCATGTGGCATAAGCAGAGCTTAATGAAAATTGTGGCACTTTAAAATATCCCTGGTTTTGTTTCACGGATGAATCCACCACGCCTCATCTAAGTTCTCTTATTTTTTCTGAACTTTGACATATCTTAGGAAAGATCATATAGCATGCTCTGTGACCTTGGATAAATCATTTCCTCTCTATCTGTCAAATTTAGGTGCAACTTCTTGGTTTCTTATGACTCACTTTGTAATTCTCAGCACCACAGGAATGGATTGCCCAGGTCACTTGTCTAGATGAGGTAAGACTGGTGTCATGAATAGACCATTCTTAGGGGAAGGGTTCTTAAGCAGGGGTCCACAATCCCCCAAGGAATCTGTACATAGATGATTGAGATGTCCAGCATCAGAATTTCAGTCTTTGACTGGCAACAGAGTGAAGCTACCTGCATCACACTGGGATCTGAAACCGGGAACCTGTCTCCCTTAGCACCTACGCCCATATCCTGAGCTTTTTTCTCCTCAGTGGCACATGCAGAGAATTAAAACAACTTTTTAAAAGGAACCTTGAATGTGAAATAACTACCTATTTATTGACTGAACAGAAGAAAAAGTCTTCCTTTTCATAACTGAGAGTTGCCCTGACCTATATTATTCATTCCATTGTATACTTTTACAGCAAACACATGAGAGTTATTCTTTCTAAGTGATACATTAGGTTTCAGCTGTGGGGTTCTCATTAAAACTATGCCACACAAATCTAATACATTATTTAAAAATACTAGTCTATGGGGTCTCTGTAACAAATATTTGTTCAAGATTACTTTAAACTATATAGCATTTAAATGAGACATTAAGATTATCTTCCAGGCAAAGCAGTTTTCCACAATAATTATGTTTTCCAAATGTCAGTATCTAATGGAAAGAGTCTTAGATTTGGGGTCAGGGGTCAGAGGGTTCAAGTCCTGCTTCTGACACTTGGACCTTCTGACCTTGGAAAGTCATTTAACCTCTTTGGATCTCAGTTTCCTCATCTGAAAAATGAAGAGTTTTGACTGGGGTTTTTCTGGCTCTAAATCTCAGATCCAATTCTTTTATATTCCCCTTGCATAAACAACCATATGTTATATTAAAATAATGCCTTGGATATCTTTCATAGGAAAAGCATTTAGACAGGCTCTTCTGACTTCTTGAGAAGGTGAAGGGGGGAAAAGAGAAGACTTTCAACTCATGTGCCCAGAGAGAGTGTTTGAGGTAGTCATACCACTGCCATCACCACTAGCACCCAAAAAAATCCACTTAGAGATCATCAGGTTTAGAAAATGTTTTGCTTCCAACGGTTCTGGGAAGTACAGAACAGAATATTACTGTTCCGGTTATACAAACAAGGCATCTGAGCTTGTGCCAACTGAAGTGAATTGCCCAAGGTCACACAAGTAGGCAGTCTCAGAGTCAGTATAGATACCTATCTCTCAACTCCAAGGCTAGAGCTATCGGTATCAGTGTCTCGTGCAGGTGATGCTGCTAATCGTTGCCTTGTTCAACAGGCTGGCAGGTCTAGTCAACAATTATTTCTTTACCACTTACTATGTATAGGGACTCTGCTAAGCTTTAGATATATAAAAAAAAAGTTTTTAAAAAAGACTGTTCTCCAGGAGTTTGGATTCTAATTGGGGAGAAAACATACAAACCACTAAATCCATACAAGCAATATACAGGGTAAATTGGTAGCAATCTCATATGAGTGGCACTAGTATTTAGGGGGACCAGTAGAGGTTCCTTACAAAAGGTGTAATTTGGGCTGAAACTTGAAGGAAACCAGAGAGGCTGGGGGAGAGGAGACTATGAGGGAGAGCCTTCCAGGAAGAAGGAAGTTTCAGTCAGACTGGCAATACCATACTCATCAAGGTCTACACTTCTTTATGAAGTGATCAGTCAAGTTCACTCTGGTTATCAAAAAACATACCACTTTTTCTTCCTCAGTCTCTCCTTTCTCAGAGTGGTGGCATTAAATGTAGGTGTGTTTGTGTGTGTGTGTGTGTGTGTATGTGTGTGTGTGTGTATGTGTGTATGCTAGTGTGGACTTAAGAGATCAAATTCAGCTTGGAGCTACCATTCTACTGGCAAAACCAGCCTCCTCCCTGCACTTGCTATATTTTACTGAGCCCCCGACCATGTGACCTTGGCAGAATGGATTTGACTTCCTATAGTAACAGAGAAGTTTCTTGGATCCCTTGTAGAGCATTTTACTTTTGGCATAGAATTGACAAATGTAATAGAACAATAAATAACCAAACATCTCCTGGGCAACTTTCCTAGGCCCATTTAGCCACCTGATCATACATAGGCTGATCTAAACCATGAAATTCTAGGAAAGGTACAGCTTGATCTGTTTAATCACCCATGGCTATTACTCCAGCAAATAGGCAAAGGAATTTAGAAAGTACAATGTAGTCACACTGTACTTTGTAAATTCCTTTGCCCTTGATGCCCAGCTGTATTCCAGTAGGGCTCGTAACTCAGGATTTCTGCTCCTCATTACATCATGAGCATGGGTTAGGCACCCACTGGTTTTCCATTAGGTTGCTGTCACTATTGAGACCTCTGACTGATTCTCAAAAACATGGTTAGCTCATGGAACAAGAATGTAGCAATTGGCATAGACAACATGGAGAACGACTCTGTTCTGTCAGTATCATGTCTCCTGTGTTTCCCTAGGGCCCTGGCTTTGATCCCTGGAGTTCAAATTTTCTTGTAGATGAAGAGTATACAACATTTCTCCTGACTCTTCCTATAGCAGGAAAACTTAGTTTCTCCTTGTTTCTCTTGTGACCTGGTAATCCAGGTTCGTTTGAGGAGAGAGGGATAGTGATATGCAGACTTAATAGAGATGGCCTCTGATTGATGCATAGAAATGAAATGGGAACTGAGAAATGGCAGCCTGAGAGGTCCAATAGCAAAGATCTGTAGGTAGCTGCTAACATCAGAATGTTCAGGCAAATAAGTCCATCAGTCAGTTTTGCAGAAGAACAAATCAGTCCAATTTGTAATTCTTTTCAATGTGTCACAGACACATTTTGTTGAAAGATGTTGAAAAATGCCTTATTCCAAGCTAATATCTGCCTCCAGTTTCCTTTTTCATGGGAACTACATTAAGGCACAGAAAGCTCGAATCTTCATAAACACGTTATTTGGAACAAATCACTTGTAGATTTAAAGTCCATTTTATCTTTTGCCTCATATACCATATGTGAAGATCACATAGGCTCAGTCATTTCACTCTAGTATATTCCTGAGGAGTGATTGGAAGGACATTTTTCTTTCTCTTACTGCCTTTTCACTTTGTAAAAGTGTGAATGCTTCATTAACACTTTTTCAACTGGAAGTGAAATGTCTGTTTGAAAAAATGATAAGCAATCTGTGTCCCCTGCTTAATCTGTCCAAAAAATAGCCAAGCAAAAAAAAAACCCAGCTAAGGAACTCCTTTGGATGAAATCTTTTGTTTCTTTGCTTGTTGTCTTTTTTTAACCATAAAGCAAAAAGGGAAAAGCCAGTGGGATGGTCTAAGTGGAGCTCACTGTTCTTTTTACTTTTAGATCGGGAAATATAAAACCCCTTTACCCTGAATTCTACTGTAGGTGTTAAAATAATTCAGTCAGACCCATCCTCCAGAAAATATTACTGCTGAAGTTTGGGGCAATAGCATGAGTTTTACATAATGATGGAAAGTGTGGGAGAAGTGGCTTAATGTCTAAACACAAAGAAATGCTACTCAAGAGGGAAAGCTAAGGGGAAAAACGGTGTTTTGTTGACAATTCTTTCCTATCTTTCTCTTTATCATTGTATTATCTGATAAAAGGGGAAAAGAAAAGGGAAAAGAAATGTATTTTCAGCCTAGCACACTACCATGCTGCTAGCCCTGGGGGCGTATTATAATTGGGGCCAGATTTCCATTGTAAACCTATATTTGCAGGGCCAGTGGTTTTGTTATTGCTAAATGCTTCCAACAAAAGTTTGACAACACCCGAGACATTTCATTGGACATACTATTCCATTTCCTTTGGGACTTTAGAATTGTATTTGCTATACAGATATAAATGTGTTTCCATGTAAGAAAAGTACTCTGCATACCATAGGCCCTTAATATGTGTTCCTTCTTTTCCTTCCTTCCTTCCCTTATTAATTGATTCAGTATTTATTAAGTATCTCCATCATATCAGGCACTGGGGATTTGATGACAAAATGAAAACATCTCTTCACTTAAGGAACTTATATTCTTTTGTTGAATAAACAAATGGATCCCCTAAGGAGGACTTACAGAAAGACATTGACAAATGGGTTTTATATTTGATCCTGGAGGTGATAGGGAGCCACTAGAGTTGACTGAGTGATGGAAGTGTATGTGTATATGACGTGGTCAGACTTGTGTTTTATTAAACTCTTTTTGGCAGCTCAATGGAGACTAGATCGCCATGGGGAGAGACTTGTGGCCAGGAAACCCACCAGCAGGCTATGGCAATGGTCTAGGTGTGAGGTAATGAGGGACTGCAACAGAGTGGCAACAATGTCAGAGGAGAGAAAAGAGCATATTTGAGACATGTTAGAAGGCCAATATCAGTGATAGAAGACGAGGGCAAAGGATTCAAGAGAAGGCAACAGTATAGATAGAGTTGGACTGGTTCACTAAGTGGTCAATATGATGAAAAGGGGAGCTTGTGGCCAGTGTAAGTGTGGTGGTCTGGGAAAAAGCTAAGGGACCAAGGGACTGGAGGTCACAACGAAGAAGAAGAACAGGGCTTAGGATTGCAAGCCAGAGAGAGGGTGGGGTGGGATGACAGATTGTTACCATATATGAATTTCTTAGTTCATGGAAGTAGAATATTGTGGGTTATGTCAAGATCAACAATGTCTCTGTGTATAAGTAAGGTGTTGTGGAGAAATGAATCATAGAAAATAAACAGGTTGTAGATTGAAGAGGTAAGGATATTTGAGAGAGTATCTATCTATATGTGTGTTGAGGTCCCCTAAGATGAGGGCAGAAATTGAGGGAAGACAAAGACTGTGAGCTGGGCTTTGAATTCATTGAGGACACAAGGAAAATGTCTTAGAGGTCAGTAGACAACAACCACAAGAATTTTGATTGGGTGGTAATGATGATGATTTTTAAAATCTTAAATAATAGTCTATGCTTTGGCTATAACTGACCTTATATGAAGGCATTATTAACTCAGCTTAGTTCCCTCATTCTGGGATGTAATTGTGAAATTCAAATAGGCTGTAATTTACTAACAGGCTATAATGAATGAGGAATCACAAGACACCTGATCACAAAGAAATGATGGAAGTAGGTAAGAGCCGTGTAACCATGGGAACACTCCCAGGCTTGGTTGGAAGTCAGTTACTGAAGGGAAAGAAGGATACTGATTTATGTATTGACTGTATTTCCAGTAGGATTAAAAACTTGATTTACATTCACATCAAATGCTATTTTAAAAGCACATCATTTCTTATGAAGAAATTGCAATATAATTGCAAATGGGATAGTGGGAGGAGGAGGCTTGAAAGAATCAGCACTTACTGAAGCAAGCATTTTAATTTTGCCTGTTTCTCTTACAAAGATGGAGAAAAGAGATCTGCTCTGAGAGTGTAACAAAGATGCCAGGCATTCACATTGAAATGTTTGCCCTGGATTCCTGAGGCCCAGGATACTTCTCAGTGTCTGGTCATAGAAAGGCCTTCTTAAGAGGTACCCAAACTGTAATGTAAAGAGCCTGACTGTTCTTTATTCCTTTCCTTTTAGTCATAGCCAGTCTGGGCTTGCCAGGAAAACAACTTGAGTTCTGGGAATGGGGCTTCTTCTTGTCCATAATCTAGCTAGCTCAATGCCCTAAATTTGGCAGACAGGGACATAAAATTCTTTCAGACACCTGCCTCTGCCACCATCCCAGATTGCAAATTTCCAAGACCCTCCATCAGATTGCTTTCCCTCTGAATAGACCCTTTTGACACAAATCTTAGCTTTCCTTTCTTTTTTGTTTTTGTTTCTTTTTTTTGATCTTTGTCTCCTGAGATCTCAACGGTCACTAATCCCATTCACATTGGAACAGGAAGAGAGATTGAGATGACTCTTTGGTGTTCCATAGGGTGATTGTCTTTCTCTTTTTGGTTGTATCCTTGCTTGAGAAGCTGTGTTTTGAAGATGTCCTGCTAAATGAATGATACCATGGAAAAAATGAACATAGCAGCAATACAAATGGTGGCATGTTCCTTGAGAACACAGGTCCAATTGATGATGCCCAAACAGCTCCCTGTAGTAGAAAAATTCATGTCAACCCTCTAGAAATCTCTCAGACAGCAAAGTCTTACATTTCAGTTTAGAACTTCCTCAGGTCCAATCAGATTTTAGGTGACCCCAGGGAGATCTGCTCTCATGGTAACTTATAACTATATATTCCTAAAGAAAAACCCTGGAGCTCACAGAAGCACTTTATTTTGATTTGATAGACAACCAAGACTCTCAGGAGACAAGGTAGTTATGTGTTGAGATGAGCAATTTCAGGAGATTTTTGGAAATTTGTGAAACTGTCTTAAATTTCATGAAACCTGCAATGGAAATCCCAAAAAACATCAAAAGCCATCTTCTTTAATCACCTCAGTATTGTGTGCAAAGACATTTTTTTTCTAGTAACCTAATTGTTGATGGAAAATGTAAAGGAAGACTATCACTGTGGTGAATAATCATGACTTCACAGAACTGTTAGAGTAGCTTGTCTCCTCCCTCCCTCTCATCAGAGATGTGGGCAATAAGGATATACATGGTCCAGCATGCTTATTGCGTTGATTACCTTCATTTAACTGCACTTTGTTAGAAGGGAGAGTTCTATTGGTAGTAGTGTGTAGGGGGATGGTTTTGGAAAGGGACAATTATGCAAAAAAGTAGCATCAATAAAACTTGCTTACCATTTTTCTAGTAGAGTCTGTAAAACAGGACAACCTCTCAACACACATGAAGATTATAAAATTTACCTTGCATCTTCTTTTATGCCAAGTAAAATTTCTTAGAAACAGTACCATTTTAGTGCCAGAGAACCATTGCTAGATTCCTGCTTTCCATCTTTCCTTTGCTTAGAATCTACTTCTGATTTTCATATCCTCATTAAATTTCAGTTTGGGATGGGATGAGACCAGACCTATGATTTTATTGATTTAGAGAATGTCCAATAAGGAAGTCCCCTTTATGAAACCAGATTGACACTTTCTATGTAACTTACAGTCTTAGACTGGAGAACCCTGACCAGTGCAATGACTACCCATAATTCCAGAGGGCTGAGCATAAAGTATGCTCCCCTCCTGCTGACAGAGAGAGGACAGACTCGAATTTGTTACAAGGGTTTGGTTTTGTTTGGGGTGCAAAGAGGGTAGACTTTGGGAAAGGAGACCTAGCAATAGGGTTGCCAAGAAGAAAAGAAAAAAAGGGCATTAAAGCATTTTGTAAAAAAAGTACAGGAAAGGCCAAAGGGAAATACAGAAATGTGGGACTGCTTTGAAAGCTGAATATTGAATTTATTATGTGAATAAAAGGGAAAAGAAGTTGTCCATAATAGAGACTTCTATTTTCACGTATAATCCTCTTTTTTGTTTTACTTTGTAGGTAGAAATGTTTGTTTCATATAGTGTTTAATTCTAGCATCCAAAAAAAATAATAAAAGCAAACTTTGCAGTCTTAAGAAAGTTGCCTAGGGCACTGAAAAGTTATATGACTTTGCCAGGGTCACTCAGGCAGTATGTATCAGAAAAAGGACTTGAACCCAGATCTAGCCAGACTCTCTAGCCACTATTGTCATGTATCGTACTGCCTCTTTAGTTACTTTCAGTCTATTTGTGTTTGCTGCAGTTTTATTCCTCTTGGAAGTAGATTTCCATTGCCTTCCCAGTGGTCCCATAGGACTGAGCTCCTGTCACTGTCCATTAGAGACATTTTGTCTAATTTCCTCTTTCACTCTCCAATTTCCACCCAGATACCTACTTTTATGGAAATTATAGAAGCTTTTTTTTTTCCTTCTCCAGGAAGTGGAACCCTTTGGTGTAAATCAGCTGTTTGAGTTAGAGGAAAATAATGTCAAAACAAGAGACTCAAAGCCACATTGATAACAGCATTCACTTGCACATTAGTCATATTAAACAGTAAGTGTCAAGGCTAGAAAGTAAATTACATACATCTTTCAGTACTTAGCTGGATCTATTATCTCATCTGTATCTTACTTCTTCCAACAGCGGGGATCACAACTCAACCATGCCTTCCCAATCTGTGAAATTGTTGTCCAGACCCTCTCAGGAATCTTCCATAGATGATCTATCTACAAAGAGTCTCACATCTGTTACTAAAACCAAATTGATTTGTGTTCCTCACAAATAGTAGAGATCCTTTTGAAATGGAAAGTTTTATTTTCACAACACCTAGAACTTAAAACTAGGGTGTGATTACTAGGGTTTTTTTCCCCAAAATTCACAATATCCAGGGAGAGGAGAGTTTCCTGACAAAGTGACATACTTCCTCACCGCTTCCACACAGGAGTCCTGAAACCACTGCTCCCACTCCTTGGACCTCACATATCACAGTCTTTTGTGTACCTCTGGGGCAATCCCTTGCTCTCTCCTGGCTAATCCTTTGTGTTACCGCTGGTACCACTTCGGGATTAACCGAACCTGAACCCCAACTCTCTCCAAGAAAATTTTCTCCATGTGAAAAAATTCCTAGATAAGCTCTGACAATACTCACGATACTGGACAATTCAATTGGGTGGAGTATAAGGATGTGTGTGTGTGTGTGTGTGTGTGTGTGTGTGTGTGTGTGTGTGTGTAGGATGGGAATTGGTCTTTGGCTATTTGGTCTCATTCAGAGAAGAGCCAAGATAGAATTTTGACGTTTTAAAAAATTTTCCAGCCATGTTGGTAACATGTAAATGTAGCCTTAAAGTATAGCATAGGTACACTTTTGTAATATATACAATAACTAACCATTCTCTAATTTAATAAAATGTTTACATCTTCCATTCAAATGGTATTTGTTCTCCCTTGTCCCTCAATACTCACCTTAAAAAAATTTTGCATTAAGAAATTGTCTTAATTTGCTCTTACATTTCAATTATTCTCCATGACCTTGAAGTAACACAGAAAAGCACATACTAATTACTGAGGTCTTCATCTTCTCTTACATGCTCAGCATTTAAAGATAAGTTGAGAGTATTTTTTCCTCAGAATATCACTACAGATATCAGAACTGTGATAAAGCAAAGAGTCATGACAGGTGGGACAGTAATGAATTTTCTCCAATACTGGCAGGCAGCAATATTTTCTCAATTGAGGTATGTGTCAAGACATCTGAAATGGAAAAGCACTGAGATCAGGTCCAAATGGCCATCTGATGCTTTAATCAACACAGGTGAAAAATACCCTGAAAAGCTCAGTTATAGTGGATTCAGAAACAAAATCAATACATCCACATCTTGCTAAACACTTCCTTGACCAGCTTGATTTCCATGTAACATCATTTATGCATTCTATCCGAAACCACATTCATGTTCTTTGGTCAATTATCCATTTCCAACATTTGACACCATTTTGCCCAATATGTCTTCCTAGGAAAAGTTAAACAGGGTTGAGTATGTTGCAAACAGCAAGGTGGCACAGAGTATAGAACCCCAGACTTCGAATCAGGAGGACCTGAGTTCAACTTTGGCTTCAGACAATTACTAGTTGTGTGATCCTATGTAAATCCTGTTTGCCTCAGTTTCCTCATCTGTAAAATAAGCTGGAGAAGGAAATGACCCCTAAATTATCTTTGCCAAGACCCAAATGGTGTCATGAAGAGTCAGATACAACTGAAACAATTGAACAAGAACATGTGCTTGTATTAAAATCTCTAACGTGCACAGGGAAAAAAACAATTCAATCCATTGGTACTTTACAGATTGGAGATTTCACTGGTATGAATATTCCTTCTTCCAATATGTATTTCCCATTCTCTGTGACTTAGTTGGTCTTAAAGAGTTGCTATGGCAGAAAAATTTAACACATTCTGGGCATCCTGGTTGCTAGGTTCATTCTCAATGGACAAATGATCTATTGCTAGCCTCATCATACTCAAAGCCTTTGTAACTTTATGTAGGACTTGCGAACTTTAAAGTCCCTTAGTATCAACTGGTAAACAAGCATTTATTACATGCCTGCTGTGTGCCAGGCTAGACACTGTGTGTACAAAGACAAAAGTGAAAACATCCCTCCCCTCAAGGAGTTTATGTTCTAGTGGGTGAGACAGCATGCACATATTGTAGGTATATACAAAATATACATGAAGGAAATGTCAGTTTTTTTTATGCTGAGCCTGACTCAGACCATTCCCCTGGTTATTTAGGTTGGATGTTGGAACTAAATGAAATCTTCACAGGTCATTGACCAGTTAACAAAAGGATCACAGAAAAAGCAATCACAGAAAAAGGATTTTCAACAAGGAGAGGCACTGAGACCTCTCAAGTAGATTCAGCCAGTGGAAGCTCAGAGATCAGCTGGAGTTCCTCATGGCTGCTTTGTGCTCTGGAGACCAGAAAGTGCTGCCAGCAACTTGAGCCTTTAAGTCCTAGGAGTCAGTTATGTGATAAAGATGGTCTCGGTTTCTTTTAAGGACAAAATAGGTATCCTAACTTGCATGAACATGGAGAGGTTAGGTTAACACAAGCTAACTTTGAAGGAGAAGGCACTAAGAGCTAGGGAAGAGTGGGGAAGGCCTCATGAAGAAGGTGGCACTTGAACTTTAAAGGAAACTTGAGCCTTTAAGAGGTAGAGGTGAGGAGGGAGTGAAATTCAGGCATGAAGGATAGTGGATAAAAAAAATTGTGGAAGAATTGGAAGGAGGTCAAAATGGTAGTAAGGTGGAAGAAGGTAGAATAGATGAGGGTCAGAAGACAAAGGCTTTTAAATGCCAACCAAAAAAGAGCATACTTGATCTTAGAGACGAAAGGCAGTCACTGGAGTTTATTTAATAGGGAAAGGTGTGTGTGTGTGCATGTGAGACAGAGAAAGAGAGAGAGGTGGGGAAAGAGAGAGAAACAGAGACAGAGACAGAGAGAGAGACAGAGAGACAGAGAGAGACAGAGAGACAGAGGGACATGAGTAAGTCCATATTTTAGGAAAGTCACTTTGTTGGTTGTATGGAAGATAGATTGATATGGTCTTTGAGAATCTAGGCTTCCCTTTACATCATAACAAGGCACCCCATTTGAATTCTAGTGGAAGTTTATGAATGGTTAGGGATTCTAAATTGTATTTCATCATCTCAAAGACTCTTTCTAAATTAGTCTAAATTATAATACTGATACATCCAGCCAGTCAGTCACTAAATAAACATGTCTTAAATTCTTATTATATGCCAGGCACTGTACTAAACTCTGAGGATACAAAGAAAGGTAAAACAAAAAAAAAATAGAAATAGTCTCTGATTGCAAAGTGTGCACATTCTAATGAGAAAGAACGAAACTGGTATCTAGAAATTTCTAGCTAAAAAAAAGGTTTTAGTTGACTAGGTGGCACAAAGTTCCCTGACTACTTGCATACTTCACCCCTTCCCTCTCCCTTCGGTCATTACACACTTGAGTCCTCATTCGCTGGACTATAGTTTAGGAGTGACTCCTATGCAGACTTGGTACATTTCCCATGTTGGAAATTGAAAGACACTGAATAGTCTTCAAAAATCTAAGAAGAAAAAAGACTCTTCTTTTCACTCAAGAGATGGCATGCACCTTGCCAGAGATGAAATTCGTGGACCCATTGATGCATATTATTTAACCTTTTGAGGAGGCCACAGACATCATTTTCCTGTCAGCTCAGACAAGGACATTGAAAACTGGGGAAAGATGGAAGTGATGGTTATGAAAAGATTCATCATCCACTTTCTCAAAAGCCAATAGCCTCAACTTTCCGTTTCTTTCAGAGTGAAAATTCAAGTTTGGAAAAGAACGATGAGCTGAATCAATGAACTCGTCCATTGTGTCTATCTTCTTTAAAGATACTTTTCAGTCACATTGCTGTCTAAAGTGCTACTTGGATATCAGAAGTATAGTGTTATATAATGTTCATAAATGTCTGTCCTGAAGTGTTTAACTGTACTCCATGGTTTTGGGTCCCTCAAGTAATTCTGGGCTCACACAGACCCATGTCTGATCCTTGAGGTCAGATTCTCTTTCTGGCTCCACCCTCATCATGAAGTAAAAACCCAGAGAAATCTCTCAAGCAAAGTTTTGTGCAACTCACATTTAAGGATTCCCTATATGTGGGTAACAAGGTAACAAGGGTAACAAGGACCCTTCCTTATACTCAGTATACAACATGAGTATTAGGTTTGGAATAGCTTTTAATTTCTTCTTCTACAAAAAATGCATACATTGCAATGGGTGTGCAGGAACCAATAAGCAGATATAGAAATATAAAATATATAAATAGAGTCTAATACTCATTTCACTGCTCCTGGAGGTAAAGACACTTTGCAGAATTGCTGAACAGGTATTTCATTCTGTACCTCAGACCTACAATGTCTGAGCAACTTGCAATAATTTTTCCAAAGAGTTGACAAGATCCACATATTTTGGTCAGTCATACTGTGGCTCAGTTTCCTAGCCGCAAGAGAGTGGTTCTTTGGTGTTCTTCTCACCCATAGCAGCACACTGTTCCTTTGAGTGACTGGGTACATAGCCCTCCAAGTCAGAAATACCCACAAGACTGGACACATCCATTTCTCAGAATAGTTACTTACTCTGCTTGGAAAAGTAAGTGGAAAGTCCAAATTTTCAAAGTTCTAGAGTCTTCAGTCTCCCACTCTTTTCAGTAAGCAATTTCCCTACTGTTATGTGCTTTTGCTGTGTTTCTGTTGCTGCCTTGAGTTGGTGGTGAAGATACTTCCTTCCCCCGTTATTGTACTCTGGTCCAGAAGTACAAGATAGAAAGAACTAAAAAGGGTCAACCAGGTGTTTTGTAAATCACTGGGTGTGGGACAACAGTTTCTGCAACAAGAGTCTGTCTCCTCTGACTCTCATTTGCCAATCACTGGGTACCAATGAGAGAAAGCCAGACAGAGAGAGAGAGAGAGAGAGAGAGAGAGAGAGAGGAGTAACTACGAAAGGAGTTCACTGAATCCTCTCAACAAGGATCTAGGGAGCATGTCACTCCATGGGAAGTGCTCCTTTCTAGCAGAGGTCCCTTGTCTGCTTTCCTGTTAAGTGGATTGGTGGACTTAAAGAATTTATCAAGGTTCTTTGAGTCAACCCCCCATTATATGACTATTTGGAGCCATTCTAAGAACTTGGCCATTTCAAGCCTCTATAACTTGTAAAATGTGTTATTTGTGTCTTTGTTCACCACCACCATACTTACACAGCTATTTTGTCACTTCCTGGAACTGTTAGTTTTTTATATTTATAGTCTGCATCTGGTCTTGATATGAACCTGTATGTCAAAGTCTGAGATGAATTCCCCATGGCAGCCTACTCTACACAGAACTATAACACTGAACCTTGCAACAACCAGCCCCTACACTGAGCCTTCCAGTGTTTCCTAGAACACTGCTTGCTCCCATCAGAAACAAGATGGTGCCCTATTGTGCCTGGGAATGTGGATGATGGACAAAATGCATAGCTTCCTCTTGGTTACCCTGGTCAATAAATTGCTTCTATCAACCAAGTGGCATTTGTGCCTTGACATTCATGGCTAAAATCTGAACCTTAGGAAAAGTCCTACTGGACTGATATCACTGGTCTGGTTCATACTTGATGACTCAGCCTAAGTAATACACCATTTTAAGGAATATTTTGTTCTTAAAAAAAAATCACAGCAGCCCCACCCTGGCCATGCAGCACTGAGAGGACCAGATCCGAGCAGGCTTCAGGGACAGAATCTCCAGCCACTGCGAAGGTCCCTCCACCCCACAGGAGCACAGGTCAGTGAGAGAGACTGTTTGGTGGGCCGAGAGGGGAGCAGGGTGTCTCCATAACCCAGGCCAACTTGGGAGGCAGCAGTGGACAGGGGCTCCCAAAGCAGGCAGGAGCTCGAATCCATTGTTGAAGGTCTCCATGTAAACCCCCTGAGGGAAATGAGCACTGTGGTATGGCCCTGTCCCCACCTGAGCAGCAAAACTTAATCTTACACTGAATAGCAGCCAGGACTGCCACTGAAAGCCCTGAGGTGAGGGAGCAGCATTTGAATCTCAGACCCCAAGCACTAGCTGGGCAGATCTGGGCAGGGGTGGAGAGGAATCTCAGAAGTCAAGTAACTGGCTGGAAAAATGCTCAGAAAAGGGAAAAAAAATAAGACCATAGAAGGTTA
>CM053775.1:12786705-12818889 GCA_028658325.1 Potorous gilbertii
ACAAACATATATATGTATATATAGCATACATATATATGTATATGTATATATATATATATATATATATTTATGTGTATATGCATTTGTGTGTATGTGTATATATATGTGTGTGTGTGTATATATATATATATATATATATATATATATATATTATATGTGGATGTGAGCATGGATGTGTATATAGATGTAGATGTAGATGCAGATACAGATGTAGATACAGATACAGAAGCTGATGTACATGTGTGTATACAGACACATAAGAAACAGTGACCACTATTTCAGTAGCAGAAACTGTTCATTACATACGTCTAAGAACTGGGGAGGTCCTGGTTCTTTAAGCCTTACTTTAAATGAAAACTTACTTCCTTTGTGAGTCTGACAGAATTTAGCTGATGAGACAAGTGTTATTTGTGTTGCTATTTCAATGATGTTTCTTGATTTTTAATAAATTTCCAGCTTCTGTTATTTTTCCTTCATATGTGTATAAATATCCACATCACCTAATCACTCCATATGAAAGCCCTAATCTGACACCACCTAGTGGCCCCTACCTCATCTTGTAAGCATAACATCCCTAGAGGCCAATTTCTAGAAAATAGCTGGGAAGCTTCATTGCATTCTAGTCCTTCTGTCATCCTAATTCTCTGCTTCATGCAGATTTATAGCCAGTGGTTGTGAATACATAAAGTCAATCAACTGGTAAACTTGACCACTGACATTTGGAAATCTAAGACCAAATGCACACAAGGTATAGATCCAAAATGCACTATGTTGCTACTAAGCACTAAGTAAATCTGCATAGATAGTATGTTTGATGCCATATGAGTACTAAGGTAATTACATGAAACTTTACTTTATATAATGAATAGACAGCATGAAGCATCAGGAAATGTGGAGGAGTCTTTCTCTAACACTGGCAATGACTATCATTCTTTCTACCTTCACAACCCATTTTAGAAAATACTATAATTGTAGCCCTGAAACCTTATTTTATATAGTCAACTAGACTTTATAATATCACTGTATACATAAAACATCCCTTAAGAGGAAAGTTCACTGAAAATAGGTAAAACAGATTCGGTATGTATGTCACTGTCAAAAACCTAATGATACCTAGGGAAAACCATTTTTCATTCATTAATTAAGGTCTTCCTGTAGTTTTGATGAAAATAATTTGTTAAGTTATAACCAAATTCCAAGACTAAAAACCACTGGATATATTATAAGGCTTAAACTGCAGGCAAAATATAGGCATGATGATCCATATCCTGGGGTGGTGTGGACATAACAGGGATTATTTATTGTTCAGTCAGTCCACTTGTATCTGACTCTTTGTGACCCCATTTAAGGTTTTCTTGGCAAAGATACTGGAATGGTTTGCCATCTCCTTCTCTAGCTTATTTTACAGGTAAGGAAACTGAGGCAAACAGGGTGAAGTGACTTGCCCAGGGTCACCCAGCTAGGCAGTATCTGAGGCAAGATCTGAAATCAAGAAGATGAATCTTCTGACTTAAGGTCCAGCACTCTATCCACTGGACACTTAGCTTACTAAACAAAGTTTAGTAAGAAGATATTTTCATGGAGTCTTGGAAATCTAATCAAAACAGCTTTAAACTACAAAGGAAAGAGAAAGAAAGAAAGCTTTTCTATGACCCAAGGCAGGATACCTTAAAGAGCTGCTCCAATAAAAGCTGAATAACAGTAGACACATAGTTCATAGAAGATGAAATAGAAAGTTTCATAGGAAACAAAATCCAACACAGAGCCAGCAATGCCATACCACCACCCTCACCCTTACCCCTCCATGGCAATGGGTGTCTAAACAAAAATGACTAAAATGTGGAGAACTACAGATGCTCTGTAAAGTAGTAAATTTGATCTTCTAGGTACCACTGAAACCCTGTGAAATGAGACTCCTAAGGAAAATACAGCTCTGAAAAGGGACACCTTATTCAACAGGGATAGGAAGGAAAAATACCTAGTAACTCTGTATGTTAAGGAGGCATATTCATCAGACCTGGAAGAACTAAATCCTGGGGTACTGAAAAATTTGGTGAAGGTTGCTGAGTCACTGTCAGTGATCTTTGAAAGATCTTAGATAATGGAAACAGCATTACATTAAGGAAGATTGGAAAATATCTTGATTTTTAAAAAATGGAAAAGAGAGCAAACTGCAAATTAAAAGTGAGTGAACTTGACTGATTGTACTGAAAATTTGAAAATGCACAAAGCATTTAAAAAAAGGTTATACTTTTCCAATGCACAAGATGGAGACATGGGCTAGGTGATGTGCATTTGGAACCAGTTGCATTATGTTTGTATTTGAACACATTTTCATAAGCGTCTTAGATAAACAATAGCACACTTACCAGATTTAGAGAGGTCAAAGCCCTAGGTAGAATAATTAGCATCTTAGATCACAGAGCCAGGATTAAAAAAGGTACTGAGAGTACGAAATTTTGGGCTAAATCTAGCACAATAAAATTCAGTAGATTTAAATGTAAACTTGCCTACTCAGGCTCATAAAATCAACTTCCTTAGTACAGGATGGGGCAGACACAGATGAAGTTTTTCATAAGAAAGAGAGCTAGTGTTTTAAGAGTGTAAGCTCAATGAGCCAAAAGGATGATGTGGAAGCCAAAAAGTCAATGAGGTCTTAGGCTATGTTAGGATCATCATGGTGACCAGGACTAGGGAGAACATTCAATCAGACAACAATTGAATGTATGCTAGGTATTGAGGTAAATATGAGGAATACAAGGAAAGGCAAAAACATAGACCCTCAGACAGAATATCATGCATGTGAGGAACAGATCTGAGAAGGTAGCACTCTCAGAGACTTACTTTGGAATGAGCCTCAGCAAGCTGCTGCTTATTTTAGAGAAGTAGGACCACTCCTTCTCTGGTCTGCCATTAAGAAACTCATGGGGAGGGAAGGAAGGCAGAGATGGAGGAGGCAAAGAGGGAGTGAGGAAAGGAGAAAGGAAGGAAGGGAGGAAGAAAGGAAGGAAGGAAAGGAAGAAGGGAGGAAGGGAAGAAATAAGCATTGATTATGTTTTATCATGTGGGGTGTATGAGTGTTCAAGGAGGATGAGCACCTCTGGTGTGAGGATTTGCCAAGCCTTTTTCAGAGCTGCTCATCCATCTTTGGAGTCTACCTGGCACTCACTTCTCACCTGTAGCTCCAAGAAGCTGTAGCATGTGAGCATCCAACTCCAGTAAAGCATCTCAGCAGACAGGCTAAACCAGGTTGGGGGGAACCAATAGGCTCAAGACCCATCAGTGAGTTAGAAGGATGTCTACCCTAAGAATGTGAAGACTTCCCCTGATGGGATGGGTGGATGAGAATAAAGAGGAGCTGTGGAGGGCGTCCTTAGAGTTTGGTCAGGCATTGAAGGTGATCCACCAAGACACCAAAGCATCCCAAACCATCATCAGTCATCCTGACTTTTATCTTGACATTGGATTTCAGTGATTCTGGAAGATAGTGAGGCTGGTGACTTTGTGCAACGTTGCCTCACTTAAATCCTGTTTGCACTTGAGGTAAGACATCACCCTGCAATGTGATTGGTCCTCTTCAAAAAGGAACAACCAACAACAACTATGTGCCAGTCACTTTGCTAAGTGCTTTACAAATACTATCTCATTTGATAATCACAACAACCCTGGAAGGTGAGTGCTATTACTATCCATATTTTACAGTTGAGATTAAAGGACTTACCCAGGGTCATACAACTAGTAAGTATCTACACTTGACTTTGAACTTGTCATTTCCTGACTCCAGGCCCAGCTCTATCCACTAGACCACCTCACTACCCAGGATATTATCACACTTGCCACAGGACAGGTTTAAAGCCACTGAAACTCCAGACTCTTCAACATACTGTCAGCATGTATTATCTCAGTGAAGGTTGGTTGGAAAAAAAAACTACTACAAAATCAGACTTGTCAGATATCTATAAATTTAGATTAAAGTGGTTCTGGAAACCCTTCCCACCAGAAGAGAGTTTAGAGTCCTTCTATATATACTCTGTCCTGGTCAGTCCACATCTAGGGTATTATGTTTAATTTTGGATACCATATTTTAGGAAAACAAATCTTGATAAGCTGGGGGCAATCAGGATGGTGAAAGTCCTCAAAAATGTGTAACTGAAGATCAGGGGAAAGTTAGAGAAGATGTTGCAAGAGAGATTCCAGAGCACGGTATCTGACAGCAGATCATGTGGAAGAAGGAACTGAATTTTTCTGTTTGGCCTTGGAAGTGAAACAAGGAAAAATGGGCAGAAGTCATAAATGGGTAAATTTGGACTTGATGTAAAAACTTGGGCTTCCTCAAGAGGTAGTGAGTTTCTTGTCACTGAAAGTTTGTATGTAAATAGGTACGGGTTGGACCAGATGACCTTAGAGATTTATTCTAATGAAATTTTGTGATTCTACTCATCACCATGTGGAAATATTAACTGAGGCTTGGTCCTCAGCTAAGGTTAAAAATCAGGTTAAAAAAAATAATGTTAAAAATCAGGTTAAAAAAAGGTCAGCAATCAAGAGAGGATGGCTTAAGAGTCAGTGTGTAACTAGCCATGGAAAGTCACTGGACCACTCTGAATCAGCTTACTTTTTCTTGTCTGTAAATCAAAGAGCTGGCATATATGATTTCTTGGGTTCCATATCATTGTAAATTCATATGATACTAATGAGATGTAAGATACATGAAATATACATATACCTGTGAACAGTCTAACATTATCAGACATTAATGATGGCAACAAAGACAGGACAGAAGAGTTAAAACAAATAAATAAAGCTCTAATTGATGAATGTACCAATAATTATTCTCTGTTCATGCACATAAGCTTACTGTTGAGATCCATATGATATATGAAGTTCTCAAAAAGGGGATGATCCTAATGGTTACAATGTTGGACTTGAGGCCAGAAAGAATTGTGTTCAAATTCCTACCACTGACAATTATTAGCTGAATGACTATGGGTCATTTATCTACTCTGAAACTAGGTGAACCCTTTAAGAATTATATATTAAGTTAAAGTTGTAGTCTCTGATGAGTTTATTGATGTTATATAATAGTTGATATGCAGAGCCTCTCTGCTAATGGCCAGATGAACTAAACATGAAGAAACAGGGATACTCAAAGGCACAATTTGAAGAGAGCTGATATTAATGTCAATGTTCAAATCCCTCTGACTATATACAATAACGTAACCATATAAATATATCGTAGTAATTTATTACTTATTAAGACCTCAAAAATTTTCATTTCGTTCTCTCTTAGGGTTCTATTTAATCCAATTCTATTAATTCTATTGATTCTTCAACCTGGAGTAATTTTATTTGTAAAAGGACAGATTTCCCAACAATGAATCTGCATAGTATGATGGTCCAAATGCACTTTTTTCCATTTCCATGTCAATTTATATAAAACCTCTGTGAATTCTATAATTAATGTTATTTTAAGTGTGTGTATTCTTTCAAAGGTCTCTCATTTTAGGGCTATGTCTAATATTTTGGAATAGCCTATATTTAGACTAGTTTGGTACATGTCTTTGGTGGTGTAATTAACTAATCATGTATAGCAAATAAAAGCAATCATTAAGTTAAGGTTCTACTTAGTCTCCTAATGCAAATACTGATCTTTAGTTTGAATTAAGTAGCTTTGTTTTCATTAACGATTTGTCTGTCAATAAAGAAAAGTTATTGGACTTTACAAAAAATATGTTCAAATTTCACACACTGTGTTTCACATTAAGAACACAGGCAAGATAAACATTTTCACATGCTAACACATAATGAAGATACTGTCTTTTTTTAAGTAATATTTTTTCCCAATAAAGCTAGTGAATTAGCAATCAGCTAATGGCTAATGTTTGGTTGTATTATGACCGTGAATAAACACCTAAGTACTCCTAGAAAGACTTGTTAAAATATGATTTAAATAGTTTCTATATTTAGTTAATCTAATAAATAATTTTTAAAAAGTAAAAACCTTAAAATTCTGGCTCTGTAACAATGCTAATCTCAATCTTGGCATTCTTTCAATGGCATGTTATTAGAGGACAAAGTCACCTTTACCTGTAAGTATCACTTGGAAGAACCTTCAGGATACCTGTTGAGAGGAGCTCCACATTTAAATCACATAAAAATACTGTCATCAAACTCTAGAGTTTTTCAAGAAAGAAGAAATTTGGGGAACAAACAGGAAGTTATAGTTACCAAGTAAGAGATGCCAATCTAAACCTTGTAAGTGTACTCCTTGACAACATGAAATGAGAGAAAAGGACAGAATATGATAAACCAAAAAAGAAAGGAAAATTACATACATTGATGAAAAATCCTTTAGGAAAAATAAGGATTTTTTTTGACAGAATAAATGACATAAAATATCTTTCTGAGAATACCAACATCATGCACAGTTTTTGAAATGGAAACTCAGTAAACAAAATAGACTTAAGAAAGGTAAATAAATCTAAAGAACATGATGGAGTGTAATGGTAAGTTAAGGTTAATGGTGGGTGAGGGGAAGAGTTAAAGATCTTTCCCACCCATTAGGAGGCCTCAATACCAATACCTTTTCTAATTTTCAATAGAAATTGTATTGAGGCACTGGGTCAGAGGGTCCTGCCTTCCTGCTCTGAAAAGTGTCTAAATACTCTGAGGTAAGGTTTTTCTTTTGGGCTTACTCATTGGAAGTGTTTGTTTGGCCAGAGGAAAATCTGGGCCACCACTAATGACCTTCCTGGCTTTGAAAACTCAAATGTTGATGCTTCTCTTTCCAATAACTATGTATGTATTGCTTATGGTCAAACACCTGGAAGCCCTGCCTGTTGATTTTCATTTTTCTATTTGTATTTTCTCTGAAGTTCAGGGTGCTGACTTTTTCCCCCTGAACTAAGTGAATGATATATGTGCTTGATGAAAGTGATTGTTGACCCTTCAAAAGTTGCCTTTCACTTTAGAAAAGCAGATCTAAGAACCTATACAACAGGCCGTCCTGTGAATATTGGGAACATTCCTGATACATGGGGCTAGGTGATGGCTCGCTGTTTACATGATACAAAAAGAAAATAAGACTACAGTGTCTTGAAAGTGTAGCTTTGTCTACTGGAACAGTGAAGGTACAAAGCCACAATGGCCATTATCTCAGGCAAGCCAATAGAAGTAACTTTGAGAAGAAAGGTACAGGAATTGAAGTGACTTAGCATTTCTTGGAATCGGGACAAAATAAGAAAAGGTCATTCAAAAAAGGAGTATAGCACAAGAAGAGAAGAGAGAAATTTATTAACCACATTCTTACTTAGGCTGGACTAGGGCAAGACAAAACTATTATAAAAGTAAAAGTAGAATAAAGTGTTCTAGGAATGAATTTGAAAAGGGGGGAAGGAAGATATATGAATTTAAGGGTGGAGATTAAGAAAGGAATGTTTCATGTAAAATTTGGTACTATAACATAGAGCTAACTCAGAAGAGGCAAGTTCTAAAGAGTTCAGAGGTGGTTAGGGAAGGAGGGGAGAAAGAGAGAGAGAGAGAGAGAGAGAGAGAGAGAGAGAGAGAGAGAGAGAGAGAGAGAGAGAGAGAGAGAGAGAGAGAGAAGGGAGAAGGAGAGGGAGAGAGACAGAGCAGACTGGGATCAGATTTTTATTTTTTTATTTTCATTTATTTTTAACAGTCTATAACAGATAAAGCAATTCAAACTTTTGGTCAGGTGATACATCTTTTTAAAGCATTTACAATATGGACCACAAAAGAATTATTTTTAACATAAGCCAAGTGAGACACAGATAATATTTATGTTGCTAACTTCACAATCTCTTGATCTCATTGTCTCCACAATATTGCTAAGAATAAAAGGACCCTAACTTAATGTTGTTGGTCTAAAATGCTACACCTAATAGCTTAATTTTAGACAGCCTCGGATGTTCCTCTACTCATAGCCTATAATTGAATAGATCTAGTATTAAGCTTACAAACTTTTTGACTATAGGAAATTGCCACCAAGAGTAGGGACATTGCAGGGAAACAATATCTCCCCAACTTCATGTCAATTCCAGGCAGGAGTAGATTGTCCCCTTGCATTCAGTCAGGCTTAAAGTCTGCCAGATGTCAGTGGGGAAATTGAGTCAGGAGAATCCCACCTCAGCCCATGATGAACATCTGCTCTCCCACTCTTCCCTTGAGATGGGACCAGATTTTAAAAGCAAAACTTATTATATCAGTCCAAAGCTTATTTCTTCCTTTAACAAATAAATGAAAGTGTGGCGTATAGGGAAAATCATAACAATGAATGTTAGCAGATAGAATTTACCTTTAATATGCCGGAGTTGCAGAACACATTGGAAAACATGCCCCAGTAATTTACTGCATACAAGAAACATATTTGAAACATAAAACTTCTTATAGAATAAAATTTAGGGGCTAGAACAAATTAGATTATGTTTTAGTTGAATGAAGAAATCTGGAACGATCCCTAAGAAATACCCTACCACAAAGGTCCATATTTATAAATCTAATATTTTCCTAGCAGAACTTGTATTCCACTGGCATAACTTTGAGAGCCCAGGTGTAGAGGATAAAGGGTTGAACCTAAAGTCAGGAAGATCTCAGTTGAAGTCTGACTTGATATATCCTAGCTATGTGACACGTCACATAGGAATACTCAGTAACTACAGAGACACTGTATCCTTACTGTAGATGAAGGAATTTACACACTGGGGGTTTATAAAACAAATGAAATTATAAGTCCTAATGGACCAAAAGCCTTTCTATAACAAGGTTATATGGCATTCAGATGACTCAAAAGGGAATAAAAAGACACATGGTAAGTGTAGGCAGGTTGAAAAATGTTACAAATGATGACATGCTCAGAAGAATTAGTGTAATTGAAATTACCAAGAATATGTACGACTGGCAAAGGGAGCCAGTAGGCCAACTAAGAAGTCAAACTGAAAGAAAGCAGATGGCAAGAACAGCTGTATTGCTAGCCATGTATTATTAAATATGTGCATACACATAAACATACACACAAGATGAACTGAGAAAGGCCTAGAGATCATTAGAGAGCAGATCTTCTAGGAAGGATTTATGAAAAGACATAAACAAGAACATGGAGGATGAAAAGGTATGGACAGGTGATAATTTGAACTGACAGAAGAAATATCCTCATGAGATCCATATAAGTATCACAGAAGAGTGAAGATTAATCAATTTATTTAAATATTTTAGAGTATCACCATTTTTCCCTCTAACAAAATGTCTTTATATCCAAAAAGGCTAAACATGAGTGATTATTTTATTTTACATATCCTAATTTCAGTGTACTGTACATCCTTTACGTAGATGTAGAGTTATTGTAAAATATCAAGACATCCATATATTCTAATCAATTAGCCTCCCTTTAGTCCAGTAAAACCTATATAAGAGCAAGTCAGTAAGTCAACACTTCATATTCTTTATTGAGAAATTAAATTAGTTTTTGCTTTGATTGCAGTAATTACCAAAATCATAGCAACTGAAAGTGCATCATATGTATCATTATAAAGATGATTTTAAGTGATAATTTTTGAACTGCGTAATTTTAAGCTAGTTTGCATCATTTCCGAAACGGGAGAGTGACATGTTTATGCAGTCATAGCTTAATTACTGTATTTTGCAGACCTGTTGATAAAGCCTACAGGAATTCTAATTAGCTGCGATTCTGCCATGCTCTCCTGGTAGTACAAACCACTGTTCTCAGCTTGTGCTCTCCTCTACCGCAACTCATTCAGTCAAGGATGAATACAGCTGCTGGGCTCTTGGCTTCCAGCCAAGCTGAAAAACTTGCCTAATTTTTAAATCAAGGACTGCTTACTAAGTAACCTTCACACACCAGTCTTGGTGCATGAAAATCTAAGTTTGACTCGATTGAGCAATATGCCTCATTTCTAGCCATGTTTTTTACAGGTACATTCTAATATTTTAATTTAACTTGAAGCTCATGGTTTAATTGTTTTCTTCTTCTCCTTCACATCAGCATTGAACAAATACAATGGAATTTTCCACCAAGCTTCTGGAAATGCATTTCCATGAATGGAAATCCTTCTAGTATGAAGTGTTATGTGTGGGTTTATTGGCTTTGTAAATAGAAATCCAATTCCCATTTTGTCATTTACAATTTCATTAAGATCAAAATGAAATGGACACTGATAGAAATCCCTTGTTGACAAGAAAAAGTTTTTTAAATAACTGATAAAACGAATCACATTTTATTGTCAAGATGAAAAATTTGAACAGAAAATAATGGATTTTGAAAATAAATCCTGTCATACCTATGAGACCAAATTGTCATACCAACAGCAAGAGAAAGCAGAATTCCTCAAAACAAAATTTTGAAATTATGAAACAAAGATATAAAGACCAAGTCTCAAAAGTTGCCCTGTGAACAAAACCAAACTCCAGAATATATAATTTTCCAAACTGGAATCATTTTAATAAAGGACTGCTTGCTCAAGTTCTCCTTGTTCATATTTTACCACTAGTCTAGGTGTATGAAAGTCTAAATTTGGCTTAACTGAGTAACATGCTTCATTTCTAACCATGATTTTTGTAAGTACTTTCCAATATTTCAATTTAACTTGAAGCTCACAGTTCATTTTCTTCTGCCTCTTCTCATTAGCATTACATAAATTGTCCAAGGGAAAGTGATGACAGCTAGATGCTTAAGACATTTAAAATTTGAGTTGACAAGATAGATCACAGGAGGGAAATACATAATTGGGAGAGTGGATGTACTAATCAAATTGATTTTTTTCTTTTCCTCGTTTTTTTGTCTTCAGAAATTGAAAGAGATACTCTACTCTGGAGATGCTTCATTACTTCAAGGAGGTTATGCTATTTTCTTGTATGAGTATTGTCTCTAATGGACCACCTAACAGTCTTCTGCTGCTTTTTAGATGGTTTTCAAGACTTGCTACTGCTGAAAAATTGCAGCCAATCTGGTAAGGAACTGCTCCGAACTTAGTTGGTTTATCAACATTCCATCACTGGGTTAACAACAGCAATGACATTATGAGGGAGCATTTACGTGACATTTTAAGGTTTGCAAAGTGTTTTACAAATACAATCTCATCTCATTTTCACAAGAATCCGAGAAAATAGATGCTATTACTACTGCCATTTTATACATGAGAAAACTGAGGTAGGTGGAAGTTAAGAGATTTGCTTAGGGTTATAGAGCTAGTAAGCATCTGAATTTGGATTTAAGCTTGGCTTGCTAATACCAGGTCTCGTGTTGTGTCCATTGTGTCACTGAGCTCCCCTGGGAAAAATCAAGGAAAAAAAGTGAAGGAAAAATCATTAACACTCAAATTAAACACTGTTACCTTGAAATCACATGAGAAGGATCAATAGAATAAGTTACTAAAATTTCAAATTTTTGAGTCTCAGATTCTCCATATGAAAAATCAGGATCATAACATGTGGGGTCATCTTTGGAAATACACCCACCCACACACACACACACACACACACACACACACACACACAGAGGTATGATAGAAAAAGCTCAATTTGGTTTACTAAAGCTTATTGTGTACTATTTGGTGAGATAATTTACATTCCAGAAACCAACAAATGCTACAAATATCAATAATTGCAGATATGAAGATGACACCACTCTGAGGGCAAAAAAGTAAAAAGGAATTTAGAAGTCTTTTGATGAGGGTGAAAAAGGATGGCATAAAAGCTGAAATGAAGTCTAACATAAAAAAAACTTTCAGATCTTGGCAACTGGTCCCATCACTTTTTGGAAAATAGAGGGAGAAGAAATGGAATCAGTGTCAGATTTTATATTCTTGGGTTCAAAGATCATGGGAAATGACTACTACAGCCATGAAATGAAAAGAGGCTTGCTCCTTGAATGGAAAACTATGGATGAAAAAACAGAGACATCGTCTTTCCTACAAAGGTCCACAGAGGCAAAGCTATGGTTTTTCCACTAGTAAAATATAGTTGTGAGAGTTGTTCCATAAGGAAAGTTGAGCAATTCGGAATCGACACTTTTGAATTGTAATGATGGAGAAGGCTTTAGAGTCCCCTGGACAACAAGGAGATCAAATCAGTCAATGCTTAGAGAAATTAATTCAGGGTAATCACTGGAAGGTCAAGCACTGAAGCTAAACCTTAACTACTTTGGCTACATAATGAAAAGCAGGACTCATTGGAAAAGATCTTGATGCTGGGAAAGACTCCTGGCAAAAGGAAAAGGGAACAGGAAACAGCAGAGAATGAAATGGATAGGTACAATCATGGAAATAATGGATATAAACTTGTACAGATTTCAAGAGGTAGTGGAGGACAGAAGGACCTGGTGTACCATGGTCCATGGATGTCATGAAGAGTCAGATACAAATGAATGACTCAACATCAACAAAAACAAATCAAGGTTTGATTCATTGTTCTTTCTATTGTTTAATTTGAGTTAAATTTAAGAAATTGATAGAGAAAATGTCATTAATGAAGATTACACTTAAAAATATGTCTTTAAAATGTTTTGTCTACATATTTTAGAAAAAAATTCCATTATTAAACAGTTACCAGAACATCGCTACATGTATATGCAGAAGTATACTTCACAGTACTGTTATAATGAGAGTACTTTGTATACTTTAATAGTATATAAGAAGGTGAGTAGTGTACAACATACAGATTTTCTAAATTGTAGTGTTTAATAACAATAATTTAAATGGACCTACTAAATTATGTTTTTTGGCAACTACAGAAATTTGCAAACAGCCATTCCATGGCAAGGAAGTCCATTTGGTGATTCACTCTGTTTGGAGACTTTAAAAAAGGCCTGGGTTACTCAGAATGTATAATATGCTGACTATAGGACATTTCCCAATCAATATGCCATATGTATAAGCAAATAAAATATTTTCAATAGAAGCAAACATCTGCTACAACCTGGGCTGAGACCACCAAAGTAATTTTCACTCTTGAAAATAGCTGCTTTTGAACCCATGTTATTTAATGTAGGTCTTAAAGGACTGTGTCAAAAGAGATTCCATCTTTCTATGACAAAAGCTTACTAGGAAAAAGCTTTATAGCTTGTCAATTACCCTATGCATCCCTAAATGGCTCCTTTCAACCACTAGACGACTTGATAACCATTGTCAGTTTGAGCAATAGTTCAGATTCCCATATTCAGTATCTCATATGGATGAATGGATCCAATAGTACCTACAGGATGAGTTTTATCTTTAAATATGTTCTTCTCAAGGTTTTCTTCAAAGAGATCTTTGCTGCCCTGACTGTAATCGAAGCCTGAAGGAATTGTAGTCTCTAACACCAACTCTCCTGGAGCAACAATTTATTAAATATTTTCTCTAGAAGACAGCTACATGGGAGGAGAAATATATTCACAGGTAGCAGAGTTTAATACCATCATGGAACACAGTATGGTGGTTTCTTAGAGATAGTGCTTTTAAATTGAGTTTGAAGCACTTCCCAGAAAGTGATGCCATGATTGGTGTCTCAGGACAGAAGAAGCTACAAGTGTTTCTAGGATGAGAAGACTCTGATGCAATGCTTCTTTCTCTTTTTTGCCCTTCCACATTTATTTATTTATTTGCTTTCAGTTTTCAACAATCACTTCCATAAGTTTTAAATTTTCTCCCCCTTCCTCTCCCCTCTCTCCCCAAGATGACATGCAATTTTACATGGTCTCTACACATTCATTCTTATTAAACACATTTTCACATTAGTCATGTTGCATAGAAGAATTAAAATGAATAGAAGAAAGCATTTGGAAAGCTAAACAAAACCAAACATAACTAAAGAGAAAATAAAAATGGTCTGCTTCATTCTGCGTTCTGACGGCATAGTTCTTTCTCTGGATGTGGATGGTATTTTGCATCATGAAACTTTTGGAAAAGTTTTAGGTCCTTGCATTGCTATAAAAGACTAAGTCTATCAAAAACATCCTTGAATTCTGTGACTGTTCGTGTATAATGTTCTCCTGGTTCTGCTCACTTCACTCAGTTTCAGTTCATATAAGTCTACTCAGGTATTTCTGAAGTCCGCCTGTTCGTCATTTCTTTTAGCACAATGGTATTCCATTATATTCATATGCCACATCCTGTTCAGCTATTCCCCATTTGATGGGTATTCCCTTGATTTCCAGTTCTTGGCCACCACAAAAAGAGCTGCTAGAAATATTTTTGCACATGTGTGTCCTTTTCCCATTTTTATGACCTCTTTGGGATACATTCCTAGAAGTGATATTGCTGGGTAAAAGGGTATGTACACTTTTATAGTCCTTTAGGCATAGTTTAAAATTGCTGTCCAGAATGATTAGATCAGCTCACAGCTCCACCAACAATGAATTAGTGTTCCAATTCTCCCACATCTTCTCCAACTTTCTATCTTAAGAAATTTTTTTTCTTCAGGACATGTATGTTAATATTAAAAACTATAATAAATGCTCATTGAATGAATAAAGTAATATTCTAGGTATTGTGGCTATAGAGACAAAAATAAGAGTCCCCAGGTTCATTATGTTTGGAGAATATGACAAAAAAATCACATATAAAATACATACAAAATACAAAAAAAATACTCAAATGGATATATGACCACATTTATTTGGATCTTCTCTCATTTCATGCTGTTCAAAACCCATCCATACTTGGCTAGTCTGTGTAATTCTTGTCTATGTCCTTATATAAGTTTGCCAAATTGCTCAATCTTGACATTTCAAAGAAACCTGGAGAAACTCAGGTTGTCAAGCTTTGCCTTTGGCATGTGATCAGCTCATCTTTTCTGATAATGTATTTCCCTGATGACATCTTTTTGTTTCTATTCCTTTTCAAAATTCCTCATTGGTTATATGTCATAATTTGCTGACATCCACCATGCATGTCTCCAGTGCCCTTTGTGTGACAGTCATTTTCAGTTCTTCAGAGACTTTTGTGTGCATTTCTCACCGTCACATAACAACAAGGGAGAAAATAGGTATTTAAAAAGTCATCTCCTGTGTCTGGGATTTTACATTATTTCAAAGGAACTTTGTAATGTCCTGAAGGCAATTCAGTCTGGTTTCTTCTTTCTGTTTAATTATTGACCCAACTTACTATTTATTTATTCTGATTATTCTACATATACTTTCTGACAGATAACCCAACAGAACTGTCCATCCAAGTTCATATTAGGGCAATAAATATTCTTTATACACTGTCTTTCCTGTGTAGGTCAGCTAAACCAGAGGAGGGGAACCTGATGCCATGTGGCCCTCTAGGTCCTTGAGTGTAGCCTTTTAACTGAGTACAAGTTTTACGGAACAAATTCTTTTATTAAGGGGATTTGTTCTGTGAAGTTTGGATTCACTTAAAGGGCTGGATTTGAGGACACATGTGGCAGTGAGGCCTCAAGTTCCCCACCCCTGCACCCTTTCGAGTAGTAATCAAATTCTTCTGGGTAACCTTTGCCACTCTATGGCTTGAGGAAATATTTATAATGTATTTGGTAAACAGAGGAATCTGAAAACCATCCACTGGGGATCCCTTTTTGACTTGGAATCTTGATCTCTTTCTTGTTAATTGTAAGTATCGTTGATAAGTATATGGCTCCCTGTTTGAGGAGCTGATTGATGTTTAGGATCAGAGGGCTACTGAATGTGGTTATTTTTATATGCTATATTTTTCAAAGAATCTTTAATTATTTTCATGTGTGTATGGGAGACACCTTATTGCAAGAAAACTTTTAAGGGAGAATTTTTTTCTACCCTTAATAAATGAACCATTTGGACTCTTAAAAGACAAAAAATAAATCATTGCTTTAAAATGGAAAATAATTTTCTTGTTTTGTGCATGTACACAAACTGAAGTAAATAATGGTTAAGAGATTTGCCCAAGATTATGAATCCGGATTCATGTCTATGTCTCTAAGCCAAATTCCAACTGTTTTTCTTCATTGCATCAAAATTGAAAGTGATAGTATTTAGGGAAAAATGTATACCTCTAAAGGCTTCCATTAATAAAGTAAAGAAAGAGCAGATCAATGAATTGAGCATGCAACTAAATAAAAGGAAAAAGTAACTAATTAAAAATCCCCAATTAAACACCAAATTGGAAATCCTGAAAAATCAAAGAAGACATTAGTAAAACTGGAAAAAAACCACATAATTAATAAACAAAACTGGGAGTCAGTTTTATGAAAAAAATAATAAAATAGATAAATCACTGGTTAATTTGATTTAAAAAAAGTCAATTATCAGAATCAAAAATGAAAAGTGTGAAAGTACCGCCCAATAACAATGAAATTAAAACAATTTTTAGGAGATATTTTGTCCAATTATATGCCAATAAATCTAACAATATAAATTAAATGGGTAAATATCTACAAAAATATAAATTGTCTAGATTAATAGAAGAGGAAACAGGATACTTAAATAACCTCATCTTAGAATAAGAAATTGAACAAGCCATCAATGATCTCCCTAAGAAAAAATCACCAGGGATTCACAAGTGAAACCTACCAAACAATCAATTCCAATATTATGTAAACTATTTGGGAAAACAGGCAAAGAAGGAGTCCTATCAGATTTCTTTTGTGCCATAAATGTGGTGCTGATACCTAAACCAAGAAGAACAGAAGCCAAAAAAAGACAAGTATAGACCAACTTCCTTAATGTGTATCCATGCAAAAAATTGAAATAAAATGCTACTAAGGAGAATATAGCAATATATTACAAAGCTCATACACTACAACAAGGAACATACTGGGAATACAGGGCTTGTTCAATACAGGAAAATTATCAGCATCATTGACTGTATCAAAAACAACAAAAATCATAAGATTAGTCCAATAGATGCAGAAAAGGTTTTTTGACAAAATATAATATAATTTTCTATTAAAAACACTTGAAAGCATCAGAATAAATAGAGAAGTTAGGTGGTATAGTGGACTGACTACCAGGCCTGGAGTGAGCAAGTCTTATATTCATGCCACTTCACTAGTTATATGACCCAGAGCCAGTCATTACCTGCCTCAGTTTCCTCACCTGTAAAATTAACTAGAGAAAGAAAAGACAAACCACTCCAATATCTTTATCAAGAAAGCCCCAAATGGAATCACAAAGAGTCAGACAATACTGAAAAACTGCTAAATAATAACAAATTTAAAACCACCAGCAAACATTATCTGTAATGGGGATAAACTAGAAGCCTTCCCAATAAGGTCAGGAGTGAAACAAGGATGTACATTATCACCACTATTATTTGATATTGTACTAGAAATGCTAGCCATAGCAATTAGAGAAGAAAAAGAAATGAAAGTCATTAGAATAGGTAATAAGGAAACAAAAACTATCACTCTTGGTAGAGGTTATGATGATGTGCCTAGAGAATCTGAATCAACTAAAAAAGATTAGTTGAAATAATTAAACAACTTTAGCAGAGTTGCAGGACATGAAATAAACCCACATCAATTATCAGCATTTCTATATATTATCAACAAAATCCAGCAGCAAGATATAGACAGAGAAATTCCATTTAAAATAGTTGGGAACAATATAAAATACTTAGGAGTCAGCCTGCCAAGACAAATCCAGGAACTATATGAACATAATTGCAAAACACTTTTTACATAAAGTGAGATCTAAACAGTTGGAGAAATATTAATTGCTCATGGTCCAGCTTCACCAATATAATCAAAAGAATAATTCTATTTAAATTAACTTATTTAGTACCATACCAATCAAATTACCAAATATTTATTTTACAGAGCTGGAGAAAATAAAGTTCATCCAGAAGAATAAAGGGTCAGGAAAACCAAGGGAAACAATGACAAAAATGTGAATGAAGGTAAGCTAGCAGTAGCAGATCTCAAACTGTTTTACAACATGGTGATCATCAAAACAATCTATTACTGGTGCAGATATAGAGTGGTAGATCAGTGGAATAGATTAGGTATACAATACACAGTAGCAAATGGCTATAGCAATCTAATGTTTGATAAATGCAAAGATCTCAACTTTTTGGACAAGAACTCACTATACAACAAAAACTCCTTGGGACACTGGAAAGCAGTTTGGAAGAAAAGATGTCTAGATTAACATCTCACATCATCTAGCAAGACAAGGTCAAAATGGGTACATGATTTAGATATAAAAGATAATACCATAAGCAAATTAAGGGAGCATGGAATATGTTACCTTTCAGATCTACAGATAAGTGAAAATATTTATGACTAAAGAAGAGATAGAGATCATTAGAGGAAGTGAAATAATTTTGATTACATTAAATTATAAAACAGTTGTACAAATGAAAACAACTCAGATATTACCTCACACCAATCAGATTGGCTAATATGATAGAAGATGAAAAGTACAATTGTTGTAGGAAATATGGAAAAATTGGGGCACTAATGTACTGTTGGTCAACTGGTGAACTGATCCAACTATTCTGGAGAGCAGTTTAGAGCTATGCCCAAAGGGCTACAAAACTGTGTATACCCTTTTAACCAAGGAATACTACTACTAGTTCTGTAACCCAAAGAAATTAAAGAAAAATGAAAATGATCTATATGTATAAATATATTTATTGCAACTCCTTTTTGTGGTGGCAAAGAATTGGAAATTGAGGGGATGCCCATCAATTGGGGAATGGCTGAATAAGATGTAGTATATGATTGTGATGGAATATTATTGTGTTATCAGAAACGATGAGCAGGATGCTTTCAGGGGAACCTGGAAAGACTTGTATGCACTGATGCAAAGTGAAGTGAGCAGAGGCAGGCTGTCATTATACACAGCAACTGCAGCATTGTACAACGAGCACATGTGAAAAACTTAGCTATTCTGATCAATGTAATGACCCAGTACAATTCAGAAGGACTTGATGATGAAAAATGCTATCCACATCCAGGGGGAAAAAAAACTGAAGGAGTCTGAATGCAGATTTAAGCACATTTTTAAAAGAAAAGTCTATTTTTCTTGAGGATTTTTTTGGGCTCTATGTTTTCTTTTCTTCCCCTGACCCTCCCATTATTTAGCATTTATAATGTCTTTTTAAAAGTTAATTTGTTTTTAATTTTCAACTTTCACTCACGTAGGATTCTGAGTTTTAAATTTTCTCCCCCTTTCTCCATTCCTCTCTCCCCAAGACGACATGCAATCTGATATAGGCTCTACATATACATTCATATTAAACATATTTTCACATTAGTCACGTTAAAAAGAAAAATTAGGGCCAATGGGAGGAACCATAAAAGAGAAGAAACAAAACAACAGAAACAAAAAAGAGCACACAGTATACTTTCATCTGCATTCAGATTCCATAGTTTCTCTGGAGTGGATGGCATTTTCCATCATGAGTATTTTGGAGTTTTCTTAGATCGTTGCATTGCTGAGAAGAGCCAAGTCTATTAAACCTACTCATCACACAATGCAGCTTTCAGTGTGTGCAATGCTCTCCTGGTTCTACTCCCCCTCGTTCAGTATCAGTTCATATAATTCTTTCCAGGTTTTTCTGAAGTCAGCCTGCTCATCATTTCTTATAGCACAATAGTATTCCATTATATTCACATATCACTATTTTTAAGTCATTCCCCAATTGATGAGCATCCCTTCAAATTCCAGTTCTTGGACACTACTAAAAGAGCTGTTATAAACATTTTATTTACATGTGGGTCCTTTTCTCATTTTTATGATCTCTTTGGGATACAGACCTAGAAGTGGTATTGCTAGGTCAAAGGATATAAATGTGTTTCCTTTTGCAATATGCCTAATATGGAAATGTTTTATATGACTGTACATGTATGACCTATATCAAATTGCTTTCCTTCTCAATGAAGGACCAAAGAAGGAAGGGATGGAGAGAATTTAGAACTCAAAGTTTTAAAAAATGAATTTTAAAATTGTTTTTACATGCAATTGAAAAACTAAAATATTTTAAAAATGAAAGAGGTAAGGCAAAAGGAAAAAATAATGCGGTATATTAGCAAGTACAAAGGATGTGAAGTCAAGAGATCTGGGTTCTAATCTCCAGTAACTCTGCTGCTTCCTGCCATGTGCCTCCAAACAAGTCATTCTTTTCTTTGGACTTCATTTTTCTCACCAATTAATGGGGGTATTGGGACTAGATAATCTTTGAGTTTCATTTCTGCTCTTCTGACTATGAATATAACTATTTAGGCAAATGATATAAAAGAAGAATGGTCAATGCAATATTATATGCTAGAAAAGGGGTATCTTGGAAATGAAAGCTGGCTACAGGGAATCTGGATTTTCCTCTTAGCAGATGACACTGTGTGCGTGTTCGTCCTTCGTTGCCAAAGAAGACCATGTCATCAGAGAAATGATGACATGACTTGCACTTAACTATGTTTTGAGTGAGGGAGGGCTGTGCAGGTCACCAGCCTCACTTCTCCTCCACAGCCATCTGAATCCAGTGACCAGATATTCATCAGGATAACTGGAGATGACCCAGGATAAGGCCATTGGGGTTAAGTTACTTGCCCAAGGTCACACAACTAGTGAGTGTCAAGTGTCTGAGGGGAGATTTGAACTCAGGTTCTTCTATCTCCTGCACTGGTGTTCTATCCACTGCATCACCTAGCTGTCCTTTGTTGGTTTGAATGAAGAGAACAGAGTTGGCACTAACTCCTACAGATTCTTAAAGGTCAAGAGAGGATACCAGAATTTAATATTGGAATTAAGTTGAGATACATAATATTCATCAGGCTGATTTGTTTTTATTTTGGGTTTATAAGTGGGTTTAGCTTTGAAATGAACTTTATAGAATATCTTAAACCCAAATAAGAACCTTAACATGTCAAATACTTAACTAAGAAGAAATGAGCTCCATAATGGAGTGCAAAGTAATTCAATAAAATTGATTTTGGTTATAATACCTGAAAGGAGAAAAAAAAAGGAGCAGAAAAGCACCAAGGAGGCCTGACAGGCAGGTTTTGGGGAAACTCATCACAGTGAAAGGAAAGAAACTGGTCAAGGTCCTGCAAGTCCTCTATAAAGGCTCATATATCCTCCTAGAAACTTTTCCTGACTCTACCGCTCCCCAACCCAGTTCTTTTCTTTCTCCTCAAAATATCATGTACATTTATTTATTATTTTTAATAATATTTTATTTTTTCAATTACATATAAATACAAATATTAATGTTCATTTAAAAAACATTTGAGTTCCAATTTTTCCCCTCACCTCTCTCCTCCCCAAGACAGTAAGCAGTTTGATATATGTTATATATGTGCAATCATATCATGTATTTTTAAATGTATTTGTTTATATATTGTATCCTCCCAGCAGAATATAAGCTCCTTTAGGATGGGGCAACTTCTTAGCTCTGTCTTTATATCATCAGTGCTGAGTACAATGTCTTGCATCTAACTGGCACTCAATAAATTCTTGATGCATTGACTTGGATTGAAAGTCAAGTCTCCTTACCTGGAGATGGAATAATTCTTCATATCCCCTCACATCAATAATAAAACTGGCCTAGACTATGGTATTGGAGAGAGAAAAGGATGTCTGTTTTTGAAATATCAACTGCACCAGTATAGGATTGGAGAAATGTAACTAGACAGTAATTTATGTAAGAAAAAAGCCTGAGGCATTTGTTGGACTGCAAACTAAAAATGAATTAACCATGTGATATAGCAGCTACAAAAAAAAGCTAAAGTGATTCTCTGCAGTATTAACAAAAATATAGTATCTAGTATGAGAGAAAATAATCCAAAGGAAAGAGTGAGTTAGTCAAATATTTATTAAATACCTACTATGTACCAGGCATTGTGCTAAGCACTGGGAATACAAAGGAAGGCAAAAGACAGTCACTACTCTCAAGTATCTTACAATATAATGTGGAAAGATGTCACGTAAAAGGAGGACTACCTGGAAAGAGGGCATGATGGAAGTCCAAAGAAGTGTCTCCAAGGGCAACTAGGAGGAACAGTGGATAAGAGTGCTGGATGGGGAGTAAGGGAGATGAGTTCAAATCCAGCCTTATTAGCTGTGTGACCCTGGGCAAGTCATTTAATCTGTATATGTCTCAGTTTCCTCATCTATGAAATGAGCATAGTGAAAGCACCTATCTTCCAGGGTTGTTGTAAGGACAAAATGATATAATAATTTTGCCTGGTACAATGTAAGCTTTATATAAATATTAACTATTAATATTATCTATGTAAGGAAAGAAGAGATGACTAGCCTGAGTACCCTCCTTAAATGGAGGTTTTGAGAGCAGCTATTTGCTTTGCCCTCCAATCAGAGGGATAGGGGGTACTAAGGGTACTAAGGAGGTATGAGTACTAAGGCTGATTCAGTCTTACAAGATGATAAGGTTCCTTGGGGTATGAAGTAGACAGGCAAAGGAGTGAGCCTAGATTCTCTGTTCAGATCATAGTGTGTCTAGGGGATTGTATCCAGTTGTGAAAATTACAGTTTAGGAGGGACATAGATTACTTAGAATGCAACCAAAGGAGCACGATTATGATGGTGAAAGAATACATAATTATTCCATATAAGGAATAGTTGAAGAAAGTGGGTTATTTTTTGTCCTTTCTCTAAGAGGACCATGACATCAGGAAGGTGATATCATGACTTGCAAGTGAATGAGATTTAAGTGAGGGAAGGTTGTGCAAAGTCACCAGCCTTACTCTCTTCTCCAGAGTCATCTGGGTCAGGACAACTGGAAATGGCCACAGGTACAGTGGGAGACCTTGGCCTTTTTAAGCTCTCTTACTTTGTCTCTCTCTCTGTTTGTCTGTCTCTGTCTCTCTCTAATGCTAAATAATCTCATTTCCAGTGGGAAGTGGGAGATCTCTTTCTCTCTATTGTCTGGTATATATTCTCCTATGTATAAATACCATCTCTGATTTCTGGTTTGCTATAGTTTGGATAAAGTGGTTTCTTCGCTGTTTGCTATCTGTGTTCATTGTGGAAATAGTAATTAATAGGAAAGAGGGTCAATCTTGGATATCATGAATGGGTTCCTGCCTCTCCCCCACAAATAACAAAGTGATCAGAAGTTAGGTTGGACCTAATCATATCTCCTAGACTAACAATAAGAAAGCAGGAAAATATAATTCCATCACCTCTCTCGGAGAAGAAAAGAGCAGCCTCTGCCCTCAATTTCCTGCGTCCCCTCCTGGCAGGAACTGAAGCCTCCCTTAGAGAATGGTAGAAAGAGAAACAACTAGAGATGTCTATTCTGCCTCCCTTTGAGATGTGAGGAAATTCCCCAAAGTCTCTAGTGTAGTAAGCTGGAGACTACCAGTTCACTTCACGTTGGCTTCCTCCTAGTCTTTTCCTACAGCCATCTGAAGCATGGCTGGTCTCTTCCTTCTTATGAAAACTGGAAGCCAGAAGCAGGGGAAGAAATTTAAAGCTTGAAGAGTCCAGAAGATGACTATGAAGAAGGGTGGAACTCTCTAGCTCTCACCAACTCCACCCCATTGTCCTATGCATAGCAATTATGCGAATAGGCTTTACTATGTGCCAGGCATCCTGTTAAATCCTGGAGATAAAAGAAAAAAGAATTCCTTTTCTCCCCTCTTCCCCCAGGAATTTACATTCAAATAGAGAACTCCCAAAGTTGATGAGCAGAGTCTATTGGGTATAAAGAGATTAATTTGCTAACTCAGAGAAGAATCCATAAATTTAGACTCTGAGTAGGAAGGTTAACTCTGACTGATAATTCTGCTGTTTCAGTACAAACCATCTTTGTGACTGTTCCACTACAGCTCTTTTCCACATCTCAAAGGAACAAACATGTAAAGCTGGAAGAGATCCCGTGATACTTTATGCTGAGTGAGATACTTCATGAGTAGTGTTGACCAGCTCGGAACATAACACTGCCCTTAAGAGGAGGAGCCAATATAAATTTAGAGTATTGGTTATTGTGTAAAGGGGAAAATCCTAAGTTGGTCTGAACCACTGTAGAATTCTTACCCAGATTGTCTACATATAAAATCAGGGATCTTTATTTTTTTTTTAACAGAATGATGATGAAATACAATGGTAAAATGTGAAACACACAGCAACTGAACTCCATTAATCCAAAGTATATGGGCATGTTTGGATGCCTTTTTTTTTTAACGGTGCAGCTGAATGTTGAACAAAGACTGGTTAAATTCCCAAAAAGACTTTGAACAGGTTTGCAGGTGGAGACATGCTTGCAAAAAGTGAGAAAAAAATCTAGCTTATATAAAAATGAATTAAGACCTCTTCCAGCACCCAGCTGTCTCCAAATATCCATCTGGCTCAACCCCGAGCATTTTATCCATCTCTAAAAGCAAACCTATTATTACTCATGACACGTGTGAATTGGGCACAGTTGGATATTATCATTTATTTTCTGTTATCTGCTGTGCATTTCCAGATGCATTTCTAATCTTGGACTATATGATCCTTTTAAAAGGGTATTAAGGTAGTGCAGAAGGTAGAAAATAAGGACAAATCTCAAAGCGGCAAACTTGGAAAGAAAGATTAATTTTATCATATTACTTTTTCAAATGAAAATTCAAAACTTACTAAAGATAAGAATTTGGAAAAGCTCTTTGTAGAAAAAAAAGAAAGGGATATGTAAGTTAGTGCTCAATAAAGACACAGTCAAATAGAAAATCAAAAAAACAAAAGTGACTTGGTTTTATTTCATGAACTACACTCAAAATGGTAGAAGGGCCATGTGTGCAGAATAGTAAACAATGCTGAAAAAAAATGATTATCTGTGCAACTTTCCATTTAAGTCAACAAACACTTCTTAAGAATTTACTACATGCAAAGTACAGTTTAAGACACTTAGGAAGATCCAAAGATCAATTAAACAAAGTTTTTTATCCTCATTTATCTTAAAATTTGCTCTTTATTCCAAGATAATGACAACTCCTGTTTCTCTGGTGCTTTAGAGTTCATAAAACCCTTTTCCACGGCAATTCCAGATTATGATTCCTACTTTACAGATAAAGAAAATGAGACTTGGAAATATGAGAAACTGACTTTGTGGCCATATAGCCCGTAGGTGTCAGAAGAAGAACTCACATCCAGATCATGTGACTTCAAATTCAGTATTCTATCCACATCATGCATTCTGTGAGAGCTATTTAGTATATACATTGGCATGGTTGGAGTGGATGTGTATGCTGATATCATTCTTATATAAAGTCTAAACACTTCTTTTTGTTCCTCTACAATAGAGCTCAGTGTCAAAAAAAAATACTTTTGAGCAAAACAGTTGATCTGGTAACTTCACTGTGCCTCTTCCGTTTGACACATGGCTATACATAACACATAGTCACCAGTTTTGCTGCTTTCTAAGAGCATTACGATGTTTTTTTAATGGTTTCCACATACCAAAATACAAACATCATTTCCACTGTAGGGAAGTCTTCTTAACTCATCCTTGACTTGGAGAAGGAATATTAAAAAAAAAAACAAAAAACATTCTTGATTGCCCGTTCTCCTTGGCATGTCTCCTGCATTCTAATCGCCCTCCAATGTCAGGCTGCCTCAGAAAATTCCAAGTACCCTATATTACCCACTCAATCTCAGTACCCTCCTGGACAACGGCACTTAATTAATGCACCTGCCACAAATGTCCTCTCCTCATAGACTTTCACATGGGGAAGGGGGGAGAGGGAGAAGACGGTGGAAAATTAAAAGGAAAGAGTCAGAAATAATTTTGGGGATGAGAGATGTGTAGAAAAGGAGAGAGTAATGAAAGGGAATGTTTATTGAGAGGGGTCATTTCAAAATGATGGGATTTTTTTTAGCCATTTAATTTTCTTTTCAAAGAAGAAACATTTATTTTTTCTCCTTTCTACCAGTTTATCCACTGGGGGGGAAAAGGAAAAAAAACAAAACTCTTATAACAAATATACATAGTCAAATAAAACCAATTCTCATATTTGCCATATCCAAAAATATATACCTAATTATGCATCTTGAGTCCCTCATTTCTCTATCAGGAGGTGGCTAGTATGCTTTAGCATCAGGCCTCTAATACTGTGGCTGGTTAATGCACTGAATTTAAGTCTTTCAAAGTGTGTCTTATTTAATTGACATATTCAGTTCTGTACCAGTTAAACTACCAAAGGATTGTTTTACAGGGATAAAAAAATAACAAAATCTTTATATGGAGGAGTAGAATGTCAAGGATGCTAAAGGTAATAACGAAAAATGTGGGAAGGAAAGGGGCACATTAGCAGATCTCAAACTGTCTTACAAAACAGTAATTGTAAAATGATTTGGTACTGGTTAAAAAGTAGAGAGGTCATTCAGTGGCAGAGAATAGTCACATAATATACAGAAGTAAATGAACACAGTAGTTTAGCGTTTGATATACATAGGTACCCTAGTTACTGAGATAAAGACTTGGTATGTGATTAAAACCACCAGGAAAACTAGAAAAGCATTTTGGAAGAAATTAGGTATAAATTAACATCACACCATATACCAAGATAAACTCCAAACGTACATACATGACATAGGCATTCAACTTGATGGCATAGGCAAATTAGAAGCACAAGGAAGGGATTAATTTTCACATATGAGTATGTGCAAATGTTCATGACTAAGCAAGAAATGGAATCACAAAAGATAAAATGGACAACTATGAATATATACAAAAGGTTTTGCATAAACAAATCTAAAGTAGCTAAAATTGAAGAGAAACAGGAAACTGAGAAAAAAATTCTTTGCAATATGTTTCTCTGATGCAGTTCTCAAGTCCAAGATATATAAGGAACTGATTCAAATCTATAAGGGCCATTCCCCAATATATAAATGGTCAAAATATATGGGCAGGCAGTTTTCAAAGGAAGAAATTCAATCTTTCAACAACCATGTAAAACTATCCAAATAATTAAAAATTACAGAAACAAAAATTGATCATGTTGTTGCAACACATATCCATCAGCCTGGCAAAGATTACAAAAAAGGAAAATTATAAATGTTAATAAAATAAATTTATAAATTATAAATGGGGTTGCTCCAGCAATTGTGGAAAGCAATTTGGAATGATGCCTCAAATTTCACTAAAATGTGTATAGTCTTTGTTCCAGCTATAGTACTACTAGGCCTGTACTAGGGAAAGATCAAAGCGGAAAAGAGCCCATAAATATAAAATATTTACAGTAGCTCTTCTATAGTAGTCCAAAACTAGAAACTAAAGTAATGCCCACCTTTTGGGGAAAGGCTGAACAAATCACAGTATATGAATGTAATCGAACATTATTATACCAAATGAAATAACGAAATACACAGTTTCAGAAGAAACTGGGAAGATTTCTATGAATTCATACAAAGTGAAGAGATAGAACTAGGAGAACTTAAACAATAAAGATGTTATGATGAAAAAATTAAAAGACTTTAGGACTGTGTTCAGCACAATGATAAAACACAAATCCAAACAAGAACATACATAAATTTTAAAAAGAATGTTTTTAATAAATTATTCTCCTTAGTTCTTCTGACTTTCCATCAGTGTCAGTTTATATAAGTCTTCACAGGATTCTCCAAAACTAACATAATAATATTCCATTACATTCACACACCATACTCTATTCAGTCATTTCCCAACTGATGGGCAGCCCTTTGTTTCTACTTTACTATCACCACAAAAAAAGCTGCTATAAAAATTCTCATAAGTATATGTCTTTTTCTTCTTCCATCCTTTGGACACACATGCCCAATAGGGCTATCCCCAGTTATACAGCTTAATAAATTTTCAGCCATAGTTCCAATTGCTTTACAGAATGGCTACACCAATTCATAGCTTCACCAAAAGGGCATTAATGTATCTGTTTTCCCATTGATCCTGAAACAGTAGTCATTTTCCTTTTTATCAATTTTGATACTCTGATGTTATGAGGTACAACCTCAGAGTTTCTTTCATTTGCACTTTTCTAATGATTATTGACTTAAAGCATTTTTGATAGTTTGTATTTCTCACGTTTAGAGGACAATTTCTAAAGGCTTAATGCAATATTTGAGTATTAACACCAAGTTCTGAAGGAGACAAAATATAAAAAAATGGAAGGGTCAGATTTTCCGCTTTTGCTCTTAACTACCTGGAAATTTCCTTAGCAGGCCAGAACCTTGAGGGAACAGCTTGGGATCTTCAGCAGTGTTCCTTCATACTGAACCCTACAAGACCTTGCTTGTGTCATTCATAAGGAGAACAAAAAAGTGCAGATGTGTACTGATGTGTAGGATTACTACAGATGTGTAAGATTAGCACAGATGTGAGGATGTAGGCAGGCAGATGATAGATCTATCATATAGCAGGGACAGTCAAAGGTTGTGGAAGGTCAATCTCTGACATTCTTTGCATCATGATCCCCAAGTCTTCTATCACCCCTCCCCAGCATATGCCCTCTACCAAGTTACTAAGAAGTCCATTCCTTCTTTTCTGGTCTGTTCTTCCACTCCCAGAGCCAGAGTTCTTTCTAAGCTCTCTTGGACATTAAGGAAACAAATTGCTACTTTCTGATTCTGCAGAGCTTACCTCTAAGTGCAGGTTAAAATGCCGCAAAGGTATGTAGAGAAGTAGCATGCTACTAGTTTAATCTCATAGATGACTACATTACTGTTTAACTTCTGATCCAGCAATTTATTCACTGAAACAACTGCTTCTTTGATATCTGTCCAGCTTCTAGTTTGTTTGTTTGTTTTTCTCTTGTCATTCATTCACTGTTCTTTGTTTACTTCAATCAACTGGTCACAGCCATCATCAAAATCATAGACTTAGAGCTAGAAAGGACTTTCAATATGATTGAATAAAACTGCCATTATATAGATAAAGAAATAGAGGCCCAGGGCAGAGTCAAGATGGCAGAGTGAGAGCAACAACTCACCTAAGCTCTTAGACAAATTCCTTTAGATACCTCTAAAAAGAGAATCTGACCAAATTTTAAAGGTGCAGAATCCAATAGGAGACAGACTGTGGCAGATTCAAAGTCCAGGATAGACTGGAAGGTCCACAGGAAGGATCAGCTCCACGGGGATGAGCACACAGTACAGCCCATCCAGCACAGCAGAGCAGGAGGGTGCCGGGGAAACCTGAGACAGCAGCAGGCTGAACCTGTAGAGTGGTGATTGAGAGACCAGCAGAGCTGAGTGAGTGACAGCCACTGAGCACCATATAGCAGCTGCTCCTGAGACTTTCAGCCCATAGATTAAATGTCTGTAAGTCACACACTTGAACTTCTGGGAGCCAGGATGGTGGAGTGATTAGTAAATGCTCTCTCCTTCCCCTGTGATGACCTCAAAAGAACCATAAAATATTTCCACAGAAAAATCCTGGATGAGTGGAAACAGCAGAGGGGGCAAATACTCTCATAGCACCTGAGGCTAGGAAAATAGCTAACGGGGATTCCTCTTACTGTGGTGGAGGTGAATCAGAAGGAGAGGGGTCCCAGACTGCTGGAAATTCACACTAGGACCCAGGCAAGCCTTAGCACCAGGAGAGGAACCCCAGGAGGGGTGGAAACTCGCTCTAGGATCTAGGCATGCCTCAGCACTCCAGGAGTAACTGGAAGATAATAGGGCAGCTGGGATCACCATACCCTGAGTTTTCTTTTGCCTCAGTTCAGCTGAGGAGATCTCCCGTGACCAGACCACCCCTCTCTCACACTTAACAAGTTAACCCCAGGGCAGATTGAGGAAACACAAAATAAAAAGACACTTGCTTTTAGCTTTTTCACACAGGTCAGCTCAGCACCAAGTTTTGCAGCTTCTAAAAGAAAAAACCAGAAGCTACAACACATCATGAACAAGAAAAAGCAAAACAAGTGTGAAAAAAATCTTTCTATGGGGACAAGGACCAAAATACAAATACCAAAGAGGTCAGTAATGAGACTGTACTTCCACCTGAAACTTCAGAAGGGACTAGGAACTGCTCGCATGCACAAACAGCTCTCCTGGAACAGCTGAAGAAGGAAAGAGAAGAAAAACTGACCAATGATTTTAAAAGTATAAAAAAAGAACTCACTGATGAGAACATCTCTTTGAAAAGGAAAACTGAACAAATGGAAAAGGAAGTACAAAAATTAACTGGAGAAAATAACTCCTTAAAAGGAAAAATTGAACAGATGGAAAAGGAGATGCAAAAGTTAACTGAAGAAAACAATTTGATAAAAATTAGAATTGGGCAAGTAGAAACTAATGACTCAATGAGACAGCAAGAATCAGTCAAACAAAATCTAAAGAATGAAAAGATAGAAGAAAATGTAAAATATATAATTGGAAAAACAACTGACCTGGAAAATAGATCCAGGAGAGAAAATTTAAGAATTATTGGCCTGCCAGAAAGCTATGATTAAAAAAAAAAAGAATCTGGACAGTATCTTCCAGGAAATCATCAAGGAAAATTGTCCAAAAGTGCTAGATCCAGAGGGCAAAACTGTCATCAAAAGAATCCACCATTCACCTCCCAAAAGGGATCCCAAACTTAAAACCCCCCAAAATATCATTGCCAAATTCCAGAACTATCAAGTGAAGGAGAAAATATTACAGGCAGTCAGAAAGAAACCATTCAAATATAGAGGAGCTACAGTCAGGATCACACAGGACCTTGCAGCTTCTACATTAAAAGATCGAAGGAATTAGAATTCAATATTCCATAAGGCAAAGGAGATGTGACTACAACCAAGGATCAACTACCCAGCAAAGTTCAGCATAACATTTCAGGCAAGGAGATGGTCATTCAATGAAGTAAGGGATTTCCAGACCTTCCTGACAAAAATGCCAGAACTTAATAAAAAATTTAATCTTTAAATGCAGGTCTCAAGAGAGGCATAAAAAGGTAAATGGAGGGGGAAAGAACAAAAACAAAAACTTATTACTCAATTTGGGCAAACTCTTTACCTCCCTATAAGGGAAGATGATACCTGTTAATCTTGAGAATTGTGCATCCATTATGAAATATATAAGGAATATACATAGAGGGAATGGTTATGAAGTAAGTGATGTCATGTTAAAAATATCATTTAAGTAAGTGAAGGGATTGTAATAGGAGGTTTGAAAAGGAGGAAGAAGAAAATGGTAAACTACATCCAGGAAGCAGTACAAAATTATAGTAGAGGGAAAGAGGGGAGGGAGATGAGCATTGTTTGAGAAGTACTCTCATCTGCTTTGGTTCAAAGAGGGAACAATAAATTTAAGTATATAATTCTAACTAGTTCTATAGGCAGTAGGAGTGTAAGGGGGAAGAAAGGGGAGGGGAAACTAAAAGAGAGGGAAGAAGCAGTAAGGGTAAAGGGAGTAAAAGGGAGAGCGGCTAAAAGAAGGAAGGGAAGGCTGCAGGAGGTGGTAGTGAAAAGTGAAAACTATTGATGAGGGGAAGGGACAGGGAAGAGCTAAAAGCACAAATGGTGGGAAAGAAGATGGAGGGAAATACACAGATTATAATCATAACTGTGAATGTGAATGGAATGAACTCTTCCATAAAACAGAGATGGATAGGAGAATGGATTAAAAGCCATAATCCAACAATATGTTAAAGGTTGGAGCAGAATATATTATGCTTCAGCTCAGGTAAGAAAAGCAGGGGTAGAAATCCTGATTTCAGACAAAACAAAAGCAAAAATAGATCTAATCAAAAGAGATAAGGAACAAAATTATATTCTGCTAAAAGGCACCATAGCTAATGAAGCAATATCATTACTAAACATGTATGCTCCAAGTGGTATAGCATCCAAATTAGAGGAGAAGTTGGGGGAGTTGAAGGAAGAAATTCACAGCAAAACTATACTAGTGGGGGACCTCAACCTCCCCATCTCTGAACTTGATAAATCTAACCTCAAAATACACAAGAAAGAGGTTAAGGAGGTAAATAAAACTCTGGACAAGGTAGATATGATAGATCTCTGGAGAAAAGTGAATGGGAATAGAAAGGAATATACATTTTTCTCAGCACTTTATGGCACATATATACAAAAATTGACCACATACTGGGACACAAAAACCTCACAATCCAGTGCAGAAAGGCAGAGATAATCAATGCATCCTTCTCACATCATAATGCGATAAAAATTATATGTAATAAAAGTCCATGGAAGGATAGACCAAAAATTAATTGGAAACTAAAAAATCGAATCCTTAAGAAGGTGTGGGTTAAACAACAAATCCTAGAAACAATCAACAACTTCATTCAAGAGAATGACAATAATGAGACAACCTAC
>CM053775.1:12819389-12841914 GCA_028658325.1 Potorous gilbertii
ACCTATCCATGAACAACTGATTTTTTTCCACTTACTTAAATCTGACTTTATTTGTGCAAAATGTGTCTTGTAATTGTGTTCCTATAATCCCTGGGTTTGTTTTGGCAGGTAAACTCCTAAGTATTTTACAGTGTCTACTCTAGCTTTAAATGGGATTTCTCTTTCTATCTCTTGCTGTTGGACTTTGTTGCTAATATATAGGAATGCAGAAGATTTGTGGGGGTTTATTTTGTAAACTGCCACTTTGCCAAAGTGGAAAATGTTCTTAAAGAGGAAGACACCAACAGTTACAGATTTTAAGAAAGGCCTATACAGTTTTCAGAGGAAGAAATCAAAGCTATCTATAGTCATATGAAAAAAATGCTCTAAATCACTAGTGATTAGAGATTTGCAAATCAAAACAACTCTGAGATACCACATCACACCTATCAGCTTGGCTAACGTGACAAAACAGGGTGACAAATCGTGGAGAAGATGTGGGAGAGTTGGAACACTAATTCATTGTGGATGGAGCTGTGAGCTGATCCAACCATTGGGAACTATGCCCAAAGGGCTACAGAAATGTGCCTACCTCTTGACCCAGCAATATCGCTTCTAGGACTGTATCCCCAAGAGATCATAAAAATGGGAAAGGGTCTCACATGTACAAAAATATTTATGGCAGCCCTATTTGTGGTGGTCAAAAACTGGAAATCAAGGGGATGCCCATCAACTGGGGAATGGCTGAATAAATTATGGTATATGAATGTAATGGAATGCTATTTTGCCATAAGAGATGATGAACAGGAAGGCTTCAGAGATGCCTGGAAAGATTTATATGATCTGATGATGAGTGAAAGGAGCAGAACCAGAATAACTTTGTGCACAGCAACAACCATAGTGTGTGAGAGTTTTTTCTGATAGACTTGGAGCTTCATTGCAATGCAAAGACTTAAAAAAAATTCCCAATGGTCTTTTAAGGCAAAATGCCTTCCATACCCAGAGAAAGAACTTTGGAATTCAATCGCAGATTGTAGCAGATCATTTTCTTTTGTATTGTGTTTTGGTTTATTTTATGATTTCTCCCATTTATTTTAATTCTTCTATGCAACATGACTAAGGTGAAAATGTATTTAATAGGAACGTATGTGTAGAACCTATATAAAATTGTATGCCAACTTGGGGAGGGAGGAGGGAGGGAGAGGGGAAGGACGTTGAGGGAGGGGGGAATCTAAGTTATATAGAAGTGATTGTAGAACACTGAAAACAAATAAAATTTAAAAAAAGAAAGAGAAAAAAAGAAAGGCCTGTAGTAGGTGGCTGTTGAATTAAGAATGAAAGCTAGAGATTCTATGGAGGGGAAGGGATGAGGAAAAATCACCCAAAAAGCACAAAGATGGGGGAAGGAGAGCCATATTGGAGGATTAATGAGGAGGGCCATATAAGCAGACCACAGATGGCACAGAGGCCAAGAATGTATAAGAAGTCTGGAAAGGTAGGAAGGAAAACGTTGTGAAGAACTTTTAAGTACCCAATAGGGGACTTTATATTTTTTCCTAGAGTTAATAGAGAGCCACTGAAATTTAATCAGTAGAGGGGTGATGTGTTTAAAACTATGCTATATTTGGCAGTTCAGTGGAGGATATATTAGAGTAGGGAGACACCCAAGGCAGAGAGACAAGTGAGAAGACTATTGCAATAATCTATGGGGGGGGGGGTTGGGGGCTGGGGAGGGGAAATGAGAGTCTGAACTAGGGAAGTGGCCACATATGTGCAGGTAGAAGGGATAGGATTTGCCAAGTAACTGAATTGATGGGAAATGAGCTTGAAGTATCAAAGGTGATGCCAGTCTTGGAACCTGAGTGACTATGATAATGACAACACCTTCTAATGTAATAGGGAAGCTCGCAAGAAGAGGTAAGTCTGGGGAACAACGTAATGAGTTCTATTTTTGAAATACTGAGTTTGAAATGCCTACTATTCATCCAGTTTCAAATATTCCATAGGCTGTGGGTGATATAAGGCTGTAGCTCAGGGGAGAAACATGGATAGACAGACAGACAGATAGTGTGTGTTCGTTCTTTGTAGCCAAAGACCACGCCATCAGAGAAATATGACATGACTTGTTTTGAGTGAGGGAGGGCTGTGCAGGTCACCAGCCTCACTTCTCCTCCAGAGCCATCTGAATCCAGTGACCAGATATTCATCAGGATGACTGGAGATGACCCAGGATGAGGCAGTTGGGGTTAAGTGACTTGCCCAAGGTCACACAGCTAGTGAATGTCAAGTGTCTGAGGTGAGATTTGAACTCAGGTCCTCCTGATTCCTGCACTGGTGCTCTATCCACTGCACCACCTAGCTGCCCTAGATAGATAGATAGATAGATAGATAGATAGATAGATACATGATAGATAAACAGAGATAGATGGATAAACAGACAGATAGATAGATAAACAGATAGATAAACAAATGGATAGATAGATAAACAGATAGACAGACAGAAAGACGAACCATCAGCATACAGATGATAATTGAAACAGATCTAAGAAAGGAGACAGAGGAGTAGTCAAAGGTAAGAGGAAAACCAAGACAGAAAAACAGCATGAAAACTCAGAGAAAAGAAAGCATCCTGGAAGAGAGGGTGGTACAGTGCCATATAAGGCCCAGAACACGCCAGGATAAGGATTATGAAGATGCTATTGGATTTGGTAATTAGATCTTTCTTGGGATGGTAGTATAGGTTCCAACCACTATTAGATCGGCCCTGAACTCCTACGATCTCTCCAGAGCAACATTAATAATAGCTAACATTTACATAATGCTTCAAAGTATACCAACCAATATTTTACTTTATCCTCACAACAATCCTGGGGGGGGGGGTAGGTGTTATTACTTCCATTTTACAGATAAGGAAACTGAAGCAGGCAAAGGTTAAGTGACTTGTCCAGGGTCGCATAATTGCTAAGTGTCTGAGGCTAGATTTGACCTGAGATTTTTCTGAGTCGAGCTCAAGTACTTTATGCTATCTAACTGTAAGGGCAGCAAGCTGGGATTGACCTTCACCCATTACCCTCTGCCAGCACATCTGGCTAGGCAAGAGCAGTGAGGGTAGTGGAGAAGGTGGAAGCGCTGCCAGCATCCAGGCTTGCCCATCTTTCTGAGTCTTGAGAAGACTGAAGGACAGGGTACTGGGGGGACACTCGACCACTTTTCCAACCTGAGGGACACATGGGCACGGTTCCACAGGCATCAGCTCCTGGAGTTCCCTCTAGGGAGTGAAGGAGTGGGATGGAATCTAGTTATAGCACCACCTGAAGAATACTTAAGAACTTGGGACAGCTAGGGGGTGCAGTGGATAGAACAGAGGACCTGAGCTCAAATCTCACCTCAGACACTTGACACTCACTAGCTGTGTGACCTTGGGCAAGTCACTTAACCCCAGTTGCCTTATCCTGGGTCATCTCCAGTCATCCTGATGAATATCTGGTTACTGGACTCAGATGGCTCTGGAGGAGAAGTGAGGCTGGTGACCTGCCCAGCCCTCCCTCACTCAAAACAAAGTCAAATGCAAGTCATGTCATCATTTCTCTGATGACATGGTCTCTTTGGCAATGAAGGATGAACACACACACTTAAGACATTATACCTCCCTGGGCCTTGTCTGACCACAATACCCCTTAGAGACTGTATACTTCATTTTTCATCTGTTGCCCTCTACTATCCCTATGACTCACTATTTTGCACCTATTTGCCTCCTTACCCCAGGATTAATCACCTGCCACATAAGAATAAACTCTCCCCAAACTCTCTCTTATTATCTCTTCCCCAACTTCCTCAAATCTAATTTGCCCCATATCCCATTCCAACCCTGTTTATCCTTCCAACTGTGCTCTCTGGAATTACTATATGGAAAATGGGAACAAATTTCCATAGTAAACAAACTTCCCTTAATCCTGGATGTCTTTCATATTGTAATCCTTCCATCTACCAGCCCTCACTGAGACCTGGATCTCCCAGATGACAAGCCTCCCTGGTCTGTTCTCTCCCCCACTGATCAGGTGCACTCACACTGTACCTGGAATCAATAATTCTCCATCCTCTGCACTTCTGCTTTCAAACTTTTTCTTAACCTCCATCACTGGGGAACCTTTTCTTTTTGGAAGGACTCGATCAAAATTTTCCATCCAACCCAAATACTGGTGGCTGTTATGTACTCTTTCCCAGGTTTTTTCAAAGAGTTTAGCACTTGGCTCACTGTCTTCCACAACTCCCCATCTTCTGCCCTTATATTAGGGGATCTAATATTCCCTCACACTCTGTAGCCTCCAATTTCCTCAGCATCCTTAAATAACCCATGACATACCCCTTTAATCAACATCACCTATACACCTATACAACCTCACCTATACTCACCTATACATACCTATAGACCTAATCACATGATAGATCTCACAATTAACCAAAAAGTTCAACTTCTGTGATGAAAACTATGACATTCTTCTCTCTGACCACGTGTGCCTGTCATTTCATCTCTCTCTGTCCTCAAATAGAGGATAAATTTATTATTTGTCCTCACTAAAACATCCCATCTTTTCATCCCTCAGTATTTTCTGGGGTCATCATTTCTGCCCTGATTTTTATTTCCTCCCTCATCCGTCTCAACACTATCATTAGCCAGTTCAACTCTCCACTGCCCTCTGCTCAAGAATCCCTCATGCCTGTGTCCAAGTCAAGCTTATCACTTACTGGTAGGGACATGCCTGGAACCAGTACCCAGTTGGTTCAGGTTCCTTTTGGGAATGACTCCTAAGTCATTGAACAGTGAAGAAAAGTAGGTCAACTTTCTTGTAAACCTCAAGGATACTGGGATATTTAGCTTCTATAAGCTCAGATCTACTCATCTCCAAATGGAAATGAAACTTGTCAGGAGAGCATGATGATGATGATATGATCTGCTAAGTTAGAAAGGTCAGTTCTCCCCATATGACTGGGTGTTTTTATGCTCTTAGATGATAGACTAGGAAGCTTCCTCAAGAGAGGCAGGTGCCAATCAGGTCCAAGGACAGCTTTGTCACTTTTCAGGGAAAAGTAATCTGTTTTGAGGAAAGGGGTGGGAGGCTCAGGGCAGGGGTAACCCCGGTTAAAATCCCCTCAGTGCTGAGCCATTATTGCTACCATTGGCCTATTTGATTTCACTGGATGAAGTCAGATAAAATCATACAACCATGTAGACTGGGTACAAGTTCATGTTTATGCAACTGAGCCTTCAGTGCAAAAAGGAATTTTTCAATTCTTCCCTAAATCATTCTCCATCTCATTTCTCCCAGAAACTATTCCAGGCCTTCTTTCCTTTCCTCAAGCTTCTACGTCTGCACCCTCCCCCTCTCAGCTAAAGACCTCAACTCTTCCTTTATTAAGAAAATTGAGGCCATTGGAAGTGAGTATGTTATTATTATATATTATGATGAGTGCACTGAGCTAATCCTGACCTTGGAATTTCTAGGAGGTGGGAAACAGAAACATTGGAAACCTCCCCCATACACTGGGGCAGGGCAATACCATGTACACTCCATGTGGCAAGAAAGTCCTCCTCCAATCCTCTGCCTCCTTGCTTCGATCTTTCAGACCAGATGACATCCCTAAGGAGGGAGAGGGGGAGGAACATCCCCCAGCCAGGAGAGGGCAGAGGAAAAGTGGGAACTATCCAGTTCCTCATGTGGGGATGGGACCTCCACAGCCTGAGTCTCATTGTCTTGTCATCCAGGGGTGGGCTACATAGAAGAGGGGCCTGTCCAGTCCAGAGAGCAACTTAGAGTTCTGACCCACAGTTCCCAGCCAGGACTCCCCTCAAGGACTCCATGGGAAGAGGCTGAGAAGGCCTCTGGAGAGTCCATCTTGTATACAGTCTGTGATGTATACTGAAGTTGTTGGAGGTAAAGGGTGGAGGTTGGTTGCTAAATGTAATCACCAAAGCTAGTTATCTCCTTAGGGGTTATTGTATGGTAAGCTGTGGCTCCATTCTCTGGATGGCTCTGTCTTGCACCGCCCTTTTGCCAGAGAAAGACTGACCAACTGACCCATCTCTAAAGACAGTGTCTGAGGTCATTGGTTAAAGAGGAAAACTCTGATTGGCTGTTATGTGGATTAGGGGTAGCCATTATCTCTGCCTCCTTACCCTACATCTTGGGGGATTGTCTACTAGAATACAGATGCTACTCTAGTGTGACATTCCTGCCCTCCTTTCCTATTTTCCATGGATCCTCAACTAAAGACCCAGAGATATTTCCAACAGTTCAGACCTTGTTAGCTTTTGTGACCTCTTTCCTGGTTCAAGTGTGGGATGAGTCCAGCCTGTGGCATCTTCAACCTCTACTATCATTGATGATGTCATTGGTTCTCTCCGAGTACCAAGGACAAACATTGATTCCTCCTGAAATTATTCATAAATAAATGCAGAATTGAAGCAAGAATGTGGCAGTAAAAATTCCATAACAAAATAATACTCTATCGCAAAATTGTGAAAAATTACAAGAATGCTATTTTAAAGCATTGGCACTTAAGAGAACCATAGTTCCAAAACATAAAATTGCCAATTCACCTATCTAAACTGTAAGCTAGTAAACATATAAATAGTTAGTTTTAGTGAATACAATGTTAGCTTTGATTTTGAGAATAAAATATTTGATCGAATTTGATAGTTCTATAAACATTTTACTTTTATGCCAATTTTAAGTGTATTTTCCAATAAAGTGTTTTATTTAGGGGGTCAAATACCATAATTGTCATATAAGCTCTAATGGGGAAAACACATTTCACTTTAAATTCGACTGCATAAGAATTTTGTTTAGGACTTTAGTCAAATATGGATTTGCATGGTTACAAATGGTACAACAAAGAAATTCAAGTTTCTTAAGTGTCATTCAGTGCCACTTTTTAATACATTATAAACCTAGTTGGTCTTCAGTAAGTCTACTGTCAAAGATTAATAGGGCAGGCTTGGTCTTCCCACTCAATGCCTTTGGGATACATTCTCAGCTCTTCTGAAGCATGGGAATTATAAAAAGACCTTCAGTCACATAGTAATGAAGTTATCAATGTATGTTCCTCACCTAAAGATTTTATTATACCCTTCTATTGGTTCTTCAAGGACAAGATTTTCATATGTTTTACTCACATAATTACATGCTGCAAATTTATTTCTATATTTTCCACCTGGTAAATGTTGCAATTGGATAGCATACTGTACTACGTGAAATTGGAGTTTATTAACTACTGACTTTGGATTTCCAGTTACTGAAGAAAATTGTGTTTATATACCTTTTTGACCCCATCACGATTATGCAAGGTGTGCAAATCAAAGCTCTTTATTGGCTAACTATGTGAAAAGATAGAGTCTGTAATAATTTATGTCATCCCAAGTGGTCATCTTTGAAAAAGAAGAGTTATGATTTTCAAGGGCAACCATGGAATGACAACACACTAATAGATAAAATTGTATTAGAAGAATTTAGAATGTCTGCAAACAGCTGCAACTTCTATTTTTTTTCAATCACAAAGTGTCATTCAGTTACAGGACAGCAGGAGCTCAGCATGGTCTAAGCTCCATTTTCTGGGATCCACCTTGGTATCCCATTCTTCGCAAGGTTACCTTGAGGGTTGTGAAATGGCAGCCTGCAGCAGCAGACATCTTGCTAAGGAGAGTGAAAGAGCGGGAAGGTAAAGCCTCCTATTGGCTCACTTCAAACTGCTCTGGGAGCCTATTGGCTGACAGTGTGGCATGTGATGGGCCCAGGCAGAAGGCCTTGATTCATGGATGGGACCATGAACATCCTTCCTCTCTATGCCCCTCGTGTGTCTCCAAGGACTGTGCTGGGAAAAGGCTGGAGATCCTGGGCCAGGGGAATAATGCCCCTGCCTGGACGAGTACCCTCATTTCCTGTGTGTGGTATCTGTGAGAGAAGTAGGGCTGGCAGAGGTCACTGCATGTGCCTCAGACCTTTCCATCAGCAGGGTCATTGTGATCACATTTGACCACAATTAATGTGTGCAGGGAGACCTTTCAGTGGAAGCTCAAGGGCAGCTATGGGTCCTGGTCCTTGCTGCTGCTGAGAAGGCATGACTTGAGTTGTTAGTGGAATGATGGGTTGGGGAGGGGGGGATATGTTGGCAGAGATGAGATGAGAAAGGTTTCAAGTAGAAGAGAGAAAACCATCCACAAATCAGCTGAAATGCCTAGGTCCTCCAGCTTCTACCCACTCCCCACTTGCCCCACCAAAAAAGAAAAAAAAATCTAAATAGTTATTGGTGACAAACTTAGGCACCTGCTTCCCTAAAATAAGGGATGTGATTAGCTATTATGGTGAGGTCTCCTCTATGCCTTTGTAGGCCGTGCCAGGAGGACTGAACATTCCAGGAAATTATATTTTTATCCACAGGATTTTTAACACCCATGATGTGTGTAAAGTAATGGTTACTCATGTCTTTGTTGTGAGTTATCTCAATCTGCTACCTAAAAATAGTTCCATCTGTTATGGGAGGATATCTCCTTTTTGAGTCTATGTCATGAATATCTGCTCAGTTCATAAAGAAACCTAGATTTTGTATGCTAAAGCATAGATTCAGGCTTTAAAAAACATAAAACCCTAAATAAAGTTTAGGATTCTAAAAAGACTTCTTATAGACAAAATTAGGCTATATTCCACTCTTGGACATTACTTTAGTTGAGAAAAGTTTAAAAAAAGATTGCTGAGACCATACTTATCACCAAAATCTGCAATTTCAGTCATGAATAAGTCTGTAATAGCTCCGTTCACCCAATTAAAAATTGGTGTGCCCACATTAGGATTTGGACATACAACTGCAGATAAATTAAAGGCGTTAAAGCAAGAGAAATATATTAATGCTCATCAATATTAAATAATATGAGATCTTGATCCAGTTTGTCCCTGGCAACCCATTCCAAGTGTCCTTTTAATCAGCTTATTTCATCTTGGATCTTAGCTGTCCTGGGTAGCCACATCTGATCCTTGGAAACATTTTCCCTTGGAATACTGGAATAGGCCTTATCCCCAGGGCAGCTCTGGAGGGAGACTCCTCCTCCTAGTAGATCCATTTTCCTGATTCCAAGTCATTTACAGAGGTTCCCTGGGCAATACTGATAAAACCTGCTAGTGAGAAGACTTAATCCAATTTAGTAAGACCTAACACAACTTCTTAAATTTGATCTTATAGTAACTGGAGTGTTGAAAACCAGTCCACATCTCTTGGAATTAATCCTATTAACAACAGAGCTCTAAAATGATTACCAAATTAGGAACTCACAATTCCCCCGAAAGTTCAGAGAACTTCAATTTTTACATAACACTTGCTCTTTTTATCTGAGCCCTGTTCCTGAAATGAATAATGCTGTGTTCAGACTGAAGGGAAAAGCATCCATGAGGGCCTGGCTTGGAAAATGAGCCTTTTTGTCTCTTAGCCTTAGAGACTTAAAAACATGAAAATAAGTATGATTTTAACATTTCTTTACAATGCAATTTTGCATATCCTTAATCTGGTTTTGAGAACTTAGTACTAAAACATAATCACATCCTGTATCTTCCAGTGGGGAAGAGTAGGAAAGAAAGAAGAATTAACTATTTTTTAACAAAAAAATATTTAATTGAACTAGAAGAATGTTCCATACATTGTTCTATTTTTTCAGTCTTGTTCTTAACTGTCTTTGGGATTAAAATAAAAATTTAGCATATGCATAATTTTTTCTATAATATATGCATACATGCAATCTATGTGTGTGTATGCATGCATGCATGTGTGCATGTCTGTGCTTGTGCATGTAATCTAGGGATACTGTGTTTACTTATCGTTTTGTTATCCTTAATAGAAAAATTTGGAAACCTATCACATACATGCAAATATATGCTGAGTCACTCAAAAGACAGAAGTCACTGACCATTACAAGCCTCCATGCTGACTGATATTCACATCTTTGGGTATTGTGTGTTAATCCCTAAGGCAAAAATAAAATCCTTAAATCTAGGGTCTGTTAAGACTAAATTGACTTAAATGTGTAACTTCAATACATATTATTTAGATACAGTTTCATAACTTTCACAAGCAGTGGCCAGTCTTGTCAGATAAAAAGCCGTCTTTGTGAAGGAAACTTGTAAATCCCCACAACTCAGTGGTGAGAGGTCCTAGTTTCATCTTACACCACTTCATTACTTTAGAATTTCATGACATTCTGTCAGCAAGATTAAGATTTCATGATCTTGCCCAAATAGAAGGTCCCAAGGAACCTGGTAAATCCCTAAAGATCTTCAAAAATAAGGGAAATTTACATGATTTGTTGCATTTTCCCAAGAGTCACATCATCATCATCGTGAGTAGTAGTAGTATATTCTTAAAATACGCCCAAATAAATACTTAACAGTTTTAACTACTACTACTACATTCATTTTATAATCTAACAGCATACAGGTTGAAAAAGATGTTACTTTTCTAAGACTTCACTCTAGTATGTATCATTTTTCAAATTCACACCATTTTTTATACAATGATTTCCAAAAAATCATAATGCAAGACAAAATTAGAACAATAAAATAAATATAACTACCCATAGTTAAGTAACACACATAAGTAACATAATATAAGCAATATTAAGGATTTTGTAAAGCATAAAATAAACCTTACTGCCAAATTCGGTTGAAAGCATTTCCAAATCTTCTTATAGAGAAAATTATTTCATCTGTCTATGAATAGATATTTGTCATTCTATAGTAGTCATATTCAAAAACCAGTATAGAGGAATTCTGAAGCATTTTTAATTCTTTTTCATAGTTTCTAACCATATTACCTTAATCCCAAATATCATTTATATTTTGTATTAATTCTGATCTACCTATAGTAAATCAAACACCACAATTATCTCAATAGGAGAACACATTTCACTTTAAATGAGACCACATTAGGTCTCTTTAGTGTTAGGACAAAATAAAATCATATCTGGATTTACAATTATATATGGTATCATACAAAATTTCAATTTTCCCATAGGCCATTAGCTACCCTCACCTCAAATTATAGGGCCTGCAGCTTTCAGTCAGCTTACTTCCAAAGATTTATGGTGTCAGTCTTATGTTCTCACCTCCCTCCTTCTGGGACCCATGAAGCTCTCTGAAAATGTGGAAATTGTAGACATAATGATAGCTAACTGTATCTTCCACAGAAAGATTGGAACAAACCCTTCTAATGATCCTTCATAGACTGAATTTTAATATGAAATACTCAAATAAATTCCATTCTACAAAATTCATTTCTATAGTTTCCATTTGGTAAATGTTGTAACTTAATGGAATATTTTAAATCTTCTGCTACTAACAGACATCTTCTACAACTGATGTCCGCAAATTTACAGGCATAGAAAGTTTCTCATATCCTTTAAAAAAACAAAACCCTCAAACCACTTTTTAGAACTTCTTTTTGCACCTGTTCACACTGTCTCTGCAACAGACTCGAGCTTTCTTTGACTCTCCACCCATTTTCCCCTTACATTTACTTGCTTTTTAAAGTTTTTTCTTTTTTCTCTTCTGTTGGAGTTTGATTAAAACCAACCAGACATAAAAACTGTATCCTCCTTGTTAAACTGAGTCATCTTTCCACTTCCCTTCACTACTGTTTTAGCCATCTCATCTTTATTTCTCAGTCATATCCCCTCACCAAATTTCTCTTGTACAAACTTTCTTACACTGTGGTTATTAATTACAAAACTTTTTTCATTTTTTTCCATTTCTCTTAAGTTTCTTTGCTTCTAATTTACTAAAACAATTAAATTCTGCAGAATCATTCACAGAAGAAAACACGGTGGCAAATTTAAACATATTCAGAAGATTAAATTTTCACTTGATGAGCCTACAGGATGCCCACTGCAAACCATTTTTCGCCTTTACTTTAAGGCTTTCTTAGCATAGCCTTGATATCACCTTCCACTAAAACAATAACTCTATCACCCTTCAATGGGAAGAATGATTTTTAAAAAAGATCTTAAGCATTGTGTGTAAGTAATCTTAGATACTTAACACCCTCCCCCTCCTAAGAAAATCACCAAGATATTTCAGCATCTCCAAAACAATAACAGAAATTTATAGTAAAGATAATGCATTTTAATTTACAAATTTAGTCTATAATTATTTTATAATGCTATAGATTTATACAAACCAGGAAAAGGATTTCCAGTCTTTTTTGTCTGTCCTTTTCTTTCCCTACTCAGCCTGGTCAGGGCTAAGAAGACTGAGAAAAGAGGATCCTGCAGCTGTTCATACATTTTCTAAAATTTTATTTCCCACTGAATATCTGATCAAAGGGCCAGTAGAAGTAAGTCCCTGATTATTGGAAAGGAGAGTTGAATGTCAGAGTTTTGTTATATATCACAGTAAGGAGGAGAACTGTTTCAATGACATTTCATTGATTAAGTTCATACAAGATTTTAATTTAAAAAATTAACATCTTTGATGCAGGCAACTTAGAGAGGCTAATACCAAATGTATGGCATCAGTCCAGTCTTCCCCACCATTCTAAGTTCCTTGAACTTGCTATTTTTCCTCTCACACCACTTTTCTTGGGAAGAGATAGGATAGTTGCATGTTGCTCAGAATTGGGGCCAGGACTCTAGCTCCTTACTATCAAAACCCCTAGATACACTTAGAGAGAAAGGTGCCATAGCTTTTTTTCAATTATGTAAGAGAATTTTTAATGCTCAGGATCGTCAAAAATGTGCCAGTAAGCCTTCCGGTAAAGAATGTGATTTTCTATAGCCACTCTCCACTCACACAGGTTGTTAAAATCCAAGGATCCATCTGGGAACCAAGGATAAGTGTCCCCTGAAGTTAATCCTATCCAAACATTTTCACAAAGATTCTTAAATTGGACCCTAGACAATTGGAATTCCATAAGGGAATTTTTCCAAATCAGCCAAGAGATAACTTACAACTGAGTCTTTATAAGAAACAGACTGTCTAGATCCCATACTTGGAGTAAGACAGTTTTCTTCTGGAATATTTGAACCAGAATGTGTGGAATCCAAAAGAAGAATTATTTTGGAACCAAATGAGAGTCACTGAAACCAATTCCCAGTACCAAGTTACAGAACCAAATTCACTGAATGAACCCCTCTAAAGAAATGTTCATGTCAGTCCAAAGTTTTAGATGTCTTCTGACCTGTCCTGTATAGACCAGAAGCACATTCTTAGCACGATCTCTTCACTAATGATCACACCAGGACGCAGGCCCAGACTAGAAAGTTTCTCTGACTGAACTGCGGTGTTTCTACCAGGACCTGAACCAGTGGCACCCAAGCAGAACAGGACCCTAATCCTGTCACATACCCTGGAGTCAGACAATGGTCGCAACCAACAGATCAGTCTGTTCCTTCCAGGTCTGCAGAAAAGCAAGGCAAAAAGAGCCCAAGATATTGAAGCAAATGATAGGGTTTGGGGAAAATTGTCTCATCCTGCCTCTAAAAATCCAGCTTTTCAGTCCAGCCCTTGCTTTGCAGCCCAGAATAACAGTGCCATGCTCCTCAGAACATCTGGGAAGCTAGCAAGATGTCCTCAGAAGGATGATTCACCTGCCAGAGACCAAAAACATGAACAATCAATACCCAGAAGTGAAAAGGAGACACATGGAAGACATCTCTCTTCCTTGGTGTGATGTTGGGACAATGATCTTTTTAGCACAGCTGGGTTTTCCCTTCGCATGTCTCCAAAATGAGTGTAACACCACATGAGAGCTTTGGAAGTAGAGGTCTCTTCTTTCCAATCTTGCTGCCTGTCCCTTGGAGGTTTTCCTTATGGGTGATGGGAGAAATATTGCCTTTATGAGTGTACGTGGTAGGCAATTGCAGCCACAGTAGATCTACCCTAAGGCCGACACTGGAGAGGACAAACCACAGGTTTTATTATGCTTCAGGAGGGGTTCAGGCTTCAAAAACTAAAACCTCTGAATCAACATTAGGATTCTTTAGAGACATTTTAGAGACAAAGTTCTATCAGAATGACAGAAATATTTTCTACATATTACAGTCTTATACATATATTTTAGAGTTGAACTTAAAAAAAAAACCAGATTCCTAATGCCATGCTTCTGTCAATGTCATGAATGATGAACAATTCTAGTTAAGCAGAGTTATGATCACATATCCCCTAAGGAATGAAACTGAGTTCAGCAGGTGCTATAGGGAAACTAAGGTAACAGATTAAAGTACACTTAGAGGGATCAAAATAGGCTCCTTCAGAGGGGAGATTTACCTGTCACCAACATAGCCAAAGAATGGTTGAGGCATTCAGGAGATTCTCCACATCCCAATATCTAGGTTTCATCCATCCTCATAGTCTTCTAACTTGGATGACTGGCATTGAGCTCCCAATAATCTTTTTTGTTAAAGGTGATTTTTGTCACCTCATTTCATGGCTGTCCTCCTTTCTATCCCTGCAGGGCTTCATTTCTGGAATGTATTCAGCCAGTGAGAAGAGGAGGGCCCGTAGAGGAGGCACCAAAGCCCTGAGAGAGAGGCAAGCTCCATCACCTTCTCAAATTGGAGTTGCAGACTGATGGTGTTTGCTCTGGACCCGACAGGACAATAGCTGCTCCCCAGCTAGAACCTGAACAGTCCCCTGAAGTCTCCATGATGACAGCTACAAAGTACACAGTGATAGACTGTGCCTCACACCCAGTTTCAGTAGGGAAATGAAAGTAACTGAAGGCATACAGGACATCTGTATGGAATTTAGTCTGGGGCAGCCTCTTTGGCTGAGAGACTTTGACCAGGGCCTTCTTCCCTGGTTAGCCCTTTCCAGATGCCTGCTGTCAAGATACCTAGCCATCATTAGATGGCTAATGATAAGCAGAGGGCCCTTTTGGACAAGACCTCCTGCCCATCCAGAACCTGAACTCTGCCCCGATGTCCCCATGATGTCATTTTCAAAGTACATCATACTAGATTTTGTCTCACCCTACAGTTGGTGATATGGAAGCTTGTTTCCTTTCTCTTGGCTGCTTTTACAGCCTGATTCCTTATATCTCCTGTGAACCCTCTGAAAATGGAAGATGCAAAAAAAGCATTCCTCCCTCAGAAATGAGAAGTTGTCTTTATTGGGGTAATCCAGTTCCTGTGTCCACAAAAGGACTCTGGTGTTCTATTGCTTGTATACAATGAGGTACCTGGGCAGTCCATTCAGAGAAAGGTCATTACATCTTTTCTCTTGCAGATGCTAAAGGAGGATTCCCAAATGGGTTGGGGATCATCTGGAAAATCTCAGCCCTCCCAGTCAGGACCATCCTCACACCATCCCAATTAGAATGTATCTAGGAGTGAAGAACATGAACCAGGGCCTTTACATGGCATGGTTTCTGTGGCCTTGTCAAAGAGAACCTAAGAGAGCTGAGTTTCCCATAAGTATTCGCTGCTGTCTTAGATACTTTTTTATATTTGAATATATATTTAAAATATATTCATTTTTCGTAGTTCCAGCAGGAGATTTTGCTCTTAAAGAGGATGCCCACAATTACAGAAATCTGTTGAGGACCAAGAGTGCCCTTGGCTACCTTTGAAGGTCAAGGCCTTTAGGCAGGAGTCTATAAGGCCCTCAGAAGCCTGTGGGTACATAAGTGTTGGTTCTTACATGAGTCTTCCTCTCTAGCCACCTTCTCTGATAGCCCTTGTTATAGGTACTGGACACAAAGGACAAGACCTTGAGTGGGCCTAAGATCCTACAGTCTGAGCTGAGAGGCTCTTCTCAGAGGTCATCTAGTCTACTTTCCTTTCAGAGATGGGAAATAGGCTACCCAGAGGTCACAGGACTTGCCCAAGGTGACATAGTGAGTTAAGGGTAGAGTCAAATATTTGAACTAAGCACCCCTGGTTCCACATCTGATCCTCTTCCCCTACCTTCCTCTGACCAAATTAAGGGACTTGTTGGTAAAGGGGAATTCTCCCATCAGATCTTGTATCTCCCTAAATGAAAGTGCTCCATCCCCTTGATGTAAACAAGTCAGAGGTTTTGCAGATTCAAAGTTCTTTCCCATTACAACAGCCTCTCCCTGTGCTTCCCAGGGGGCTCTCTGGGCTTCCGAGAGAACTGGTTCCCATGGTCTGTCCTTAAGCTTTTATAATGGCCGAATTGTTGGTTGTGTACAGGAACAACTTTGATACTATAAAATTTAAAATTTGTTTCTACAAATAAATTTAATATTTCGAATGAGAAGAGAAAGTGGTAAATCAGGGTAATAGTTGCAGCAAGTTTCTCTGATTAATGACACATTCCTTTCCAGTTGTATCAACTCTCCTACCACCGCCCCTTCATTTTACAAAATATATTTATTTTGACTGCTATTGTGATCTTTCATACTCAATGAAACAATAACTCCTTGCAAAAACTTGAAAAATAAAACCCTTACCACTCTTCATAATTGTGCAAAGCAAATTCCAACATTTAAGATGTGTGCCCCCCTCCATCTTTCCACATTTGAAGTCCATTACCTGTGTGACAGATGAATGACGTTTCATATTCTGTCTTCTGGACTCTAGGTTTTCATTGCGTTGACCAGAGTTCTAAAAGTATTGCAAAGGAACATTTCATGAATGTTCCCATTCTCATTACACTGCATCTATCCATAGAGATCTTTCCAGTTCATCATTTGTTATGGCAAATAATATTCCATTACTTTCATATACCATCTTTTGTTTAACTATTCCCCAGTGTGAATACACCCCCATATGTTTCCCAGTTTTGCTGGCTGTGAAAAAGAAATGCTCTGAATATTTTTGTACATATGGATCCTCTTCCTCTTTTCTTGAACAGTTTGAGGATAGTGGCTTACCAGTGGAATGGCTGGGTTGAAGGATATGCCCAGTTCTGTAACTTTGAGGGAGAAACTCCCCCAAATGAATGACTGAACTGATTCACAGCTCCACCAACAGTGTACTTCTTTCCCCACAGCCCCACCAACATTTGTCATTTTTCTTTTGTCACTTTTGCCAATCTAAGAAGGGCCAGGTGGAGCCTCGGTTGCTTTCATTTGCTTTTGTACAATTATTTGTGATTCAGAGCATTTGTTCACATGGTTGTTTTGATTACTTTCTTTATCAACCTGTTCATATTCTTGGACTAATTATTGGCAAATGACTCTTGGGCTTTTATAGTTGAATAACTTCTTCAAATATTTTGGATTTGAAATTTATCGGAGTCTTCCTGGAAATAATTTTTCCCTGTTTACCAATTTTCCTTCTAATTTTAACTGTAATTGATAATGTATGGAAAAACTTTTAAGTTTTTTATAGTCAAAATAGTTCCTGGAAAAGAACGTAGTATAGCACTGTGCTTTCTAATTCATTCTATCTTATGTTGTGGGGGTGAGTGTCCATCCAATGAATATTTCTTGTTATAATCACTAATTATATATTTATCTGGACATGAGAAACCAGTAACCTGCCTGTTCCCCACTCCATGGTCCTCCTCATGCCTGCTGAGAAGGTTAGGGTCTAGGCTGTGCTTCCCTCCCGCAACTTTGACCTTGGCCTAGACCACAGAAAGAGAATGTGACCTTGTCATTGAATGACAAATCTGGTCTTAAGGTCAACTCATGTTCTGAGGAGAAAGGGCTACAGGGGTAGGAGAGGAGAGATCCCATCCTGGGGTCATCTTAACAAGGTCACCTTGAAGGTTGTAAAAGGGATGGCTGTGGCACCATCAGACATGAGTAGGCAGGATGGAGGGGGAGCAAGCTGCCCACTGTCCAGTTTGAAACAGCTTTGGGAGCCCATGGACTGAGTATATTGCTGTAGGTAGAGTTCTCTGCTCCTTTTGAGGGGATACTGAGCAGTTACTGGGATGGGGATGTATGGCAGTGAATACTGGTTGGGGTTGGAGTTTAACTTCCCTTCCCTCCAGACTCCCTCACCCACCCTTCCCCCAAAAAGAAAAGAAAATCTAGATACTTCTTGGTGGCATAGTAAGGTGTATGACTCATTGAGGAAATGGTACGTGCTTAGCTATTAGATGAAAGCTGCTCTATGCAGAGGAGGGCCAGCAAGACTGAAGAGTCTCTGCTAGGGTATTGTATTTTTACCTCCATGACTTTTTTTCCCTATGACAGATGTAGCGTACTGATCTCTCCTGTCTTTGTGTAGAGTTTACCCGCTCTGCTCTCTAAAGGTATTTCTATCTCCTCATGGCTTACCCTCCTTTGTATCTCTGCAGTGTGTCATCTCTGGAATGGGTCCAGCCTGTGAGAAGAGGAGGGCCAGTGGAAGCGGCCACAAGCCCTGGGCCAGATAGGTCCCGGGCACCTCCACTAGGAGCTCAGGGGTGATGGTGTTGGCACAAGGCCCTGTAGGACAATGGCCTCTACCCAGACAGACTCTGAACCATCCTGAGGTCCCCATAATGCCAGCTCCAAAGTAGCTGAACCCTGGATTATTCCAATTCCCCCTAACATCAGGAACCTGATGTGACTCTTGAGATCTAGGAGATGAGTTCTGGGCCCAATCCGGGCTGGCATCCTTGAGGCTCACCTTATGTGGTCATTTTGAGTTTCAGATGTCCAGTATTCACCTGGTAAAAACAAGCCTGAAGTGAAGCAGAAAGACTGGGTCTTTACATATATATCAGACTTTCATATTCCTGGGAGATATTAATGAAAACCATTGAGGATGATGAGGTCCTCAAGTGAACAAAGAAAGAAAAAGGGCATAGGACCAAGCTTTGGTGTACACCCACAGTTCAGGGCATGATATGGATGAATAACCAGCAAAAGAAGCTGAAAGCAGTCAGACTAATGGAGAGAAAACCAGAAGACAGTCATAGAACCCGGGGAACAGTTATTTTCCAGGAGGAAAGTAAATAGCACCCAGGTCCAGAGAGAGATCCGGAAGTATGGCTATTGAAAAGAGACCCTCAGACTTAACAATTAGGGGTCATTAGTAACTTTGGAGAAAGCATTTCCAAAAGCCAGCTTGCCAGGGAAAGGAAGTGAGTCAGAGAAGAGGAATGAATGAAGACAGATTTCCTGAGAAATTTGGCTGAGAATGGGAGAAGAAATAGATGGTGATAGCTTGAGAGCATGGTTTGTTAAAGATGTGGGAGACTTGGAAACGTTTTTTGGCAGCAGAGCTAGAATGAGTAGATAGGGAGAGAACAACAAGTGGGAGTGTATGACAGAGGGGGCCATATGCTGGAGAAGATGGGAAGGGCAAATGGCTTAAAGGGCAGCTAGATAGCATAGTGGATAGAGTGCCAGATTAGATGGATCAGGGAAATTCAACTTCCTGAGTTCAAATCCAGCTTCAGACACTACAAGTACTTGTGTGACCCTGGGCATCATCCTATTTGCCTCAGTTTCCTCATTTGTAAAATGAGCTGGAAAAGGAAATGACAAACCACTCCAGCTTCTTTGCCAAGAAAACCCCAAATGGGGTCACAAGAAACTGGCCACAACTGAACAACAAAAAATAACATGGTGGTTTACAGGGAACAACTACAGCCTGGTGTTGATCTGGGCAAAAAGGATTATCTCATCATTAGCAACTAAAGCAAAGGAAGAGTCAATGGGGCACGGTGGCAAGGAATTTTGAGATTAAGGAAAGGGGAGAAGTAAGAACTCAGAGGGAAGTTCTTCTATTTTCTCAGTAAGGTCGAGTTAAGGTCCTCAGCTGTGAGGGTAGATGAGGGCTAATTGTGGCAAGTTGGAGGAGAGAAGAAAGTTGGGATCAGCCCTGGAGAGTGGGATGAAGAATCAATTAGAGAGCACCAAAAGGATTACTTTGCTTCAGTGAGGGCCCACTTGAGATTAGATAACATAAATTTGTAGTGGACCCATTTAGATCAATTGCATGACCTTCTCCAGCTAAAATTGAAAATGGTTAATTTACTGTTAGCCACAGTGTATACCATGCTCTAATCCTCACTTGCACATCATGCTGAGTACCATGAGGCAGGAAACATGAGCTCAAATTCTGATTCTGCTAATTACTGCTTATATATTCTTCTGTACCAGAATTCTAGCAGAACTATTGTATTACTGTTTCTTCTTCACTTCCTTTAATCTCTCACCTCCATGTCTTTGGCCCCTGTTCCCTTCAAGGCATAGCCAGTGCTGCTTCCTACACAAATTGCTTCCTGATAGACCCAGTTGTTAGTATTCTCACCTTCTACTGGAAGTTTCATTGTATATATTTGGTATTTAGTCATCTATGTAGGAATATTTCTGACTAGAAGAAGATAAGCTCTTGAGGGTAGGAACTCAGTTGTTTTTACATCCTCAGTACTTAGAATAGTTGGCATGTATGGGGTGTTCAAGGAGGATTAGTACCTCTAGTATGAGGCAACTCATCCATCTTTGGTGTTGACCTTTCACCCAACTCTCACCTATGGTTCCAAGAAGCTGGAGTATGTGCAGTGACCACACCCCAGTAAAAATGTCTCAGCAGACAGGTTAAATCAGCTTAAAAGTAACTGGCAGACCTCAAACCTGTACATGAGTTAGAAGGATGTCTGCCCCAAGCATGTGAAAGACTTCTCCACGGTGGAAATGGGTGATTGAGAACAATTTTTTTCCAACCGCCATGAAGGCAACTGAAGCAGGTGCTGTGGAGTATTTACAGCTTGATCAGGCATTGAAGACATCCCAGGTCAATGCCAGTCATCCTGATTTTGGACTTTGATGACTGGAAGAAAGACCCTAGTGCAACCCTGCCTCACTTAAATCCAATTCATGCACAACTCAAGACGTCACCCTGCAATGTCACTGGTCCTTCATGAAATGAAGTCACAAACAATCTATCATAATGCCTGATCCACAGTCCCAGATCAGATTGGCAAAGATGTGTATTTATTTAAAGTATTTTTTTTCTCTTTTTCTTTTTGCCCCCAATGCTCCCACTGGGAGAGAAAATTGGTCTTTTTTCTTCGAAAAAAATTAAATTGTGAAAAAGAGACCTATAGCACTTGCTTTTGTGTCTCTCACTCCTCCTTCCACAGCACACTCACTCCCTACCCTCTATAGACACACACTTTTAAACTTGAAAATATCATAAGTCAGATGGGAGAATGTAAGAACTATTATATTCACATAAGGAACATTTTAACCAGCAATATAGCATAAATATTGTTTATCTATCTTCCTGTGCCTCAGATTTATCAGCAATATAGCATAAATGTTGTTTATCTATCTTCCTGTGCCTCAGATTTATAACTTTCTGAGTCACTCTTTCCTTAGCTGGCTAAAAACTGTTAAAGTTCTGCTGTACTATGCATCGATCAAGAATAACCTGTTATGAGATGATTCCTTGAAGAGGAATTGATTCGAGTTAAGTTAGTGCAAGGCAAAGAGGATCCTAAGGCTAGGCTAGTTTGGTTTCAGAACCAACCTAATAACACTGATGTCCTTTGGAGCAGAAATGACTCAGGATAGGAACAGATGTGTCAGAAAGATGCATCAGAGAAGGCAGATTAATCACAAGATCAAAGAGACATAGAAGGCTTGGGAAATTGCTTTTTGATGGGGAAGAACCATTCATGCACACTATGGATTAGCGTCCAAAGGATCTAAATCTCTTCCTGTGCTGTTTATTGAATGTTTTTAAAATTGCACTAGAATGTACTAAAATAACATCATCCAACTAACTCCCAATAACTCTGGATATGAGAAAGATGATAATTCAATTCCACCACGGACTTGAGTCTTGGAAGTTCCTAATAATTTACTACTATAGGTATAAAGAAATTATTTCAAATGTAGACTGTCACCATTTTTCTTGGGTTTGCATAACTCTTTCCACTAAGGACTCACATAGATGCCTCATTATAGTATAGAGTTGACTCTGGGGTATTAGACACTATGCACCTTGGAAAGATTTTGAATATGGGTCCAATGACAAACTGGATCCATGTTGTCCAAAAGCAAGCTGAGCAAACTAAGAGAGCCTCAAGACAACGTTAGTGATGGTGTGTTGAATTTCTCAGCCACATCTTAGCATACTGTATACTAATTCAATAGAGAGGCTGCAATCTGGCAACCCAAACTGGTGAAATCACTTACCCTGGAAGTCTTGAAGTATTTGACTAAATACATTAGCTCTTGAAAGAGTCCATGTTACAACAGGCTGAATTTACTTCCTCAAAGTATATAGTGGGAGAATCTGGCTTTATAATAACATATTAAGGTAAAATACTTAGAAACTAAAAATTTCTTGTATTCTCTCTAAAAGACCAAAGTTTCTATCAGAAACTTTAAAATTATATTGTCCAAAAGATGAACCTTTAAATATGCTATTTGATAGGTTAAAGGGTTTACAGGCATTCTAATCTGTTATTTGTAAGGATAGCACATATAGTTTTGTTGTTGTTGTTGTTGTTGGAGCAGAGTCATGAATATTAATAACAATCAGATTTAATTACGCTATTTGGGAATTGGATATAAAAGTGGATAAGAGATATCACAATAAATTGTCATCTTAAAAAAATGTTTGAGGGCTGACTTCCAGCTCCCTAATATC
>CM053775.1:12842414-12861156 GCA_028658325.1 Potorous gilbertii
CAAATTTTGTTTTCAGTAGAAAATAGAACTGTATACAGTTCCTCTGTCTTTCTGCCTTTATTAGGCTTAGAAGAAAAATTAATTTTGTTTTTGTCAAAATGATACTTTCAAAGGAACTAATCAATGAGAGTCTGTGAAATCCCTGATCCTGAAATATGTGGCTTTTATAAGAATGGTATTCAATAATACATGTTATTGTAAAAATAATTTTTTAAAGTTGTTTTTTCCTCTCATGTCCTTTATTTTGAAAAAAAAAACTGTCCTAAAATGTATGATATTTTTAAAATGCTAAAAGAGAAAATTAAATGCCAAATGCATATCCATACTGTTGTTGTTCCGTCGTGTATGACTCTTCATGACCCCATTTAGGGTTTTCTTGGCAAAGATGCTAGAGTGGTTTGCCATCGCCATTTCCTCCTTCAACTCATTTTCCAGATGAGGTAACTGAGGTAAACAGGGTTAAGTGACTTGCCCAAGGTCACACAGCTAGTAAGTGTCTGAGGCCGGATTTGAACTCAGGAAGATGAGTCTTCCTGTCTTCAGGTCCAGCACTCCAGCCCTTGTGCCACATGACCCCATGCTGTGTGTACCTTACAGTCATTATCTTTGGTTAATGATATATAGGCAACAAGTACTGATTCCGTATTCCATTGCATACATTCTGCCACGTACCTTTGCTGCTAAGCAACCAAGAATCAAATATATAGCTTCCATTTGTGGGGAATATATTAGTGATTTTTGACTAACATACTAGAGCCTAGGGTCACAAGAGAAGAAGAATTAGCTCACCTCGATTAATGACTCATTAAATTTCATGTTTCAAGAAGAAGGTGGAGATAAGCTAGAAATGGCCTCCCAAAGGGAGGTTTATTGTGGAAACAATTTATATTTTTTTAGAACATTCAAGAAAATCATAAATTGAATAATTGTGTGTATGTTTGTGTCTGTGTATGTGTGTTCATTCTTGTGATTCAAAAACATGTTAGGTATAGCACCTGAGGAGCACTCTTTTCTCCCAAAACTCACACAGTGGTTTACCCTCTGTGGGTCTACATCCAGACAAAACCAAGCACAATTTCACAAGCACCCAGACACACAACCAGTGTATTTACCTTTACAAGTAAACTAGAAACTACAATATAGTTCACAACAAAGAAATTTAATGAAATGTCACTGTAAGAAAAGTAGCAATAAAACCTTTTCCCTATAACTTTGGGGCATATGCTCTGATAAATATATACATCATGGGGGAAGGGTCCATATATGTAGGTAACATGTATGGAGAGGAGCCCACATGGAGATTATTTGCGGCCAACACACTGGTTACTGCTGATGTCTTCTGGTGACATCACTGCCCTACTCCTGCTCTGTCTCCCCTCTGCTGATATCAAGGGATGTGCAGTCTCTGAAAGGCACATAAGAGTCTGCCGGGCATGATTGCTGTTCACTATTGCTCTAGCTGATCTCTTATCTCATGGTAGCTGATGGTCTTGGCTGCGCATGGCTCTAATGGGCACAAGGTTGGAGAACCACAGAGCGCTAGCTGGAATGCTCATTCATACTTACAGGAGTGGGCACAAAAGCTTAAAGTACCAAGGTTATAGGGCAGGAAGCCAGGGAAGGGAGGGCATAATTCTTTTTTTTTTTTCAAAGCAGAAACCTCACACAGTTTTCAAATTAGGGAAAATGCTTCAGTAACTTTTTCTGTTTCTCTTCCTATGTCTGAGCCCTGCCTGGTGAGAGCAGATGCCTCCTCTTCAGGAGATTTCTTGCTCCAGGTGCCAAGCTCTCTGGAACAGGGTAGCTCCAGTCAACTTGTAGCAGATGCTTTTTTTCTTAATTGTATTTGTTGGTCACTGGTACTCTATAACTTGTTAGGGATGTCATAGAGGAAATTTCTCTTCAGACCAAGAAAAACCTACCTTTAATCATCTATATTCTCCCAGCTTTGTGTCTGAGAATCATGGAACCATGATGTCCAAAGAATTGAAATTTCAGGCTCATCAAATGATAAGGGAAGATACACCATGGCTGGGATATTAGTCATCGTGATTGACATTTCAGAAGGGGCTTAAAATACATCACCAAGGTATCATCGGACAAAACAAGGAAGTGGACTAGGCATATATCTAGGAAGGAATGGGACAAGGAAAGAAGCATTTATGAAATAACTGTTATGTGCCAGGAATTATGATAAGAACTTTACCAAGGTTATCGCATTTGATCTGCAAATGGCCACCTTGAGGGCTTTATGGATATTCACAGAATGTCCAAAGAATCACAAGCAGATGTGCATTAGGTTAGATAGGCCCTCCATGCAGGGTTTATGTAGGGGTATGGAGAAGAGTCACACAGGATGAAAAAGAATGCAGGAGGTGTGATCTGTGCCAGAGGGGTCAGGGGGATGGGGAGAAAGAGGGGGCAAGGACAGGGCAGGGTTACCATCGTGGGGTTTATAGGTCTGCCAGAAGTATAGAAGCACTTTATGGCAAATAGTCCTGCAGGTAACAGATCAACGAAGATGGTTTAACCACTCCATTACAAATCCAGAAAAGTGAGACTATTTGAATTTAACCTGAATCTTACCCATTGAGAATGAAGGAGTGTTAGCTTGAAGGGCATATAGGAAATAACTCTTGCTTTATAAAAATACCTTGGGATAAGAAGAAAGTTCCAAAATTCTTGCCTGTATCATCTACAACACTACCACCAAACTTAGAGGATATATTTCAGTCTAAAAGCTACATCTAACTGGTTTTTACAGGAAGGAGAATCTCGACCTTAATATTCCATCGCTGATAAAGTATTGAAGCCAATTGAATTTAAAATTAAACTTTGATAATACATGGTTTGAGCAGGCATTTGGGTAGGTGGAGATCAAAGAAACACATTTTTGTAGGAGATTAAGGTGAGATTTCTACTTAATCAAATGTAGCATTGATATATTACCACCTCATCTAATTAAAACAAGGCAGCTTTCTGATCAGTGATTCATCATGTTAGAAAACATCAATATAAGGTCATTATCCTGGATGATTGTCTTGTGATCTAACTCCACAGTTCTTTTTCCAATATCAAGATGATGTTAAAAAATATGTGATTTTAGAAGAATAATTTAAAAGCAACTAATTTGAGTCATTCAGCCTTTCTACAAATGTCTTCAGGTAATGTCTTCCATCTTTATTTCAAGGCCTGACAAGGACATACTTATATTTCTTTTACAGGAGGAAGGATTAAAAAAAGTCCAGTTGTCTTGGAAAATCTTGTCCGTTCGTGCCTTTGTTAAAGGTTACCATTACTAATTAGGTGTTCAGTGAAAGAAAGGAGGATGCAACATTTGTATGGCTTGAAGCTAATCTCACCTTACAAGTTTGCAGTTGATAGGAACTCCCCAGGGTGAGGGTGATATAAAGCTCTCCAAATGAATTAACTTTTTGAAAAATGATCCTACTAATGCTTGGCTGGATGTGATAATACATATTTAACAGAAACCCTGGTTTCTTTTTGCCATAGTCCAGAAAACCTAGAGATGATGTGACCCACAAGGCTAGTAGGATACCTTTGTTCTGTACTTTCGATACAACCCCCTTTTTCTACCCAGGTCCCATACTCTGCCTTTTTTACACTAATGTCCACAGTCCATGTTTATACTCCATATTTTTAGATCAGTTGCACTCCCCTTTTAGTCAGGCCTGTTGCATTAGTCAATACCTACTGTCTCCCTGTAACATTAAAGACAAAAAGCCAACTACATTGAACTGAGTGACAATTCACCCATTTTGCCTCAACCCTCTTTTGGAAACTTCAAAAGATTTTAGGGTTATGGTGGTTCAGTGCTAGCACTGCCTTCTGAGGATGATGAATTTCCTGGCTTCTTCAGGCCATGTGGTGGCTCACTGCTGAAAGGACTTGTAACTGGTATGACTCAAAAAACCCTGAGTGGTTCTTCAGTCATGATAGAGGTAGGGAGTCAGGAAGCTGCACCACTTGAAAGGAGAGCCAGCTCTTCCTTCCACTCTCTATGCATCATCATATAACATCTAGCAAGGCATGGGGGATGGTTGGCCCTTTACCACTCTTTCATCTTGGTTACTACTCCACATGAAGCAAGGATTAAGTTAGAGTTTGTATGTGGGACCTTGGCAATGTTGTGGTTCATTAATTGAGTAGGTGGTGGAACATCATTCTTCTTTTAAAAAAATATATTATATGGAAATAACTGTAGAAAACTGAAAACAAATTAATTAATTAATTAAAAAAACCCAAAACCCTGTCCCTCTATAAATTACTAGTCCTTCTTCCAGGGTTAGTCCACTGCTTTTGTGTCAATAAAGCTCCCTTTGGCTACAGAAGAAAAATTACTAAAACAAATAAATAATAAGAAAAGAAAACATATTATAAGTTTAAATATTAAAATTTAAATATAAAATAAAAAAGAAAAAATGTCATGTGCATAATAGAACATAAGAGAGGATTCAAAATATATAGCAATAAATTTCCATTTCAAAAAAACATATATTAAATACTAGACATTGTATTGAGAGCTGTCCATCTTTTCTTTGCTGCCTTGTAGATTCTTTTTGTTCTCTGCTGTACACTTCTTACTTTGTTCTTTCCCTCCCTGCTTTCTTCCCCTCTCCCAGGCTATAATTAAGTGTGATTATATTTAGATGTAGATACATACATACATGTATACATATATACACACACACATATATACCTATATAAACATGCTTTCCCTAGCAGATTCTACTCATAATCTTTGCTTTTCTTTGGGTATATCTCTTATTTCATGTTCCTCCTGACTCCTCTACTTCACTTCTATTCACTACTTTTCCCTTTTATTGATTAACCTATCCCCCTCCAAGGATCCCTCTCTTATCCTCCTCTTCCCACAAATCTAAACACCCCTTTGACCTATTGCCTCATCCTCTCTTCTAAAGATCCCTCCCTTATCCTCTCCCCTCTTCCTATTCCCTTAGTATTTTATTTCTTTCTGAATTTAGAAGACTTTTATACTCTTCTAGATGTGTATGTATTGTTCCCTCTTGAAATCATTCCATATGAAAGTAGGTACTAGAATTATCAGTCTTCCTTCCCTATCTAGTTGCTCTGTATCAGTTCTTCCTCTTGCACCTGATTTGCATAAGATAATTACTCTTTTTAGTTGCTCTTAAATGGTTTTACTTTTTGAAGTCCTATCATACTCAAGTCTGCCCCAGTCTTTCTTATGAACTACCCAATTACTTGCTAATAACAATCTTACACATAGTTTTTACATTTTCCATATATAAAAAGTAAACCATCTGTCATTATTGAGTCCCTTGTAATTGGTCTTTGGCATATACCTTGTGTTTCTCTTGGGTCTTGCCTGTCAAATATTCTGTTAAGTTCAGGTTTTTTTTGTTTTGTTTTGTTTTTTAACAAAATCCTGAAAGTCTAGCAATTCATTAAATGTCCATTGTTTTCATTCAGAATTATGTTTAACTTTGCTGTGTTTGTGTTTTATATATTTTGGCAGAAGCCCAATTCTTTTGCTCTTCAATACCTAGTGTTCCAAGACCTGAATCTTTTAGTGTTGCCACTTCTAGATTTTGTATAATTCTAATGGTGGCACAGTCATTTGTAAATTGTTTTATTGTTTGTTTGTTTTTTTCTTGTTGCTTATCCTTGAGCTAGTGGTTTTTGGAATTTGACTATAATATTATTGTAAGTTTTCCTTGTATGATCTCTTGCAGGTTATGATTGGTGGTTTTTTTCTATTTCTACTTTCCCTTCTTGTTCTAATGCTTCAGGACAATTTTCTTTAATTATTTCTTTCATTATTGTCTCAAGATTATTTTTTTCATCATAGCTTTCAGGTAGTCTGATTATTCTTATGTTTTCTCTTCTTCATCTGTTTTCTGGATCAGTTATTTTTCTTATGAAAAACAACTTTTCTTTGTTGGTTTCCCCTTGACCAATTCTGGTTTTCAAGGAGTCATTTTCTTCCTTAAGATTCTCGATCTCCTTTTCTAACTGGTTGACTTTCTTTTCATAAATCTTGTTTTTCTTGGATTTTTTTTAGTTTTTCCTTAATCTCTCTTGTCTGATTTTTAAAGTCTTTTTTAAGTTCTTCTATGAATTCTTTTAGGGCAGGTGACCATTTGACATTACTTTTTGGGGTAAAAGAGGGTTTCTTTGCTTTACTATCCTTCTCTGAAGATAAACCCCAGTCTTCTCTATTCCAATAGTACCTTTCTATGCTTGGATTCTTTCTTCTTTGCCTGTGCACTTTTTAATAGCTTAATTTTTGTAATTACCTTTAATCCTGGGATATGAGGCATGTTGCCTCTCAACTCAGATCCTCCTTCAGTTCTCCTCTCTGACCTTGAACCCAAACCAAGACCTCCAGCCTCCTGTAAGTGCCACTGCTTCTGCACTCACTAGATGTGTGCTGATTCCTTCTCACCCCATAAAGTGTCCAAAACACAACTGGATCTGACGTTCCTTGCCAGTAGAGGTTCCCTACATCTTCCCTAGTTCAGATGCCCAACTCCTTTCAGTGTCCCTGAGGTAAAAGTTCCTGTGGCTTGGGCTGAGGCAGCTTCCCAACCCAGCTAACCCCAGGGCTTGCTGCTTGTTATTTAAGCAGCGTGTGGCTGGTTGTTTAAATGGACTATAGCCTGGAAGTGTTTGCTCTTCACCAGGGCCAAACTTCCTTTTGGGATTTTTCTTCAGATATCCACCTGTCCCAGGAGGACCCCTGTTTTGCCCCTTCTCTTATTGATTTTTACTGCCCTATGTTTGCCCTGAAGGGCTGTTTCATCTTTTTTAGGAAAATCTTGAGAGTTTGGAATTTTCTGACCTACTCTGCCTTCTTCCCAGTACCTTTCTGGAACATAATTTTTGAGGTGGATGTGACAAGCCTTCTCAGTTAGACCTTGTTCAAGAAGTCTAGGGGTCCTGGGACAAATGAGTGCAGCTGACTACCAGAAAATATGACCAGTAAATAGATGACTGCGAGATGTTTGGACAGTACAAAGGATAGGTGAAATATGGTCATACCTGTTGACAAAGCCACAAACTGGTTTGTGTTCTAATTAGGCTTAATTATCAGCCTCCCCGAAGAGATTGTAGCAGTTATTATAAATTGTTACTGAATATTGTTTTAAGTTTCTATCTGTTCATGCACACTTGGGAAAATCTTATGTTTAAACATTTTTGTTCAGGAAACAATTATCTGTTTTATACCTAATTTATACTGTACATTGAGTACCTTTCTACTTCCTCCTTTGGAGAAGCCCTCAATGTAAGCCCAATTCTCTGTTTTTAAAAATGGTACCTGGGCTTCCAGAGTCAGTGTTTATCAAGTCAAGGAATATGAGAAAAGGGAGCCTCACTCTCCTCTCAATAAAGGGCTTGCTTGGAATTCAGAGTGGAGATTCTTTCCAGAGGAAGAGAAAGGGAGTACAGGGCCCCAACAACATTTCTTAATTCTAGACTGCTCTCATATTCTTTTTTTATAGATGACACAAAGCTATGATAGGAAGCTAATACAGTGGATAATGGAGTAAGTATGCCAAAAATAGCTTAACAGGCAAGAATATTGGACTGAATCTAATAAGATGCTATTTAATAGGGATAAAAGTAAAGTTTTACTCTTGGATTTTAAAAATTACCATGATAAGTGGGCAAGGAAGGATGCATGGCTAGAAATGTTTGTCTGAAAAACATCTGAGGACTTTAGTGGACAGCAAGATGATTATAAGTCAGCAGTCAAAAAAACTTAGGATGAGAGCTTGGACCACACTATCAGAGAAGAGCTTTCAGGAAGCAGGAGATGATGGTCACTTTCTCATCTGCTGTCTTCAGACAGACTATATTTGAAGAATCATGTTCCGGCCTAGGTATCAAAAAGGACATAGATAGGCTAGAGATTGTCTAGAGGAGGAAAACCTTGAGTCTATGTCATCTGTGGACTGGCTGAATGAACTAGACATATTTAGATTGGAGAAAGGAAGGCTCAGGGGAAAAGAATTTCTATGTCCAAATATTTTAAAGACTTTCATGTGAAAAAGCGATTAGATTTGTTGTTTAATCCCAGAGGGAAGAAATAGAAATAACGACTGGAAGTTCCAAAAAGGCAAACTTAGGCTTAATTCTAACAACTAGAAATTTCCAAAAGTGAAATGGGCTAGCTCAGGTGGTAGGTTTCTCCTTTATGGAGGTCTTTCAGCAGAAGTTGAATGATCACTGTTGGGTGGGCCTAAATGGTGCCTGAGGTTTTTACCACTCTAATAATCTTTGATACTCTGCTTCTATCATGATCAGTCCCTGGACACAGTTTACTAATCCATAGTACTCTGGAAAAGAGACATTCATATTGATTTGAGAAACCAAGGCCTATGGAAGAAGCATGGGCACTGAAAGCCTATGGGGAATCTCAGACTACAATAAGTAAGCAATTTATTCTCTATGTAACATTTTAGCTATGTTCTCTCTGTGGAATTTTAAACAGGGTTAAATTTAATGGCCAACTAGCTTCCTAACACAATATTTTGATTTTAAAAATGAGGGCTTAATTCTCTAAGGAAAGATTTAAAGCATTGTGCATTACTTAATGTTAACAAATTATATGAAAAGCAACAAGGTTTTTAGAAAGCTTAATGAAAATTGTCATCTTAAATGAAAAGTAAGATATAATGGATTCATAAGATGAAGTCGTGGTTACGTTTTCTTTTCTTTGGACAATCTCCAAGTAAACGTTTTTTGTGGCCAACAGTGTAATAGCTATTTTCATGTATAAGTTTGCTGTCAAAAATATTCTATAATAATGTAAGCTTCCCAATATGAAAAGCTAACTAGGAAGAAATTAGTCCCTGTGTAATATATATGACCAATACGTGGAAATCCAGGGTTGGGTACCCCTCATGGAGAAACAGGAGATACCAAGAACCAAGAGGATTCTGTGGGTTCTCGACTCACCAACTAGGAGTACTAAGATTCTGTCTCCCACACACAGCACTTAGAGTGGAAGATGAGAGTCAGGAAATGCAAGCAGTGGTGGTCTAAATCTATAGAAAGGACATGAGTCTGCATGAATTTCAAAATTTGAAAAGAATGCCATGTTCAGAAGGACTTCATTCTGTTCTATAATCCCAGAAAGTAACATTATTTGTAATCCATGTGTCATAAAATCAGAATATTTTTTTTAGTTGAAAGCGACCTTAGAGCTCATCTGATCCAACCCTTTTACTATACAAAGGAGAAACCAGAAGCCTAGAAAGATAGCCACAAAGCTAATAATTAGAAAAGCAGGATTTAAAGCCAAGTCCTCTGTCTCCAGATACAGGATGCTTCACATACACCATGTTGCTTTAATAATAACAATAATAGCTAGATAGGGAGAGGGCAGAGCCAAGATAACAGAGTACAAGCTGGAACTCTTCCAACTGAACTCTCCTAATATTCTCCTTCAAACAACTTTAAGATAACATCTCAATTCAAGTTTTGAAATAGCAAAGCCAACAAAAGGACTGAAGGAGACATTTTTCCAGCCCAAAGGAACTTAGAAGGTCCACAGAAGTCTGTAACAGCAGGGTGGGTTCAGGTCTGGAGTTCATCAAAAGAAGCGGCAGTGGGCCTTGGAGGCAGTGGCATCAGCAGCAGCTTTGGGAACTCTCAACCCAGAGACTCTATGGGGGTTGGGTAAATGGTAATAAAGAAATTACAGGGGACCTTTTATTGACTCTGGGTGCAACTGACATTGATTGACAAATCTTTTGCCCATAAACAATTCTGATCCAGAGCTCCAGGACAGGGAGAAGTCACAAGAGAACAGGGGTCCTGGTCACAGTTCCAGGGCCAAGAGAAGCACTAGTACTTGCAGTTGCAGGATCTATATGTACAAAAATATTTCTTTTTGTGATGACAAAGAATTGTAAATTTAGGGATGCCCATTAACTGGGCAATGGCTGAACAAGTTGTGGTGTACGAATGTAATGAAATACTGTTATGTTATAAGAAACGACAAGGGAGGTGGTTTCAGAAAAAAAAATGGCAAGACCTATATGAATAGATACAAAGTGAAATGAGAAAAACCAGGAGATCATTGTGCATTGTAACAACAATGTTGTAATGACGCTCAACTGTGAATGATTTGGCTACTCTGATCAATAACCGATTTATAACACTTCCAAAGGACTCATAATGAAAAAATGCTGTCCCCTTGCAGAGAACTGATGAACTTTTGGATGCAAGTTAAAGTATAATTTTCTTTATTTGTTTTATCTAGCTTTTTTGTGATATAACTAATATGGAATTAGGTTTTGCATGATTTCACATGTATAATGGATATTGCTATTTGCCTTTTCAGTGAGGAGGGGAAGGGTGGGAGAGTGGGAGAGAATCTGGAACTCAAAATTTAAAAAGAAAAAATATTAAAATAAATAAAGAAAAAATAATAGCTAGCACTCATGTAGTCACTGCTATATGCAATTCACTGTAATCAATATTTTAATAAATCTTATTTCATTGGATTCTCACACCAACCCTGTGAGGTAGATGTCTCTTATTACCTTCATTTTACAGACGAAGAAACCGAGGCAAGCAAAGGTTAAGTGACTTGCCCAGCATCGTACAGTTAGTAAGTGTCTGAGGCTGGATTTGAACTCAGGTATTTCTGACTTCAGGCTCAATGCTCTATCCACTGCTTCATCTAGCTGCCTACTTTAGCAAGGCTTATCCTATAACAATTTAGTAATGCCTCCTGGCACATTTCCAAATTGTTATCTACAATGGTTGAATCAATTTGTGGCTTCACTAGCAGTAAATTAGCAGGCCTAGCTTTCCTTGTGTCTTGGGAAACAATGAAGTTTCCCATCCTTTAGCACCTTTGCTAACTTGAGGTATGTTAGGTGATACTACAGGGTTGTTCTAATTTGCATTTCTCTCATTATCAGTAATTTGACCTATATTTTTAGCAACACAATTCTCCTCATGTTGCAAATGTCTCCTCATGGCTGCAAGTCACAGAATGGCACAATCTTCCCACAATCAAAATTGCTTTTGACCCAAAGGGCAATGGAGAAATGTCTGGTGGATACAGATAGGATGCAGCACATCACCAAAAATGACTTCCACATGATAAGTAGAATCAAAGATATCAGCTAGAAAGCATATGACCAGAAAAGGTGATAGGCTGGTCATGAATTGTTCAAGGAGCTATTATTAAGTTGAATATATCTTAATACCTAGATTCCTCTATTCATATTTAGACACCCCCCAGGAGGTTACTAACAGAAGGAAAAGATCAATACACAAAATATACCCATAGGAATATTATTTGTGATAGCAAAAAGTAAAAAACAAAATATATGCCCCTAAATTGGAGAATAAATGAACAGACCAGGGCACATTAATATAATGGTACACTACTGTACCATAAGAAAACATAAAGAGTTCAAAGAAATGCCAAATGATAAAGAATGAAGAAAGCAGAGTCAAAGGAACGACTGATACATCTGACAACTCCAATGATGCAAATTATCTCGACACAGAGAGGCAACAAAATTCTGGTTGAATATAATGCTCAGAATTAGTATCATCTTACCAAAGCCAAAGGAGATGTTCATATTTTTGAAGGAGAATCTATTTGTAAGAAGGTTTGGGTATTTGTTGTAAAATCTCTGCTGTCAAAGCAAAAATATATAAATATATTTAATTCCAAAAACAAATCAAAAAAAGTGATTTTGTATGTCAATGACTGATGAAAGTAGCTGGTAGTTTTCCATATACAATCTGGTCTGCTCTCCCTCTTCTATTCAGTTTTGAGTTAAGCTCATTGTCCACTCTAATGTCTGTCAATGATCAATGGACAAAATCATAGGATGCCTATGCAGTTGCATGACATAACATGTACAACAGTTATTCTTCATCTGCTTTGTTTTTTTTCCTCTAGATATTGCTAGAAGTTTCATCAACTCTTTTGTACCTATAGACCCCCTAAGATCCAAGGATCATCAGTTGTTTTTGGGTTTTTTTGACATTTAAATGACCAGGTTTTATTGCTGAAAAGAAATTCAGTCTCAAATAGCTGAAGTGAAAATTGACTTCGATGGAGCTACTTTTTATTGATGCCTTTTGTTTTTATATCACATTCAAGTTTTTGGTTTTGCATTTGGGTTTGGGTTTTAGTTTTAAATTTCCACCCATATGTCTTCCCTTCTCCCTCCCAGAGAGCCATCCCTTATTTAAAATAGAATATCTTCTCCTTGGTTTTTAAAGATGTACATCATCTGCCCCCTTTCTATCTTTTAAGTCTTTTTACCTCCTATTCTTCAATGCAGTGACACTGGTCTCTTTGTCATTTCTCCCAAATGATACTCCATCTTCAAACAAAAAGCATTTTCTGCAGCTGCCCCACATGCCTGGAATGCTCTCCCTCCTCATGTCAGTCTCTTGACTTCCCTAGTTTCCTTCAAGTCCCAGCTAAAGTCTCATCTTCTGCTGAAAGCCTTCTCAGTCCCCTGAATTCTAGTGCCTTTCCTCTATGATTATCTGAGTATATCCTGCATATATTTTGTTTATACACAGTTGTTTCCATGTTATTTTTCACATTAGATTGTGAGGTCCTTAAGAGCAAGGACTATTTTGCTTTATTTTGTTTCTTTGCCTTTCCTTATACCCTCAATGTTTAACATAGGACCTGGCATATGGTAGGTGTTTTATAAATGTGACTTACCTGTAAGGAAAGAAAAGAAAAACGGAGTGCCTTTATTTAAGTTCTATTAATGAATAAACACGCCCATAAATAATTACGTCCTAGTATTCTATTTCTCATTTCTTTAAGATAACTCAGATTGCAGATATGGCTTTGACACGTTTAGAGAATGTTTTTATCCCCCCATGTATTTTCATTTCATTAAATATTTCTCAATTACATGTAAAAAAAAAGCAATGTTAGTTTTGTTTTTTTGTCTTTTAAATTTTGAGTTTCAAATTCTCTCCTTCCATTCTGGACCTCTCCCCTCCTTAAGAAAACAAGTAATTTAGTATAGATTATACATGTGCAGTCATGCAAAACATATTTGTATATTAGCCATGTTGAGAAAAACACAAGACCTCCCCCCCAAAAGAAGAGAAAAGAAAAGGAAAGAAAGCAAAACAAGTAGATTTGATTTGCATTTCAACTCCATCAGTTCTTTTTCTGGAGGTGGATATCATTTTTCTTTCACCTACCAGGTCCTGTGTTAAGCACTGAGGATGCAAAGAAAGGCAAATGGTGATTTTTAAATCATGATTGATTAAATAAATACAAATTAAAACAACTCTAAGGTGCCACCTCATACCTATCAGATTCACTAATAAGACAGAAAAGGAAAATGATGAACATTGGAGTGGATGTGGGAAAACTGAGACACTAATGCACTGCTGGTGGAGTTGTGAACTGATCCAGCCATTCTGAAGAGCAATCTGGATCTATGTATAAAGAGCAACCAAACTGTGCATACCTTTGGATCCAGCAACACCATTCCTAGATCTGGCTCTAAAAAAGATCATAGAAAATGGAAAAGGAGCTAAATGTGCAAAAATATTTATAGCAGTCCTTCTTGTGGTGGCAAAATATTAGAAATTGAGGGGATGCCCATCCATTGGGGAATGTCTGAATGATCCATGGTATACGAATGTAATGCAATACTATTTTGCAATAAGAAATGACAAGTACGGAGATTTCAGAAAAATTTGGAAAGACTTGTATGAACTGATGCAAAATTCAATGAGCAGAACCAGGAAACATTGTACACAGTATCATCAACACTGTGTGATGATCAGTTATGAATGACTCAGCCCTTCTCAGCCATACAGTGATCCAAGACTAGTATAAAGGACTCATGAAGGAAAATGCTATCCACATCCAGATACCAAAATGATGGACTCCAAATTCAGATCAAAGCATACTTTTTTTGCTTACTTAATTCTTTTTTGTGTTTTTTTCCCTTTTGATCTGTTTCTTCTTTCACCACTGTGACTAATATAGAAATATGCTCTACATGATAGCACATGCATAACTGATATCGAATTGACCACCATTTTAGGAAGAAAGGAGAAGAGAGGAAGGAAGGAGGGAGAGAAATCTGGAACTTAAAATCTTGTAAAAAGAATGCTAAAAATTTTTAGACGTGTATAATTGCAGAAAAATACTAAAATTACCAAAAAAATACTAAGAATACTAAAAAAAATAGTGATTTAGAGAATTTTTTCATATAATAGGTAGCTCTGATTTCTTCTTCTGAAAACTACGCGTTCATGTCTTTTGACCACTTATCGATTGGGGAATAACTTGTATTATAAATCTGACTCAGTTCTCAATATGTTTGCGAAATGAGGCATTTATTAGAGAAACCTGCTGTAATTTTCCCCCAGTTTCTTCTAATTTTGGCTGTACTGGTTTTAGTTGTGCAGAAACTGATTCATTTCATGTTTTCAGAACTGTTCATTTTACTTCTCGTGATCCTATCTCATTTGGTCATAAATTATTCCCTTATCCATAGATCTGGCAAGTAAAATTTTCCATATTTTCCTAATTTGCTTATGATATCATCCTTTGTTGAGCTATACCTAGTTTCTGCCAGTTTTCCCAGTAATTTTTATTAAACAGTGAATTCTTTTCCCAAAAGCTTGGATCTTTGCATTTACCAAACACTAGATTATTATGGCTATTTTCTACTGTCTATTGTATACCTAATCTATGCCACTGATTGAGCACTCTTTTTCTTATCCAGCACAGGATTGTTTTGATGAGTACTACTCTGTAATACAGCTTGAGAATTGATACTGCCAGACCACCTTCTTTTACGTTGTCTTTCACTGATCCTCTTAAAATTTTTGACTTTGGGTTCATCCAAATGAATTTTGTTATTATTTTTTCTAGCCCTATAAAATAATTTTTGGTATGGCACTGAAAATGTAAAAATAGGTAAAATTGTCATTTTGATTACATTGGTTCAGCCTACCCATGAGCAATTAATATTTATCCAATGGCAAATTCCATTTCTCCTTGTGTACCTGGAACTGTGATTCAGGTCCCTGCTCTCCTACAATCCATTGTAAACACTAGTAATTTCTTTGCTCTGGAACTGTGATTGAGAACTGTGTGTGGACAATGCAACAGGGTCTTGAATTCAGAGCCAAAAAAGTCCTCTTTAATCTCTTTCTAATGAGTTGTCCAATCCCCTTACTGTTTGCGAGCCGAGAGCTCCTGAAGCTGCTACCCCCACTGTTCCAGCTGCCTCTAAGGTCTGCCCCTGACATTGCCAAATGAAATCTATCTGTCCCCACCTCTACCCTGGCGTGATAGACCTTTCCTGCCAACCTCCAACTTAGACTTGGACTGAAGAATTGTTCCACCTTTTGGCTCTGACACTCCAAAATTGATTATTATTTCCGTGTTATATTCACCCCACATACAAAAAACTTTCTCAGTAGAATGCACAATTCTTGAAAAGAGAAACTTTCACTTTTTGGTTCCTCCAGTATCTAGCACAGTGCCTTGCATTTAGTTGTATATATCAGATGTTGAATTGAGCATAGCCACACAAATAAATCTGCTCCATTTTGTATCAATTTGTCATTCTCCTATTTTAATCTTTAAGTGCTCCTAGGGCAATCTAGTTTCATTGAAGGTCACACCAAGCTTTCTGCAGTGTCATTTTCCCTCCATTGCTTTCTACTACTTTATGAGGTGGTATTGCCAATATTTTTATATCCTTTTCATATTTTTCATATGAATTTCATATTTTGCAAATGAACTTGTACTCCAAAATGATGCTGCCCTTGTCAGCAATGTTGCTCTGATCAAATCTTAATTCTCTAAAATGTCTTGTTGAGGGAATAACATGCTCACTAAATTTGATATGAAAATTTATATCACACCACAGGAAAGTAGGAGAGGAGGCGACAAGTGGAGTGAGGGGAATGTTAGAAGGGAGGGCAAATGGGAGAAGGGTGTCACTAGAAATAAACACTTTCGAGAAGAGACAAGGTCAATTGTAGGGGGGGAAATAAGGGAGGATAGGGTAGAACAGAGGGCAATATAATCAGTATTACACAGCATGATTACTATGGAAGTCTTTTGCAAAAGAACACATATATAGTCTGTATTGAATTGTTTCCCTTCTCAGTGGGGCTGGGGAGGGAGGGGGGAGGGAGAGAAGTTGAAATTCAAAGTATTAGAAACAGATGTTGAGAATTTTTATTGCATATAATCGAGAAATAAGAACTACAGGGAATGGGGCATGGAGATTTATCTTGCCTTGCAAGAAAAGAGAGAAGATGGGGATAGGAGAGGGATGGGGTGTGGTGGAGGGGAGGGTACATTGAGGGAAGGAGTAATCAGAATGCAAGGTATTAGGAAGCAGGGGGAGGGAAGTGATGGGGAGAAAAATTGGGCATGTTACAAAGTGAGGTAAAAGAAATTGGTATTAAAACAATAGACTGAATTAGTTACTGAGAATAAATCAATGACATCTTTAGTTTGGAGAGAAGAATTTCAGTCTAAATTTCCTAGAGAAAGGTAACCTCAGGTAAAATCTGGCATTGATGGAAAAGTCAAGGTTTTAATGGTAAATTTGATTTTATGATTGCCATAACTAGATTGCCATAACTATGATTGCCAGGAACTAGAAAATGTATAGAAAGGCATGTAAGACTTAAGACTGGCCTCAAAAGATGTTCCTTAGTCAAAGTGAAACTATGATCATATTTGAAACCTGGTTAGTGGAACTTGCCATTTTTAGATTCTATGGGACTATTAAGTGACTGTTCTTCTGAGTCTAACTCCAGGTATGGGTAGAAAGAAAGACAATCTGAGCCTCCAATCCATGATGCCAGTAAGCTGATGAGATGCTGGTATGAACTGCATAAGGTGATCTCAAGGGAAGAGTGGGAGAGCGGCTGTTCAACTTGGGCTGAGGTGGGATTCTCCTGACTCAATTTCCCCACTGACACCTGACTGAATGCAAGTGGATAATCTAATCCTGCCTGGAATTGACACAAAGTTGGGGAGATATTGTATCCCTGCAATGTCCCTACTCTTGGTGGCAATTTCCTAGAGTCAAAAGGTTTGTAAGCTTAATACCAGATCTATTCAATTACAGATTATTGGTAGGGGAACATCAGAGGTTGTCTAAAATTAAGTTATTAGGCATAGGACTTTAGACCAACAACAATAAGTTAAGGTCCTTTAATTCTTAGTAAGACTGTGGAGACAATTAGGTCAAGAGCTTCTTGTGAAATTAGCAACATACATATTATTTGTGTCCCAGTTGATTAATGTTTAAAAAAAATTCTTTTGTGGTCCATATTGTAAATGCTTTAAAAAGAAGTATCACCTGACCAAAAGTTGGAATTGCTTTATCTGTTATAAACTGTGCTAAAAAATAAAAAAAAAATAAAAAATGAAAAATAAACATCTTGTTGACTCTTGGGCCTTCTCATTGTGTCAGATAGTTTAAACTTTTCTAAGGAATAATGCTGATTAGAATCAATATTATCCATTTCCCATTTTTTCCAAAGTCATTGGCTTAAAAATTTTGAGTTTAGTTGCAATTCATGCCTCATTTTCTTCTCATCTTTATCTTTTATTCTAATTTTATTCTAATTTAGTCTTCATTTCAACCATTGCTCTAACTAGAATTCTTTTCTTTTTACATGATATAAATTTACCTCCTCCCAGAAAGCTATCCATTATAACAATCGTTTTTTAAAAAGAAACAATTAAAAGAGATAGAAGAGGAAAAAAAATCAGCAACACTGATTAATACATTCAAAAAATTCCTGACAATATTTCTCACTTGAGTGCCTCCCATTTCTGCAAAGGAGTAGGAGGAGGTGTCTTCTTCTTTCTCTTCTTTGGGGCCAGGGTTATTGGTTGTAGTTTTGCAACATTCATTTTCACTTGTTTTGTCATTGCTTTTCTTTTATTTACTTTGGTTTAATCATTGTGCATATTGTTCCCTTGGTTTGGCTTACTTCATTATTTATCGGTATTTTTAAGTCACATTAATAAGAACCTCTCAAACCCTGAGGAAACATTAGGTACTGAAACAAGGACCCACCATCCTGGAAGGAGAGAAAGAGAAATTACTCATCATGGTTCCTAATCCAAATAGAATTCAGCAGCACAGGATTTACTCTCACTTAATTCATGGATGATTCCTTCACATCACTTGAGCTCCAGAGTCACTGTATCCACTGCTCTACCCCTCTTTCTGGGGCTTCTTTTCTTCTTCTTGCAAGTCTAATGGTGGAAGAGATGAGCTTATATATCAAAGACTGCTCCTCAGTTGGTTCCACCATTGGGCTGATGCTCTCTATGATAGGAAAGTCAAACTTGGGGAAAATTTTTTCTAAAACCGGCAGGTATCTACCTCTACCATCCTGATCTCCTTGACAATGTCAACAAGATGAGGATCCCAGATAGCATCATATGCTTTACAAAGAACCTCCTCTCTCCCTCCTGCCCCAAATTACTGGCTACAATCTGTTTATGTTGTTGGAGTACAATGGGTTAAGTAAAAATTGTATCAGCCAATGGATGGGCCAACACAAACACCTTATTTTATTGAACTCCTAAAAGTCCTTATGATGGTAATATAATCCAAAAACAATTAAATATAGTCACTTTGACAACACCATGTACTCCAGACTTTTAAACTAAAAATTCAACCCTCCAAATACATTTCAAAAATGTCTTCACATC
>CM053775.1:12861656-12878283 GCA_028658325.1 Potorous gilbertii
ACAAATCTTGAATGGAGTAAAAAAAAGCTATACATTTTTAACTGCAAAGTCTAGTCACCACAAGAAAATTGATTTGTTTGACTTGTGTGTGATTAGGCAATCACCCCTCTGGATCTCAATATCCTAATCTGTGAAACTAAGGAGGTTACTGAGGGTATGCAGCCCATAAAACTATCAGCTTGCTAGATGAGCCTCTGAATGAAAGAGTGAAGCAGAGTTCTCAGACATAAGTTAGGGCTATCACGAATATTTGCTTTGTCTGTGCCAGCTATGTGATTATTTCTCAAATCTGTTTAATTCCTTCCGTTTGGAAAGATGATTTTCATTTCTGTTTTTACCTCTAACCTTTGGTTGATTTTCCTTAATGATCCACCACTATCAGACGGATACCTCAGGATTCTCTCCAGCACACATCTCATGTATCCACTTTTTGATAGCTTGAATTTTTAGGAATTTTTCCTCTTACATTTAAGCCTAGTTATTTGTCTCTGATTTTAGGGGGAGCCTCCAGTTCTGCATTAGATCTAGCAAAATCAACATAAGGGACAAATTCAACTCTTTAAGCAATGAAATTAAAAAAGACTTTGGCCATACTAAAAATCTTCTCAATTTGGTAAGACTATATGATGTCATGAAGAGCTTGTGCTCGCAACCCACCCTCTCTTATTTACAAGACTTGAGGGAAGCAGGAATAGAGAGGAGGGGCATCTCAGCTCTCACCAAGCATAGAATCATGCTATGTTGTGTTGAGACAGGGTCCCCCAATTGGAAAGGGAAATAGAGCTGATGATCAAGCACAGAAAGCTGAGTGTGAATGCAGTTGTGGAAAGTCAGAGAAGGAAACATGATTGAGCAAACTAGACCAGCAGCTATTAAATTTAATTAAAGCAATGTACTTTTGGCATTCAGGGAAAAGATTTTGGAAAGCTATCAGAAACAGGGAAAGTCAAACATATTTACTGCAAGCAAAGATTCTTTTTGAAAAAGGAATATTTTACTGAACATTTCATCCAGTAACTTTGCTAGCATTACTGAATTCTCAGTCCCTGCCCACTGTATTTCTGTAACATTGATTTTTTTATATACTTCAGTCCTCATCATCTAGATTTTGGACCATATTTCTATAATCCAGCTTGGCTGATAGCTCTGGGTGGGGCAGCTGCTAGGATCCTGGCCATTCTGGTCTGGTGTTTTCTGGGCCAACAAGATCTTGCTTCTTTGTACTATGTCCTATGGAGGGAGAAAATTTAGCCAAGTGATGATCTTCAAACTGCTTCTTGAAACAAAAACAAAAACTCATCCTTTCTGAAACTGTCACACGTATGTTTCCTCATTTTTAAAGGAACTGATCAGTGTGTGCAGCATAGAATGGAGGTCTCAAATATATACGATATTTATTACCCTATACTGAGCAGGAAACAAATCATTTTCAGCATCCATTGTACTTGAGCTTTCTGAATGATTTTCCAAATAAGGGTAAGAAAAATGAGACTAGAAAACAATCCAAAGGGGCTTACAATGTTGAAGAAGACAGAAGTCTAACATGGTCTTCTTTGTGTTTCTACCATCAAATACGGTGGTTGAGTGTGAAATGGCTCACAGATTCCCAGTGTCTTTATTTGTCAGTGAGAAGACAGGGGACAAAGGATACATAGTGCTAATTATAGAAGTAACAACCTCAATCATTCTGTACAGCATACAAAAGACCCTCTCTGAAAGGGCTATTTCTGATAGCAGGGCTTATAGGAATGTCATTCTGATATGAAGATCATGGGAAAACCTTTAGTTTTTCAGACACAAACAGGCCTTAGGGTTTGACTAGACCTGCAAGAAGGACATCAGAGGCTATCTATCAAGTCAAAAGCCCCTTCATTGGAGTAATCAGGCTGGCAATGACATTCATTTCAAAAACAAATACAAATCTTAGGGATGAAGAGTCCCTCTCCTAGGTCACCATGGAAGAAAGGGAGAGCTTACTGGAAGTTTTCCTTTTTTCTTTCGGGAAAGTGTATTTTCATGTAAATTACACAATACAATATTGCCATCTAGTGAAAGGGACACCAGTAATTGTTCAAAAGAAAAAAGAAAAAAACCAAGGAGTAACTTCTGTGGTTCACTCCCATTTTCTGTCATGGTTTAATGATTTCAGGTATTAACACGGCCTACAGGAAAACTCAAGTGCAATGTAATTCACTTCAAAAATATACTGCTAGTCTGTGTAGAATAATAATAATATATGACTGACTCTTTAAGGCTTTGCCAAAGTACTTTACACATACATTATCTCCATCTCGGAAGCCTGTGACAGCATGTGCTTATTCTCATTCTACAGATAAGAAACTTGAGGTCAGAGACAGAGGCAAAGGCTTCAAACAGTCTCATGAATCACATGAACATCCCAGGACCATACCGGCAAATTTCTCTATTTTTGAACAGTTCACTTCTTTCTCTCCCATTTGATGACTGTTGAATTCACAATGAAAAAGAAACACATCTAAGGAATTAAAAATCGCTTTTGTAAACACCAAAAAGAAGAAAACTGATGGTTCTAAGACAGTAGAGTAAAGGGAATGCAGCATTACCCAGGGACAATCACACAGTGCATTCAACGAGTTTGTACCAAAGGACAAACCCAGACTCTTTACCACTGACTCAAAGTAGCATCGATTGTAGTTATACTGATACAAATCAGAGAAGAAACTTTTAACCACAGTCCGGTTTTATTTTCTATTGTGATGTACACTCATGCTTTGTCAGAGGAAGAAGGTCTCTGCCTCCAGTGGTATGGAGGAGAATAATGACCCCAAGCAGAGGTCCCCTGTCACCAAGTCATCAAGCAGGGCTGACAGGAGTGGAAAGGAGGGAGGAGGCAGCAGGTCTTCGGATGTCACAGGGTGTATTGTAATTATTACAAGTCCAGAAGAGAAGCAAATTAAGGTGATGGCCACATAGAGAAGGGGAGGAGCATGCAAGAGATGTTGTTGGAGGCAGAATCTCTCTGATGAGGAAGGAGAGGGAAGACTTAATGACTGATGCTGCAAACCTGGGTTACTAGAGGAGAAAGACTTAAGAAGGGTGGCACTTTGCAAAGAGACTAGAAATCCCAGATGATGAGAAAACATTTGCCTCTACCAATGAAACTTGCAACAAAAAGAGGTGCCTAGAGCCCTGGGAGTTTTTCCTGAACTTCATTTAGATCTTTGAAACTTCTGTACTCCATGAGATGTTTTCATAAAAGCTGTATGCTTGGAACAAATGTCAGGAGGATGCTGGTTTGGGATTTTCTGATGGAAGAAGCTATTAGAGAAGGAAATTTAACATCTTCCTTCTTCGTGCCAACTTACGACACACAGACATCATTAAATCAGATTAAATAAGGAGAGGGTCTAGCCAGAATGACAATAGTCTCATTTATAAGTAACTCAGTACTTTCATGTTAGGAAGGCAGCCTGAAATATATTGGAAGGAGCATAGAACCTGTGGTTAAGAGAGGACCTGAGTGAAAATTCCAGTTCCACCTTATAAGCTTTTCTGTGATTTCGGGTAAATAATAATAAATAATACTAATCATAAATCAGTCGGAGTTTCCTTATTGGAGACAATAATAGGAGCTCTATAACATGAGATTAATCTCTATGAAGCGCTTAAGAAAAAAACGATTTTGTTCAAGTGTGATGTTTTTTATATTGTCGGCTAGGAAAATGAGGACTTTTCTCATCGATGTCTCTAACTTTTAATGAATGGCTAATAACGATCTTACATTGAACAACAGAGGTTTAGATGTCTTCAAAGTCTGAGTTTTTCCCTCTACTAAAAATATTCTTACTTACCCACCCTTATTGTGCAGTCCCTATTCTGTGGGCAAGGAAGCAAGGAGGAGGAGGAAGAGGAGAGCCAGGGAGCCAGCTCCGCCCAATCTTTAAAAGGTTGCTTAATCCCCAAAACAGCTGAGGGAGAAGGGGACAAAAAAAGAGAAAAAAATAACTGAAAATCAATTTGGAAAAAGAGAGGATGCTATTGTGAGCGGAAAAGTTACCGAGGTCCTAGATCCGTATCCCATACCACATGCTAAGCTAGGATGAAGCCAGGGCAGCCACAGCCACACAGGCAGCCAACGCCACTCGGGTTCTCCCAGTGGCCCATGGTAGACAGCCAAAGTCCCCCATATCTATGCAGCACCTGTCAAACAGCCCTTGGGAAAGGCAGCTCTTCTCTAGCACCAAAAGCTAAAGCCTCAACTTGATCACGCTCAGTAAACAGCTGACAGAACTGCCTCCTCCACTAGTCACATACCTGAATAGAAAAATGAGTCAGAAATTGGGGGTGTTTCTTTTTTTTTTATACACATCGTGACACAATAAACATAAAAGCTAGAAAGGCTAAATGTTCCTCAGAAACACAAGGAGTCAGTTACTCTTGATGGATCAGACACTGAGAGGTGGAGAGATCTCCGGGGGGGGGGGGCAGCGCGGGGAGAGGGCTCTTCAAATCTAGATCAAGAGACAAACTGGAAGGAAGAGTAAAGAGTGAAGCAAACTGGACAAGAATTGCTGAAAATGTAGTAAACATATTCTGAGAATGAAAGAAGATTCAATACAGTTTTTAAAAACATTCAACAAATAGATAATTTTATATGAAAATAAACATACCAAAATAATTTAAGGAAATTTCAGTTGGTTTTTTGTTTGTTTTTCAACTAGGATCATCAGGAAGATTACAAAGTGACTAAAAATATCCAGGAAAAATATTAAAGCAAAGATGAATAGAAAACAAAAATAAAATTGAATGAGTCAGAATGCACACACCTCATAGTACATACTACATAAACACCCATACTACATAAACACCCATATCATGCACATACTACACACCACACATATATACACACACTACACACACATACTACATCCCACACATTCACATACTACAGTATACTAAATAGACCTCACGTACACAAACACTATACAGACATTATACACACATACACATATATACATCACACAGAAACACAAAAATACCAGATACATACAACACACCCCATAATACACATATGCTATACACATATACACACATATACACATCCAACACATATATACACACTAAATAAGGTACCTCATATACATATATATTATATATACATATATGCACACATATGTACAGTACACATATCACACATGCCACACACATATACCACAAACAGACATTGGCACAAACCATAGACATACAACATATACACAGACACAGATACACAACATACACAAATACCATATACCCCACATATATATACACTCTATACATATACCATACACCCCACAATACACATATATTGTACATACAAATATGTAACACACATACTACAACTCTACACATGCACACATATCACACACCAATCCAGATACACATACCATACACCCCATATTCCCACACACATATCATACCCATGCACACATACAACATACCCCACATATGCGCACATTATACACAGACCACACATATATACACCAAAAACACACCACACATACAAAATACCATAGATACACATAACACAATATAACACAACCTACAATACACACATGCTATACACATATACACATTTCCCACATACACATGCTACACCAGACATCTCACACATATACACACTATACACATCATACATACCACACAGACACAGGTACAAACCATATACACACATGTACACAACACATATACCACAGACACAGATATACAACATACTCAAATATCTCACACATACACTATACCCAAAACACCCACCTATACATATACACCACACACACATATACATACCATGCATTGCACAATATACACTTCCATACCACATACATACATACATATACTACAACCCTATAACATACTTTCACATACACAGCACACACAAACACACACAAAACACAACAGATGCACATAATACAACCTGCACAAATACACATACCCTCATACACATATACGACACACAGATACACACAACACACTACCATATACACTCTACCCACACATATATATACTTAAAACTCTATATACTCTGTACATACAACACACATACACACACCACACCTACCCCCTATACACATACTCCCCACACCTCCATACATACACACACTTCATAAACACCTCCCTACACATATAACATACTCTTCTATACACACAAAACGCACACACCACACATATGCAACATATCACAGAAAAAACACAATTTTGTATGTTCAATACACAGTACACACAGACACACAGCTCCACAAACCACATGCCCCACATATATATATACATACCACACCCCATATATACACACAGCATACATATTCACATTCCATAAACACACACCCCACAAACATATAAGATACTCCCACACATGCGATATACACAAATACACTCACCATAATCTCATTCACCCCATACATACACATACTACAAACAAATACCACACCCCATAGATACACATACAACACATATATACACACCATATCACACACATGCCACAATAACATACATACACACTACATATCCACACACATATGCATACTACTTAAACACCCCCCACATATTCCCCACACTCCACACAAACACATTACACCAGACACCTCCCACCATACCACACCTCGCAATACACACAACAGACACAAACATACACCAGACACATATATCCCACATCCTAAACATACATATACTACATGCATACCCCCCTACACATGTACTCCATAAGCACCCTACCACATATACATGCACTGTACATACTTATTACACATGCACACACATACCCCATACACCCCATGCATGCACACACAACACCCTCCACATACACACACTGACACACACACTACATACACCACAGCAGACACACCAAAATATATATACATATCACACACCTCGTACATACACACAAAACACATTCTACAACATCATAATACAGAAATTATACATATTACATAATTAACACACACCACATATATACACACACTCTGCACACAACCTCCTACAGATAACACATACACCACATTGTACTCTCCCATATACTTATATATACCACATACCTCACATATATATATATACACATAAAACACACACATCACACAGTACAACACACAATACACTTTTCCCAAGCCACCCACAACAAATACACTCACACCACACACATACATCAAACCTACAGACTCCACCCTACATATGCACATATCACATACATACTGTATCACATCCTTATAGATTAAACACATCTTTAACATTCCACATGTATACACATCTCACACACAATACAAACACAAAATTATACACCCACCATTTTCCACCCACTGCACACATTTACACACACATGTATATACCACCCAGCACAATACATTATACACATACATACTATACACAGACACACATTACACACAATACACTCTCAACACACCACACACACATGCATCAACCATAGCAATAAACCACCTATACAAACTACATATACACACCATATAGCAATATCACACATACACAGTACAATATGCACATACCTTACATAAAAGTACCACACACATACATACCACATTCATATCCCCTCATGTAAACACATCATAGACACACATCTCATATACATATGTATATATGTATATGTGTATGTGTATATATATCACACATAAAACACATCACACATAAATACACATCACACACCACAATATGTTTGTGGTGTATGTATACACTACAAACACCACACATATACACACAAAATCTCCCACATACAGAAGATATTACTCATACTTTTATCCACAAATACTACATCTCATACTATACCGCCTCAAATGTACGACACTTCAGACTTACACACTGCACACACAAACACACACCCTACCCATACCATAAACTATAAAACCACACACACACCACAACCCCTACACAAAATACCACACATGCCATACATATGCACACCACAAACACCACATATATATGTGATATACACATGCGACACAACTCCTATAAAAACTACGTATAAAGCCACACATACATATGCACTCCATACACATACCACACACTCATATACTACAGACACCCATACACATACCACACACATATATACCACACACCACATATATATTTCACAACTCACGCACAGATACACATGCCCACCACATACACATACAATACCACACAATAAACACAACACACTTACACAACACGCATATACACATACCACACATTGCATATACATACACTTTACTCATAAAGGCACAGCTATCCACACATACACATCACACACATACACCACAAACACACAAACCCCACATCCTACACTTACACAAACCCAACACACATATACATATCACACAAAATCTGACCCACAAACACCACAAATAAATATATCCACACACAAATACTATACAACCCATAATTGAAACTACACACACATACATAATGAATTCACACCACACACACATATCACATATATCTACACATGTCACATCCTTCACAACATTCACAAACACTTCCCCACATACATACATCATACACACACAGATACACCTCACAGACTCACAACCCACATATACACACACATACCATATACCCCACATACAAATTACAAACATAATTCTCACCCATAAGATACACACTACATGTTCACACCCATGTACAAATGCACACTCCACACAGCACATCCCACATATCCACATCCTACACATACATATTCACACACAAACATACCCATGGGGCAGCTAGGTGGTACAGAGGATAGAGTACCAGTGCAAGAGTCAGGAGGACCTGAGTTCAAATCTCCCCTCAGACACTTGACACTCACTAGCTGTGTGACCTTGGGCACTCACTTAACCCAAATTGCCTCATCCTGGGTCATCTCCAGCCATCCTGATGAATATCTGCTCACTGGATCCAGATGGCTCTGGAGGAGAAGTGAGGCTGGTGACCTGCACAGCCCTCCCTCACTCAAAACAAAGTCAAGTGCAACTCATGTCATCATTTCTCTGATGGCATGGTCTTCTTCAGCAACGAAGGAAGAACACACATACCCATCACATGTAAACATACCACACACCTCCTAGATATATAAACCACAAGCACACACAAACATGCCATACCCCAAACACATACATATTCCTACATATTACCTCCTCATACAGTCCATACATATACATACACACATGTGCATATGTCCCATATCTCACAATGTACATACACACCTCACACAGATACATATGCATACACTTCCCATAAACACCATACACTATACGCATATGCCACATACTTTCCACAGCACATATATCACAAACACATACAACACGCACACACAAAATCCACAAACCTTCCTCACACATACCACTATACATATGTACACAAACATATACACCACACAAATACTGCATACACACTCCACACGTATATCACATACACATACCATACATGAATATACACATAGCCCCCATAGTCATACTACACACCACACATACACACAAACATGTCCCCCTACATACCATGCACTCCACAATATACAGTACAAACACAGCTCTCATACTCACCACACACACACATACCATATTCACCCCTTCCATTAAAATATCTTCCCCACATTCACACACATAAATCTCACATACAAACATTCCACACATGTCCCCCACATACCACATTGCCCCACACAAACACACAACATGCACTTCACACACTTCATGTACTCTACCCCCCCTTTTACCATATACACATATTCTCACCCATACCCCATACACACATATATACCTCACAGAGATACACACACATTCCACACACATTTCACACACACCCTCCCTAGCATATACCATACTCCACATAGCACACACATATAGAACACATACTCCTCACACCACACACACATACACACACACAAACACCAGTACAGAGACACATACACCACTCATGCTCCACTCCCCATACCACGCACATTCCATATACCACACTCACACTCCACACTCCCATATGGACACACACACCAGAAATACGCACAAACACCACACACCCATAAACCATATTCATATTCCATTCATACTCCCCTCCATATCACACATATTCAATATTGCATACATACTCCCCACACCAGACACATACAACTAGCCCCACACTACATATTTTCTACATACTCCCTCTGGTGTACACACACACACACACACACACACACACACAGACACATATGCTGCATATATCACAAATATTCCCCTGTGCACCACACACACACAATTCTCATATTATACACACACACATATACCTCCTACTCTTCCATTCCATACATCAAGCATATATAGAACACACATACACTCTTCACCCCACACAAGATACATGTACCTTAATAGACACATATCTACACATATATCCCCCATATATCTCCAAAACCACACATACAAACTATACTAAACACCACACAGGTACACATCACATACTTCCCCAGCACACACAGGCACATATATCACAAATATTACCTCTTCATCTACTACACACACACTCCACATATCACACAGAGATAAGCAGAGACCACATGCATATATAACCGTACATATATTCAACACATACTTCACACCCCACATACTGATGCATACGTTACCTACAGTCCCATACGTAGTCCTCCCTCCCTCACTATATACAACATATACACCACACCATATGTATGCCACACGTACTGCATACTACACACATTCCATATACCACACATACAATCTCCCTATAGCACACATAGATAAACATATATCAGAGACATACACCATACACTTATACCACACACCTTCCCAAACCATATATACACTCCATATGCAAAAATGCACTCCCCTAACACACACAGACACACCACATATAATCCCCCACCACAAACACACTATACACCCTATATTCATACACCTACACACCTGTGTGCCCAAACACAACACACACTCTCCCACATATACCATACATACTCCACACATATACTCCATACCACAGATATTCCATGTGCACCACACACATTCCACATACACACACACACACACATACATACACAGACTATGAACACCACTCACACTCCATACACACAATACACCCCCACACCATACATATTCCCCACACCACAAATACACACACTGTACACATACCACACTCCCAATACCACATATAAACACACACTTCCCCACAATACACTATACACACAAATCTACAATACATACCATACTCACAGACCACACATAATCTTTCTCATACTACAATACATAACACAGCTACCACAGCACATATACTTCATATACAGTACACATTTACCATGCCCTCTCCCCACACCTAATGCATACTCCATAAACACACCCATATACCACACACTCTCCCCACTTCCTATGCCACACACACTCTCTCTCCTTCTCAGACATTCCCCCTCCATATCATGTTTTCCATAAACAACACACAGAGACATATACTTCTTACATCACACATATATACACACAAAGACACATACCTCATGCCATACACATAATACAGAACACACATTCTCTGCACAAAAATACATGCCACACACATTCACCACACCATACACATACAGCACACACACCAACATTCCTCAAACACAGCACATACAGATACACAGACACAGTATATACACACTCTTCCTCTATAGTATACCAATCAATCAATATTTATTAAGTGCCTTCTATGTACCAAGCACTGTACTAAGTGTTGGGGAAACAAAAGAGGGAAAAGATGTCCCTGCCCTCAAAAAGCTTCCAATCTAATGGAGGGGACAATAGCAAACAAACAGAAAAAGCAAGCTATACATAGGATAAATAGGAAATAATTAACAGAGGGAAGGCACTGGAATTAAGAGGGTTTAGGGAAAGTGTCCTGGGTCAGATGAGATTTTAGTTGGGATTTAAAGGAAGCCAGGGAAACCAGTATATGAAGATGAGGAGGAAGAGGCATGGAGTACAACCAGAGAGAATATCCAGGGCAGAGAGATGGAGTTTTTTGAACATGCAACAGCCAGGAGGCCAGTGTCACAGAATTAAAGAGTACATGTTGGGGAATAAGGTGTAAGAAGACTGGAAAGGTAGAAAGGGGCTAGGTTAGGAAAGGCTTATGAAAGGCAGAGAATTTTCTATTTGCTTGTGGAGTCAATAGGAAACCCCTGGAGTTTGAGCTGGGGGTGGGGCAAGAGTGGGGAGGGCAGTATGTGACATGATCAGTTCTGCACTTTGGTGGCTGACTGGAGTGAGATTTGAGGCAGGCAGATCCACCTGCAGCTATTGCAGTAATCAAGGCATGAGGTGATGAGAGCCTCCACTAGAGTGTGGGCAGTGTCAGAGGAGAGATGTTGGAAAGGTAACATTGATAAGCGCTGGCAAGAGCTTGGATATGGGGACTGAGAGAGTGTGAGGAATCTAGGATGACTCCTAGGTTGTGAACCTGAGGGACTGGGAGGATGGTGTTGTCCTCTACAGTAATAGGGAAGGTAGGAGGTAGGGAGGATTTAGGGGCAAAGATGATATGTCAAGTTTAAGACAGGTACTGGATATCCACTTCCGAGTATCTGAAGGGCAGTTGACTATGAAAGACCAGAGGTGAGCAAAGAGGTTGGGGAAAGGTAAGTAGATTTGACAAGCATCAGCATAGAAATGGCAACTGAATAAATCCATAGGAGCTGATGAGAGAAGAGGGCCTACGACAAACCCCTGAGGGGCACCTACTGTTAGAGGGTGTGGTTTGAATGAAGATCCAGCAAAGGAGCTGAGAAGGAACCATCTAACTGGTAGGAGGATAACTAGGAAAGAGGGGCATCCCCAAAACCTAGAGAGAAGAGAGTATCCAGAAAGAACCGTCAGCAGTGTCAGAGGCTACAAAGAGGTTGAAGAGGACTAGAACTGAGAAAATACCATTCGATTTGGCAGCTAAGAGATCACTAGTAACTTTGGAGAGAGCAGCTTTAACTGAATTAAAAGGTGGGGAACCAGATTGAAAGGGGTTAAGGTGAAAATGAGAGAAAAGAAAGTGGAAGCGCTTATTGCAGACTCCTTTTTGAGAAGTATAGTCCCTAAGGACAGAAGTGATACAAAATGATAGACAGCAGGGAGAGAAGGATAAAGTGTGTTTTTCTTTTTTTCAGGAGAGGAGAGACATGGACTTTTGTGGGTAGTGGGAAGGGATGAGTGGGCATGTGTGTGCTGCATGTGTGTTGTGAGGAGGTCTGTAAGAGAAGGGGGTGAGTGTGGATGTGAATGTGTGTGTGCTGTGTGTCTACGCGGTGGGGAGTGTGTGAGGAGTAGGGAACTTCAAGATTGTGCTTGCGTGTCTGTGTGCTGTATGTCTGAATGTAAAAATGTGCCTATACACAAAAAGAGATTAAAAATAAATGAGTGGGATGACAGAGGGGCAGTGTGCCGGAGGAGGTGGGATGTAACGAAGTTGTTTGAACAGGTAGAGGGGTGAGCTTTGGTAGAGATTAAGGTCACTTCATCATGTGAAACAGGGGCAAAGGAGGAGAGAGTGGCAGAAGGCACCTGAGTGATACGAGTTGAGGAATGGGAGAGAAGACTGAACTTGCTCACCAAATCACACACACACACACACACACACACACACACACACACACACACACACCCCTCTCCCCACATACACCCCCGCATACATGCACAAACACACACTTATCCCTCCCTCCCCCGCCCCCCAACATCCCCAGTGTCTCAGCAGCAGGTGCCCAGCATCTTTCTGAGCACCCCAAACGCCACTCCCTCGGGGACGGGGGAGGGGGGAGGCGGGTGGGAAGAGATGGGGAGGGGGAAGAGAGAAAGAGCGCGCGCGCGCGAGCTCAAGCCGCGGTTGCCTAGCAACCGGAGGTCGCGGACAATGAAGCCCTTTGTGCGTGCGTGCCTACGTCCGCGCGGACTGCCCAGAGTCTTCGCCGCCGCCGCCGCAACGGCAGCAACTGGCACTGCAGCAAGCGCTGCAGTCGCAAGCCGGGGCTCCTCCTCCGCCGTGCCGCCGCTGCCTCAGCAGCCGCGGCTTAGCCTACTTCGCCCCAGCAGCCGTGGCTTATCCTAGTTCGCTTCGCGCTCCTGCCTTCCGTGTGCGCTCCGAAAAGCCGCGGCGGTCGTTGGCCAAAGCCGGGCCACAGCGACACCCGCTGGGCCCGGGCAGCAGTGACCACGAGTAAGTAGAGACCCCCCCGGCTGCCCCGCCAAACTTGGGGACCTTGGACAGCGATCCTCCGAAGTCTCACGCTAGGGCCCAGGTGCGGGCCACGTGGCCCTTAGTGGGGTCAGAGCAACCATGGCCAAGCAACCCTCTAAGGTGCATGGTTTGCGAACCGAGGACTCTCTCATCGAAGGAGTCAGTGACCAGGTGCTCGTGGCTGTGCTGCTTGGCTGTGCCTTCCTGGCTGTCGTGGGCTATGTCCTTCTAAGAAGTGCTCAGCAGAACATCCATCCCAACAACCAGGAGCTGGTCAGGGTACTGAGAGAACAACTACAAAGGGAGCAAGATCCTCCGGCTCCTCGACCTCAGTTCTACACGGACCTGTCCTGTCCCATCTGTTTACATCATGCCTCTCTTCCCATCGAAACTAACTGTGGTCACCTCTTCTGTGGCAACTGCCTCATTGCCTACTGGCGTTATGGTTCATGGCTCGGGATGGTCAGTTGTCCAATCTGTCGACAAACAGTGACTTTGCTATTTCCTGTGTTTGGTGAAGATGTCCATTCTGTCGATGCCCGGCGTTTACATCAAGATATTCATGACTACAACCGAAGGTTCTCTGGGCAGCCCCGGTCTATTATGGATAGACTTCTGGATCTCCCCACTCTGCTAAGGCATGCATTCCGTGAACTGTTTTCAGTGGGTGGACTTTTCTGGATGTTTCGCATCAGGATTGTCCTCTGTTTAGTGGGAGCCTTTTTCTACCTGATATCACCTTTGGATTTGGTTCCTGAAGGCTTGTTTGGGATTCTGGGGTTTTTGGATGATTTCTTTGTCATCTTTCTCTTGCTTATTTACATCTCTATCATGTATAGGGAGGTAATAACGCAACGGCTGAATAGATGAAATAAAGGTTGGAGAAGATTGTTTGTTGTTGTCATATGTGTCCTTAGAAAGAACCACTTGAATATCACTTAACAGGTTCACAATACTAATGTTATTAGCTGGTATTTGTATTGATGTTGAATGTTTGGAAAGTGTTTTGTAAATGTTATCTCATTTGATCCCCACAACAACCTTGGGAAATAGGTGCTATTGTTATTGTCCCCATTTTACAGATCAGAAAATTAAGACAGGCAGAGGTGAAGTAACACAGCAAGAAAGTGTCTGAGACCAGATTTGAACTTAGGACTTCCTGACTCCAGGTCTGGTACACACCATATTAATAATGATAGCTATATTGCTTTAAGGTTTGCAAAGTGCTTTATATATGTATTTTATCTTTTCATCCTCACAACAACCCTGAAAAGTCGGTGCTATCATAATCTCCATTTTGCAAAGAGCAAACTGAGAGAAAGGTTAGGTGACACCTAGAATTACAGAGCTAGGAAGTGTTTGCAGTTGGATTTGAAATCAGGTTTTCCTGACTTCAAGTTCAGCACTCTATCCCCTATGCTACCAAATTGGATAAACATCCACTAAAGCACAATGGAAATTATATTTAACATGTTGATGGCTCCAATACTACTGTTAAATTAATAACTACAGTTACGTGTATTTGTTCACTAGTTACAAAACAGTCTTCTCTGAAATGGTGAGATTAAAGAAAAAGGGATGCTTTGATGGTATCATGATTTTACTTGTCTTCCAAAACTACTCCAATTAGCAAGATTATAGGATTATGAGTGGTGGAAAGGGACCTGAGAAGTCATTAGTTCAAATAACTCATTTGACAGATGTGGAAATAGACCATGAGGGAAAACTTCCTCAAGGTCACACAGGTGGGAAGTGGCACAGCCTGGGCTCAAATCCAAATCCAACATGATTTCACTGTAAAATTATATCAGTTATCCACTACTTAAATGTATTTATGTCTCTTCAATGGAAACCTATGTGATGTGCAGATATTGTGTAAAATATTGTTATTAAAGTGAAATGTTGCATGAAATTTAAAGATTCAGTTCTTTTTTTGGTACTGGCTAAGTTCTGTATACCTAGAACAACATTTTCCTTCTTTAATGCAACATGATTCTTTTTTTTAACAGTTGGAACTAAAAGCTGCAACCTCCACTTAGCAGAGAATTCATTTGATTTGTACTTTGGTTTTCATAAAGCACTGTTTAATCAATTCCAAATTTCAAAATCTAGCACAGTGTATAACAAATATTACATATTCAATAAGAGCTTGCTGAATTAAAATGCATACATTTCTTCCCAACCAAGAGAAGATTCACCTGTATCCTGGAAATGACAATCCAAATGACTCTACTTGGGATAAATCAGGAGCTAATAAGGGAGCATCCAGTTCCCCTTGATGACTTTGAACCAACAGGCACAAATGAACTACATCCTTGGGTCCTGAGATAACTGGCAGATAGGAGGGCTAAGCCCCAATCAGTGATATCTAAAAGATTTTGGAAAATGAGAGTACCACAAGGTTAAAGAAGGGCAAATTTAATCTCATTTTTCAAAAATGGAAGGACAACCAAGTCTGCACACTGTAGGCCAGTTAAGTTTT
>CM053775.1:12878783-12900459 GCA_028658325.1 Potorous gilbertii
ATCACACAGCTAATAAGTGTCCAAGCCCAGATTTGAACTCTTTACTCTAGGTCCAGTGTTCTATCCACTGATCCATTTAGCTACCCTTGGTTTTAGATAATGCAACCCAGTGATAGAGTGTTGGACATGGAGTCAGGAAGATCTGAGTTCAAATTTGACCTTAAATGCTAGTTGTTTGAGCCTAGAAAAATCATTTAATTTGTCTCAGCCTTGTTTCCTCACCTATAAAATGAAAAGAATAAAAGCCCCTACCCAACTGGGTTGTTCTTGTGAGAGACGGCAAAAGTTAAGTTTCCACAGTAAGTTATTGTTAGTTGAGGAAGTCATTGAGAATAAGTCATATAATAAGGTCATCAGACTGCCAGTGGACGCAACCAATCAAAAGACAGGGAGTGACCTTCAGAAAATTACGAAGTTTTTGATAAAGGAACCAAACCTAAAGGTAACTGGAACTATCCAAGAAAAATGACCTAGAATTACGTGGAGAAGGCTTTTCTTCACTGTCCTTGCTTAATGAATGTCATACATATAAGCAAATATACCCCACATAAAATTGTCCCTCCATTTTCTGATCATGGGTCCTATGACAGAGTATGTTCGGGAGGGGGAATCACACTATGCGGGTTATATAATGGGCACGTAAAGAAGATGGTGACCTCATGGAGAATGGACCAATCCACCTCCTGATGGGAGATTCTGTCCTAAATTTACAGTATAAAGGCAATCTTGTTTCTGTATCTGACATTCCCTCCTCCTGAAAAGAATGGGGGCCCACTTTGACCAAGGTGTTTAATTCCTCTGAACTCTGCTGTAATAAATTTTCCTTGATACCTTATTAGTGTTAAGGTGCCTCTAACATTCTGCAGATCAAATGAGATAACTTGTAAAGTTCTTTGCAAATCTCAAAGTGCTATATAAGTGCTACTAGGTAGGTAGCTATTTACTAAGTTATGGGAAAGTTTTTTTCTTCACCCAAGGCTTAACAATTTTTTTTATCAAAAATGGATGCTGGATATTGCCAAAAGATTTTTCAAGATTTATTGCTGTAATTATGTAGTTGTTTTTTGTTTTTTTTTATTTTCTCAGAATCATGGATACAGTTCATTATGTTTAAAGTGTTCTTTATATTGAATCAACCCTGCATTCCTGATACAAAACCAAATAGATTAGGGTTTCTACTATGTTGTTGCAGTGTCTTTGCTAATATTCAATTTAAAATATTTGTGTCAACTTTCATTCTCATATACACATTTTCCTCTGCTTTGTATGTCCCAGATTTAGGTATTAAAATCACATTTCATCATAGAAAGATATTGGAAGAGTCCCTTCCTTTTCTGTTTTTCCAAACAGTTTATGCTGCATTGGGGTTAATCTTTGTTTGAATGTTGGATGCAGTTCCCTTGAACTGAATTGAATGTGAACTTGAAGATTTTTCTTTGAAAATTCATTTCAGCCTATTCAATATAATTTTCTGACACAGGGTTATTTGAAACATCTATTGCTTCTTCTGTTAATCTGGATATTTGATGTTTTTGTGAGCATGCATCCATTTACTCCTACGGTTTTTATTGTAACATAGAATGCAACAGCAGCTTCTGATACTCCATTTCCTATTCACTTGTGAATCTTCCAATTAACAATTTGCTATTGATGTCTTTAAAAATCAGATTGGCTGCTTATATATTTTGGTATTTTTTTTTCCAAAGACCAATTCCAAGTTTTATTTATCAATTTCTTGGGGGTTCCTGGCTTTCAGTTCTATTAAATTTTTCTCAAATTTCCAGAATGTCTTCTTTGGTTTTTTTAGTTGTTTTGTTTTTTTTTTAGTTACCTATCAAATTCATTGATTTATACTTTATTTCTATGGAGAGTATCAGGACAATTCCATGTTTTGATATCTCCTTTTTTATAAGCATAATTTTCTATGATTTTATAAATTATTCTTGACTCATTAGCTCCACAATGATGTTCAGTGGTGTCCAGCTCTTCATGACCTCAAGGAAAATAGCATGGTGGGGCCTTCTCACCTCCAAACTCAGGTTCACCGCATCCATGACACTATGTACCTCACCCCCTGCTGTCTCCATCTCATTGTGCCTTCAGTCTTACCAGCATCGCAGCTGGGAAAGCAACATCAGCCTGTGGGGGGCAGGGGGAACCTGGGGAAGTACATTGGTTAGCTCCTCCAGCCTCCCTCTGCCCTCTACAAGCAGGGCCTCAGCAACATGTGGCAAAATAGGAAAGTTAAAATGATTGTGAAATATATTGAAATTAAGATTTTATATATCCATCTAACAATTTTGAGAATTTATTACAACAGGATATTTTTTTTTGATGGAAAAAAAGAAAATCAGAAGTATATTCAAATGAACCTAAAGAATATTCAGGCCACTGCGGATTTGGGGAGAGATGGGTGAAAGGTAAGGGATTTATCTTGTAGTTCTTAGAGAAAATAATCGAATGTAGTTGCTTTCTTAAAGTGAAGTTTGCTACCCCATTACAAGCCTAGATGTGATGCCCGCAGGGGAGGCATTGGTTCTGGCTGGGGGGGCACAAGTCAGGTTCAGAGACCTTCCCCTCCAGCAGGACTTTGCAGGCCCCCTTGACCTCTGGTCTGGTTGGAAAGAGAAGTGGGTTCTGCCCAGGGCAGCCTTCTCTGCTGGGGGGGCAGTGGGGGTGGGGAGGGTCACGCAGCAATCAGTTTCAAGGCCAAGACCACCTACCCCACCCTCACCCCCTCCCTGCCCCCACTGCAGACCTGAGCCCTCCCACCTCCCAGGAAAGGAAAGAAAAGACACTCTTGGGGCCCAGCATAGGCTCCTGCCTCCCTGAGGATGAGGTTCCCGATGAGATGTCAGGGGGAGGGCTCCTCTGGGCCCCTGTGGCCTTGTGCCAGGAGGACTCAGCATTCCAGGGGATGCTTTTCTTGTCTGAGAAGAGTTTTCCCAGCCCAGTCATGGGCAGGGGACTCATCACCAGTGTCCTTACGGTGAATTCTCCCGGAATGCTCCCCAAGGATCTGGGCAAATATCGGGATTTGGGGCACGGGTGGTAGGTAACAGCCCACTGGCTAAACACCTTGATTGGCTTGGATCAAGCAAAGGTTCAGGCTTTCAAAAACAAAGTGAATAAGAACAAGGGTTCTGAAGAGCCTTTTACGCCCAAAGTCCAGTCAGAATCTATTTCATTGTTGTATGTTCCTCTTTCTTGGAAAAGTCTGACAAAAAGATTCCTACACCCATGCATAGGGGAATGTCAAGAAAGCTAAACCAGTATTTATGGAACCAATAGTTTAGGAGTTCACCTTCTAGATGGTTCCTAGCTGTGATCAATTTAGTCTTTAGATTCTAATGCAATAAATCTGGACCAAGCAGGAGAAGAAGCCCCAGTCTGTTTTATCTTGTATGTCCTGAGCTTTCCTTCCTCAGCCTGGTCAGGGCTAAGAAGCCCGAGAAAGGAGGGTCGTGCAGCTGTTGCTACCTTTTCTAAAATCTTATTTCCCCCTGAGTATCTGATCCAAGGGTCAGTGGAAGTAGGTCCCTCCTTATTGCAAAGGAGAGGTGAGTGTCAGAATGCTGTCGTCTATTAGGAGGGAGAAATATTTCAGTGATTATTTCAAGCTCATGCAAGATTCAGTATTTTAAAACCTCCCCCTCTCCTGTGCTACAGCATCTTAGAAGAGGCTAATACCAAACCTATGACATCAGCCCAGTCTTCCCCACCATTCGGAATTCCCTAAACTTGCTTTTTTGCTCTCATACTTCTTTTCTTGGAAAGAGTTAGGACAGTTGGATAGTGTTGGGAATTGGGGCCAAGTTTTGAGCCCCTCACTTGAAGGTTTGGCTTCAAAAGGAGGTCACTTTTTCTTGTTATCAAAGTTCATAGACCCATTTATGTCAGAGACAGCTGCCAAAGCCAGTTGTTGGGCACATTTTTTTCAATTTGGAAACCATTTTTGATGCTACAGGTCTTCCTAAGCCATTTGGTAAAGGGATTGGTTTGCTTTAGCCAATCTGCACCCGAAACTCCAAGGATCCTTCTGGGTGTCAAGGATATCTTTCCCCTGAAGTTAATCTTATCTTAACATTTTCACCAATGTTTTAAAATTGGGCCCTAGACTTTTGGAATTCCTTAAGGGGAATTTTTCCAAATTAGCCAAGAGGCAATCTGTAAGCCTTTAGAAGAAACAATGTCTAGATGTCATATTGAGAGCAAGACCATTTTCTTCTGGAATATTGGGACAAGAATGTGTGGAATCCAGAAGACAAATGATTGTGGAACCAAAAGAGAATCACTGAAGCCAATTCTCGGTACCAAGTTAAATTCACTGAATGAACCCCTCTAAAGAAATGTTCATGTCAGTCCAAAGTTTCACATGTCTTCCGACCTGTTCTGAATAGGAGACTGAAGTATAGACCAGATGCACATTCTTAGCATGATCTCTTCACCAATGATCACACCAGGACACAGGCCCAGGCTAGAAAGGATCTCTGACTGAACCACTGTAGTGTTTCTACCAGGACCTGAACCAGTAGTCAGAGCCATCACACTCAATCAGAGCAGGACCCTAGTCCTGTCACATGCCCTGGAGTCAGATCATGATCACAACAAACAGATCAGTCTGTTCTTTCCAGGTCTGCAGAAAAACAAGGAAAAAGAGCCAAGATAGAGGGGCAAACAACACAGGGTTTGGAGAAACTCTGCCTCATCCTGCCTTTAAAAACCCAGTGTTTCAGTCCAGCCCTTGCTTTGCAGCCCAGAATGGCAGTGCTGTGTTCCTCAGAATGTCTGCGAAGCTACCAAGATGTCCTCAGAAGGATGATTCACCTGCCAGAGACCAAAAATATCATAATTAACAATCAATACCCAGAAGTGAAGAGGACACACATGGAAGACATTTCCCTTCCTGTGAGGTTTCAACAATGACCTTTTGCATGTCTCCAGAGTGGGTTTAACTGCACCTGAGAGCTTTGGAAGTAGAGATCTCCTCTTTCCAACCTTGCTACCTGTCCCTTGTTGGTTTTCCATATAGGTTATAGGAGAAATATCACCTTTATGAGTGCATGTGGTAGGCAATTGCTGCCACAGCAGATCTACTCCTAGGCCAGCACTAGAGAGGAAAAAACCAGGGGGTTTTTTATGCTTCAGGAGGGGTTCAGACTTCAAAAAACCAAAACCCCTGAATCAGCATTTGAGTTCTTCAGAGACATTTTAGAGATAAAGTTGATTAAGTTCTATCGGAATGACAGAAATATTTTCTACATATTTCAGTCTTATACATATGTTTTAGAGTTGAACCTAAAAAAAACCAGATTCCTAATGCCATGCTTCTATCAATGTCATGAATGATGAACAATTCTAGTTAAGCAGAGTTATAATCATATATCCCCTAAGGAATGAAACTGAGTTCAGCAGGTGCTATAGGGAAACTAAGGTAGCAGATTAAAGTACACTTAGAGGGATCAAAATAGGCTCCTTCAGAGGGGAGATTTACCTGTCGCCAACATAGCCAAAGAATGGTTGAGGCATTCAGGAGATTCTCCCCATCCCAATATCTAGGCTTCATCCATCCTCATAGTCTCCTAACTTGGATGACTGACATTGAGCTCCCAATAATCTTTTTTGTTAAAGGTGATTTTTGTCACCTCATTTCATGGCATGCCCTCCTTTCTATCCCTGCAGGGCTTCATTTCTGGAATGTATTCAGCCAGTGAGAAGAGGAGGGCCCGTAGAGGAGGCACCAAAGCCCTGGATGAGAGGCAAGCTCCATCACCTTCTCAAATTGGAGCTCAAAATTGATAGTGTTTGCTCTGGACCCTACAGGACAATGGCTGCTGCCCAGGTAGAAACTGAGCCATCCCCTGAGGTTTCCATGATGCCAGTTTCAAAGCTACAAGTATCCTGAGTTGTTCCAAGTCCCCTCTAACATCAGGAGCCTAAATTGACTCTTCCAATCTAGAGCAGAAGTCCTGACCCCAGTCTGGGCTGACATCTGTGGGTTAATGCTACATAACCTTGAACAGACTTTGACCAGAGCCTTCTTCCCTGGTTAGCCCTTTCCAGAGGCCTGCTGTCCCCAGCATGGCTGAGGGTAAGCAAATGACCCTACAGTTCAATGGTCTCTGTCCAGCCTGGCTCTGAGCTATCCCCTGAAGTCCCCATGATGCCTGTTTCAACGTAGGTAATGCTAGATTTTACCTCACCTTACAGTTGGTGTTGGGATATAGAAGCTTGCCTCCTTTCCTTTGGCTGCTTTCACAGCCCAACTCCTTAAATCTCCTGTGAACCCTCTGAAAATGGAAGAGGCAAATGAAGCATTCCGCCCCTAGCAATGAGAAATTGTCTTTATTGAGGTGGTGCAGTGCCTGTGTTCACAAAAGAACTCTGGAGTTCTTTTGCTTGTATAAACTGAGATACCTGGGCAGTGCATTCAGAGAAAGGTTATCACTTCTTTTCCTTTGTGGATGTCTTGTAAAGACTCCTTCCTACCAAAGGAAGATTCTTGAATGTGTTGGGGAGGATCTTGGGGGATCCTAGCCCTCCCAGACGGGGCCAACCTCACACTATTCCCATTAGAATGTATCTGGGAGGGTAAAACATGAGCCAGGCCCTTTATATGGCATGGCTTGTGTGGCATTGTCAAAGAGTGACCTGAAAGAACTGAGTTTCCTATCAGTGCTTAATCCTTTCTTAGGTATTATTTTTATATTTAAATATTTTGTAAAATATATTCATTTTTTGTAATTCCAGCAGTAGATTCTTCTCTTCAAGAAGTTCCCCAATATTACAGAAAGCTTTTGAAAACCAACAATGCCCTTGGCCACCTTTGAAGGTCAAGGCCTTTAGGCAGGAGTCTATATGGCCCTCAGAAGCCTGTAGGTACATAAGTGTCAGTTCTTACATGAGACTTCCTCTCTGGCCACCTTCATTGATAGCTCTCGTTACAGGTGCTAGACACAAAGGACAAGACCTTGAGTGGGCCTAAGATCCTACAGTCTGAACTGGGAGGCTCTTCTTAGAGATCATCTAACCTTCTTTTTTTTCACAGATGGGAAATAGGCTTCCCAGAGGTCACAGGCCTTGCCCAAGGTCATATAGTGAGTTAAGGGCAGAGTCAAATATTTGAACTAAGCACCCCTGGTTCCACATCTGATCCTCTTCCCCTACCTTCCTGTAACCAAATTAAGGAGCTTGTTGGTAAAGGGGAATCCTCCCATCGGACCTTGTCTGCCCCTAAACGAAAATGCTCCAACCCCTTGTTATACACAAGGCAGAGGCATGCAAATTCAGAGTTCTTTCCCACCGTAGAAGCCTCTCCCAATGGGCTCCCCAGGGTGCTATGTGGGCTTCAGAGAGAACTGCTTCCCATGTCTTCAACCTTTTGCAGTGGCTGGATCAGTGCCTTTTATTGTGTACAGGAACAATTTTGATGCCATAAAATTTAAAATTTGTTTCCACAAATAGATAAATCTAATATTTTAAATGAGACGAGAAAGTGGTAAATGGAAGGTAATAGTTCCAACAAGTTTCTCTGATGAATGTCACATTCCTTTCCAGTTGTATCAACTCTCCCACCACCACCCCTATATTTTAAAAAAAAGTTTATTTATATTGACTATTATAATCTTTCATTCTCAATGAAACAATAGCCCCTTGCAAAAACTCGAAAAATAAGACCCTTATCACTATTCATAATTTTGTATAACAAATTCTCATATTTAAGATGTATGTCCCCTCCACCTTCCCACATTTAAAGGCCATTACCTGTGTGACAGATGAATGACGTTTCATATTCAGTCTTCTGAACTCTAGGTTTTCATTGCGGTAACCAAAGTTCTAAAAGTATTGCAAAGCTGTTTTTCTGTACAATGCTGCTTTGAATAAATTGTCCAGTTCTCATTACACGCTGCGTCTATCCATAGAGAGCTTTCCAGTTCATCATTTGTTATAGCAAATAATATTCCATTACTTTCATATACCATCTTTTGTTTAGCTACACCCCAATGGGAACATACCCCCATATGCTTCCCAGTTTTGCTACGAATATTTTTGTACATATACGCATTTCATTTTCCTCTTTCCTTGATCAGTTTTAGGGTACAGTCCTAGTGGTGGTATGACTGGATTAAAGGATGTGCCCAGTTCAGTAACTTTGGGGTGGGGAAGAGCCCCAAACTGGTCTGTGTAATGGCTCAGCTCCTCCGACAGTGCTCCTCTTTTCCAGCAGTACCATCATTTGTCGTTTTTCTTTTGTCACTTCTGCTAACCTAATGAGTGTTGGGTGGTCCGTTATTCGTGATTTAGGGCATTTGTTCATTTGGTTGTTTTGATGACTTTCTTTCCAAAATGCCTGTTCATATCCTCGGATCAATTATCTATTGACAAATGGCCCTTAACCTTTTATAGTTAAATAACTTTTTCAAGTATCTTGGCTTTGAAATGTATCAGTCTTGCTTGAATAATTTTCCCCTATTTACCAATTTTCCTTCTAACTTTAACTATATATGATTTGTTTGTGGAAAATTTAATTTTTAATAATCATAATAGCACCTAAAAAGAGCATATTGTTGGATTTTGCTTTCTGATCCACTCCATCACTAATTGTGTATTTATCTGGTCTTGAGAGGCCATCAGGAGGGAGTCTGTGCCATATTCTGCATAGGGTGAGCAGGTTCATACTACTTGTTAATGATTTTTGTGGGAAAGAAAGGAGGTAGGAAAGTCCAACCAGTTGACCAGTTTCAGGCAACTAGGGGAGTCTTTTGCTTGAGAATAGAACATGTGAATGGGGGGTGGGCGTGGCATGTCTGATCTCCCTACACATCCTGTGGGATTTGGGGCAAGAGCCCAGAGAACAGTCCTTACTTTACATTCAGAACTTTTTCCCATAACTTGTATAAAGGAATCAGTTGTGTTCTTCCTCAGCATTGTACTCAACTACTGAGCCAGATACATTTCTATCCACTCACAATTTGTTCTTAGGTCTACCCTTCCTCCAGACCCATGGAAAGAAGATTTCTCCTGTATTTATTGAACGTTCATTACTTGGAAGCAGGCAAATGTAGACAATTATATACGGTGGCGTGTTCTTATTTGTGTCTCTCCAGGATCAGATGCAGAAGCAGGACCTCCTGTGCAGGCATATGGGTACCAGAGGGACCTGTGGGGTCAGTGATTTCAGGATGATCTTGGGGACTAGTAAGATAAAGTCTTATTCCCTAAGTAAATAGAAATTCTTGTGGTTGACTTGGTAGTTGGCCTTTTTATGAAATGTAAAATATGTTTGGGACAGCTAAGAGATGGGATGTCTTGTTTGTGGAACAGCCGAAAGCCCAGTGTCACTGGACAGAAAGGTATAAGAATACTGGAAATTAAGAGGGGGAAGGCTAGGTTCCAAAGGGCTGTCAAGTTCTCCCCTTTAACCTGCTCCCTTGGGGCAATTGCTGTCACCTTCACCCCACCCCCTTCATATTACAAGCACCAACTGGATGGATCAGGTTGTCCAGCAGGATGAGGACCTTGAATGGAGCAAGAGAAAAATGGTTCACAGAGAGCACTTATTTGGAAGCAGAAAAGCACTGGCCATGGAAGAGGCTCCTCTCTCCAGCTGCCAAAATGAGGCTCTCTGTGCAGCAGAGATCTGACCACCTGGCTGTACCCCTGCCCCTGGGAAACAGCCCAGGCTCTGCATTCTGTGACCTCCCACCTGTAATGGAGTATCCTGCCCAGCGTTCAAAGCCCATCCCATCCAGGACCCTGCTACCTTTCCTGTCCTCCTCATTCTTCTCTCCATGTTCTCTGTGGTCCTGGCCACAGTGGCCTCCTGGGCATTCCTCACGAGACTGTCCCATGTCTGGAAGGCTCTTTCTCTCGGACTCCATCTGGTAGCTTCTTAGATTTGGAGACTTGACTTCACTGTAATGGTTTTCAGACCTTTCCCAGCGGGTTCCAACCCCCTCCCCCAGCTCCCAGCTACTACTACTACCTTCCTTTCCCTGGAAGATTGCCTCTCATCTCCTCTGTATCTGCAGAAGTCAAGTATAAGCCTCCTGGCTCCCCCATTAAGATGCAGAAACTAAATTTACATTTCCTGTTGTGAAGAGTAATTAACCCATTTATTAATTAGGCTAGCAAATAATCAAGTGAGGGTCAGTGGTTTCTCTCAGTAACCAAAGACATTGAGGCCCCTAAATGCTTAAATACCTTTGGAAAAAGAAGTGCTCCTGCTTGGTGAACATCAACCCTGATTGGTGAATAATTAATGAGGGGGTGAGCATATTAATGAGGAGTTGGGCTAAAAGTTTTCAACTCCTCATGAGAAGAAGGATCCTGAAATTTGGCTGCCTCCAGAAATCTGAATGAAGGAATCCATCTCTACCCAAACCACGTTGATTAGTCTCCTTCATAAACTGGATCCCCCTAGATACTAACGAAGGGTTCCAAGGACTAGGTTTATTTCCTGAAGACAAGAATTCACCTAGATTATATTCTGTTTGTAAGGTCTAGGTGGGTGGGGTAAGCGTGTACTGGGAGGATTTATTCCTTCAGAGACTGAATGACCTGCAAGGGCTGGTCCTTGAATGAGGAAATAAAATGGAAAAACCAATCCTAATGAATGGTAATTTCTCTCACTTGATAGCTGCAACCCTTAGCATAGAGCCTGTCATAAACACAGGAAAACCTTAATAAATCCTTGTGGTGTGACTCATCTATAGGATCCTAGTTTGTGAAAGTCCAGCAGGACCTTTTCTGAGTAACAGCTTATTTCTGTCTGGTCACTGATTCCTTTGTAGGTACTCACCATCCTTCCCTTCAGTAATCTAAGGTATTGCCAAGAATCCCTTTGAAGCACGTTGGCCTATAGCTTGGTCATTACAATTTCTTGCTTTTTCAAAGACCTTTCTCCTTTGGTCTTTTTTCCCATAACTTTATAGACAATCACAGGCTTTACCTCAGCAGTCACCCCTCTCAGCTGTTCCAGTATACTCAATCATATACCATTAGTATCTGGTGACCTGGGATTTATCCAGGTGCTCTCTTCCTCTCTCCCTATTCCTCATGAGTTTCATAAAACCTCAGCGCTTGGAAGGGAGCTCAGTGACCACCTGAAGTGTCTGCCTCTCTCCTGAACAATTCCTTCTACACCACCCCTAACAAGTGATCCTTGAGTCTTTGTTGAAAGACTTCTCATGGAGGGGAAGGATCTCATCCCCTCATCCACCCCTAGACTGCCCATTCTGCTCTGGCTCAAATTCCCACCCCATCCCCTCATTCTGCTCTGGTGCAGAGCTCCTTGTTAAGACCATTTCAGTCTATACTCCAAATCCTGTCCTTTGGGGTCAAGCAAAAAAAGAATGAATGTTTGTTTCTCCTGGAATTTTGCACTCTTCTTTCAGAAATATCTTTGCATTTCCATCTTACTGAAAAAGAGATTCTTGATTTCACAGTATAAACCATGAAGTGCTGTGATGATTAAAATGAAGAGCTATTGCTTATCTTGTCGAAAATATTGTAAAGACTACTGGTATTGATTTTTATATGGGGCCAATGAAAATCTGAAAAAAATAACAAAATCACTATGGCTCGCCTGAATGAGTGAGAATATCAAATACTTTCAAGAGAAGATATAATTCAATTCTGAGGAACCCCCTTACTTTGGATCTCTCTTAATTGGCCACAGGTCCACCATACCTTCTCTATGGCAAGTAAGGAAGTACTGAAGGCTCCTGGGTCATTGAGAGAGGTCCTGATGTAATTCTGGGGGGCCTCAAGAAAGAGCAGCTGATATCTTTCCCTTTCAGCTTCTTAAAAAGCTTTCCCACCATTTGCCTGAAGGCCAGGCTGCTACTTCAAAGGGCTCCCCTTCTGTTGTTGTGTCCTCTAAATATTTTCATCCTAGTCATCACATCTGGCAGCCAATGTCATTGCTGGGCTTAACTGAGATACATTTCTTTTCTGATTACATGAAGAATGAAAAGATAAGTACATGACAATGTCCTCCTGGTGGATAGAAGTTATTTCTAGGCTATCTAGAGAGAGGCCTTTTGATGCATTAGGGAATGACAAGGCATTCCACCTAACGAGTCACAAAGCTACTACATTTAGCATTCATGACGTCAACATGAGGATTTAGCTTGAAGATGAAATAAAATACATTCTATTTCTCAGAATAGATTTTCCACCTCTCTAAGGGCATCTGACATGGACAATTATAGATTTTTATGTTTCACACAAAAGCCTATTACCACATCAACCACAAGAATTTCTAGTTACTCAGAGAATAAGACTTTATTTTATTAGTCCCTGAGATCATCCACCCCAAAGGTCCCACTGGCCCATGATCTTTCATATAGCTTGTCTTATTTCACACTTGATCCTGGCAAAACACAAATGGAAATATACTATCAGGTGATGACAATGGCTATACCCATGTCTACTTCCAAGGTGGACAGTGTTCAAGAAGACAGGAGAAATCCTCTCTTTCCATAGGTTTTAGGGGGTAAGCTCCTCACCCAGCAGTTACCACAGCCTGTTTTCTTATTTTTTTCTGGGGTAGGGGAGGGGGTCCTGGTTCACACATAATACTGGAGGGAGGTTATACATGGGAACAAATTGTAAATAGATGGAGATATATCTGGCCCAGTAGCTGAGTATAACATTCATGAAGAATGTAATTTATTCCTTTGTAATTGTCACTGGAAAATGCTCTGCATGTAAAGCAGGGACTTTGCTCTCCATTCTTTCTTCCTAAAGTAGTAGTTACTATTATGATGCCTAATATACAAAGGAAGAAACTGAAGCACAGGGTGAGTGATTGCCCAGGATCACACAGATACTAGGTGTCCCAGGTTGAATTAGAACTTGGGCTTTCCTGACTCCAGGCCCTTCACTCTCTATCCCTGTTGCCACTTAGGTGGGGAAGTAGACAAGAGCTCCTTCCATCCTTACCTGGTGGAGAGGTACTCAATCAAATGTCCAGAATCTTATTGCTTTCAAACAGAGATCATAATGGGCATCTAGGGAATTAACCTTCTTGATTCAAAGTGGATCAGTCAAGGAGGTGGGCCCAGAATGGGCCCTGTACCCATCTCCTAGAAGCCAGAAGTCACTTTGGGCTCTCCAACTTAGGGGTATGAGGTAGAAGGGCACATTCTCCTCATACTTTTTTTTCAGATCCATGTCAAAGATAAAAGTGGATGGTGAGGAAAATTCTAGATCATTCCAAGTAGACAGGACTGGGGAGGGAATGGTTGGTGCATGGTAGAGGTAACTGTTATGAGTGAGGGTCCCCTGGGCTCCCTGATTCCCCCACCTTCATATTGACCACTTTTTCTCATTCCATAACAATTCTTGTCTTAAATAATGTGTGAAGTCAATGGCAGTTGAAAGTGTTTTCTGGAGACAGGGAAGAACCCAGGCTCTTCCCTACCCTCCCGTTGCCATAGGGAGTATTTTGCTGAGGAGATGGTAAACTGAGAATGAGTCTGGGAAGGCCCCAATCCTTGAGATGGGAAAGAAGCGAGGCCCCACCTCCTCCAGGGAGGTTCTCCCCCCTCCCCCTCCTTCAGCACCCCATGTAGCTAGGAGACTGTTGCTCCTACCTCGAAGCTCTGCCTCTTTTCTCTTCCTCCCAGAAGACTTTGGCCCTTAGCACCCATACCTCTGCCTCTACCATTTTTGTGTCATAAGAAGCAAGTGGACAAATCAAGCTGTCCAGCACTAGGAGGGCCTTGGATGGAGAAGGAGACAAAGGCTTACTTAAAGCACCTTATTTGGGAGCAGCAAAGGACTGCAAACAAAAGGGTGCCCATCCATTAATCGACCATGGAAGAAAGAGGCTCTTCCTCCACCCCCAGCTGCCAAAATGAGGCTCTCTCTTCAGCAGACATCTGACCACATGGCTATGCCTCTGCCTCTGAGAAAGAGCCCAGGCTCTGCATTCTGTGACCTCCTGACACTAAGGGAGTCTCCTACCTGGCATTCAAAGCCTCATAAGCATCTTTTAATAATAGTAACAATAGCAATAATCTTCTTAATAAGTTCACATCCAGTAAAACCTTAATTAGCTTAATTAATCGGCATGATTCTATTTTTGATTTTGAGTCTTTTTTTCTGGTCATGTTAACTCTTGGTAACCCCATTTGGGGTTTTCTTGGCAGAGATACTGAGATGGTTTGCCATTTCCTTCTCCAGCTCATTTTACAGATGAGGAAACTGAGGCAAACAGGGTGAAGTGACTTGCCCAGGGTCAACACAGCTAATGTCTGAGGCCAAATTTGAACTCAGGTCCTCTTGATTCCAGACCAGGTACTCCTCCTCTAACTTGTCAAAATACCAGTACTTCAGAATCTGTTCTGGTACTTGATTCTTTTCTTGGTCATTGATTCCCTCTTAGGTACTCATTAATCACCCATTTAACAAATAAATTCTGGGATATCACTAAAAATCACATTTAACTCTCATTGACCTACAGCTTAATGACTAGAGTTTCCCATTTTGAAAAAAAAAAGGTGGCCATTTCTCCTTCAGTCTTGTCCAGGATGGGGCCCTCCCATGTTATCAGTAAAAGAACATGGACAAAATTAACAGCATCTCACCTACAGGACTGGGATGTTGCTAGAGAAGCAGCTGAATGTGTGAGCTGGTTCCAGGGCTGAGATGGCACTGAGAGTACCTTATAATTGGAAAGTAAGTCAATTGACTTTCTCAAGATTAACGCCCCTCCAAGTACTAAATTGGGTATATTGTTGGACACAGTAACACTAGTACTTGTGTAGACTACTGCAGAGCAAAGGAAAAAAACCCAGGCAAACAGTTTAGGCAACAACACTTATAACTTTCAAGGCCTTAAGAACCCTGATGACCAACCATGACTCCAGAGGGGTAAAAACAAGGCATGCTGCCCACCTGTGACAAAGAGGTGATGGGTTCAGGGTGTTACACATTGAGAAATGCACTTTTTGGATATGGCCAATTTGGGAATTTTTTTGCTTGACTTTGCATACTTTTGAAAAAATTATTGTTTTCAGTAGGTGAGGAGAGGAGAGAAAAATAGACATTCTGTTCATTTAAAAAATAAATTAAAATTTCCCAAAGTTTTAAGGGTGTGCTGTTAGAGTCTTAAGCATATTTGATGACTTCTCCATTCTGTGCTCACTTCAGTCAGATTTTTTAGTCTGTGGTCACTAGTAAAGAATTCAATCTCAGAGTCTGGTAGCATTTTCTGGGATCTGGGTTCTCACAACGGGGAGCCATGGAGTATATTGGAGTACAGGAGGGAGGATTGGAATCTGGCTTTTGTTCCACTCTGACCATAATTTTTTCCTCTTTATCATGTAGGCTAGGAATGCTCTTCTGCCTTTCTTCTTCTGACTGTACTTCCCACAGAAAATTGACTCTCATCTGGATAGAACAAGCATTTACGAAGCACTTACTATCTGCCAGGTGTGAGAAGGCCTCCATTTTTCAGAGGAGGAAGCCATGAGGGTGGAGGAAGATAGTAACAGCTCAGAGGGGGAGAAGTCATCAGGGAGATATGGACTGGGGCAGATTTGGAGATGAGGATGGGAGTCGTGGAAAGTTGCATGAAAGTAAGAATTTCATTATCAAAGGATCCTTCTCAATGAAAAGGAAAATTGTCATAAAGGATGTGTATTTCTTTTCCTTTCTATCTTGGAGGAAAGGGAAGAAGGGAAAAAGGAATGCTTGTTAGCTTGGAAGGAGGTGGTAGGAAAATGTCCCCAGTAAAAGTTTCACTTTTTCCAAAGTCATGTGAAACTGAGCCCACAATAAGCATACATAAATTTTATTGGTATCCACTTTGGAAAGGGCAAGCTACAGATTTTTTGAGGCCTGGATACCAGGAACTTAAAAACTCTCATCAGTTGGCTAAGATGGCAGCTCCATTGGAAGGGTAACTGCTTCCAAGAGAATCAAGATGACTAGAGCCTGCCAGGGCATTCTGTGCCTGGTTATAGTGGGCTTACCACATGATTGGAAGGAATATCATACCATGGGCTGATGGAATGTAAATGTCAGTCTTCAAAAGGACCTTAGTCAGCTGCTTTGGCTGCATTCATATCTGGGGACGTGAGGCAATTCATTCACTCATGGCTTCCAGTGAGAAAACCATAGTGTAAGGGAAAAGGTCTTGAGGTCTTTCCCTTTGAGGCCACACATTAGAATAGACCTGAGATGTTTACCTTTTCCTTCACTCTCCTCTATTCTAGGTCCAGAGTGAAGTCTCTGACCTTGGTCAGAACTAATAGAACTGGAATCTAGAAGCTGATATCTAGGCTAGGTAGACTGCACAGCACCCATGTCCCAAGGGGCAAGGAATAATTGTTAGGAATGACCTTCAGCATTCCAGAACAGAAGGACTCATCTGACAGGGATGCCACCTTTGGAGGTAAACTGGGCATGACCTATACTAGGAAGGAAATGAGCTAAATTATGAGTTTAATCCTCCCTCAGAGACTTGAGGGGGAAATGGGGAGGTGAGGAAAAGTTGTGCCTCCTGGGTGTTTTGGAAAATATTTCTATGTTCTTGCTATGTCTCTGAAATAAACATCTTTGTAAAAGCCAAGTGATGTCAAGTGGTTAAAAGGAACTTGAGTGCTAGTCAATGGACTCCTAAAATAAGGGGAACATACCAGGTAAAGGCTTGAGCTAATGGCAAAGGATAGAACCTCCCTCCAGTCCAAGAAAGTATCTAAGAACCCTGAGGGGGAAGTGTACCAGACCTATCCCTGAGAGAATGGGGCCAATGCATACATGTTACAATTGGATCTCAAAATTTTCCCCCAATTCCTTAGAAAACATCCAATAAACTAGGGACCAGACTGTGGGGCTAGCTTGCATTTTTGACCAGTTCTGTAACCCTTCACAGTACAACTGCCCCCAAAGCGCCAGGAGAGTCCTTTACAAACAGCAAGTACAGGAACCTGACCTCTCAGACTATCTCCTGATATTATGGCAAAAAAGGTGGGGGAGGGGGGCTCAGAAACAGATCTGATGGACTGCAGCCACAGGAAAATTCCAAGCAAGGGAAATTAACTGGCAATATGGTACAAAAGAATGCACTTATCCTTATTCCTCCCCAGGGAGTTCTTGCCTGTGTATCTTCATCTCACTTCTGACACCAAAACTATTAAGGAAATAAATCCATAACATTGAATTTGTCAAGAACAAGCCTTTACTGTAATAATGCATGGAAGAAAGATCAGAGGCTATAATTTAGACTAGATGGTCTCTCCCTAAAGAGGGAGGTTCACAGAGAAGTTTTTACACATTCCAAGAGAATTGAAGGCCATCACTTAACACATTAACAGTTTACAGAGAAAAACCAGAAACAACATAATTCAGAAAAAAGAGACAACTGCAGTTAACTCCCTTAAATAGTATATGACCTTGAAGATAGGCAACCCTTGGAATATGGGATTAAAACAATGAAACATCCTAAGTTTTAAATAATAGTCTAAGTTCCGTAAATCACCATGCCATTTTCTCAAGGTGAGGCTTCCTGCTCAGTTAAGAATGAGAGCTTTCCATTTTTCTATGAGTCTGAATGCAGCTTGAGATGGCAATGAGAGATATTATCCACTCTACTCCAAGGGAGACTGGAATTTCTGCCTCAAGGGGAGCAGAAGGGTTACCAAATAGAGTGTACTTTCCTCAAGTCCTCTGAAAGGGATACATGATGAGAGTCTGGAATTCTCTGTGGCCTCAGGAAGAAAAAGGGAAAGAAGGAAAAGCTCTCAACACAGGCACACAGCTTTGTGTTAGCATATTCTCCACCAAATCAGATGTCAAGCTTATGCTGAAGCACACAAAATACTCCTGGTTTGGAAAGCCCAGTTATATAAACAAAGTCTATAGGAAGATGCTGATGCAAAGAGTAGGAAGAGGAGGCTTGTCTGAGTTTTCTATTTCATGGACAAGTTGTGTTTCTAGGAGTTACTGGGGCTGGAGGGAGGCTAGCAGAACTGAAAGAAGCTACAGGCTGAGCATGGGCCTGACCAGGGTTACACAACTAGTAAATGTCTGAAGTACTTTAAAGTTTGCACAATACCTTGTCATGTGTTTCATTCTACCAAGTCTCAGTGATATCTATGAGGTCAAATTTTTCCCTTTGCATTAGAATCTCTAGCTCATCTTGTCCAGATCTAACACCCTGCCCAGGGTACCGTACTAGAACCCAGGTCCAAGGAAAGAAAAAAAAATGTTTTCCATCATCCTAGGCTTCCCTTTCAATCTTTGTTCAAGGATTTTCATAATTCAATCAGACGATTGGAGGTTTTCATGGAGAGTTTACAAATGAAATAATTAGAGTGATTACTACCAAGAGATGCTATGCATCACAGTTTGCTATTCAATAAAAGCAAACCTAAAAATCAGTCTAAAGTGTCATTTTTTGATCTGGAAGAATGATATAGCATCTATTATTTGGAAATGACTTCGGGCCCACACAAATGGTTTGGAGAGCCAAGGGAAGGATACACACTGGAACTCCAAGTTTATCGAGGAAATGAAAAGTAGACATTTCAAGAATTTTTACCATGCTTATGGTTCTGCCAGTTAGATGTTTTTTTAGAGTTAAGAAGACACATTATCTTTTCCTAGCTTTATTCCTCAGTGCTTTTAGGGCGAAACACCACTATTTTTTATTGCACTTCTCTCTTTCCCTCCTCACAAGAGCTTCACTTCACTTCTCCCTCTAGAAAACTGCTCCAGGTTAGAATACTAATCTGTTTTGCAAAGTTCAGTGGAAGTCACAGAAAAGTAGAATGTGTATGTGCAACATAAAGATTCCTCATCGTGTTGTGACAGACTAGATGCAGCCACAGATTAAAGCTGGATTGATGACATTTCATGCTCCTAAGGGCTTCCAGGAGCATTTATGTCATCTCTGAGGGAATTCATCTGTGAGTTCAAGCTCCCAGAGTAACCTAGAATAAATGGTGGGCTCTTAGTGACCTAGAGAACTCAGTTTAGCCTTGCCTAGACCTCCAGGCCTATGACCTCACATTAACTGGAGGCGATCAAACTCAGAGAGGGGAGTCAATGTTTATGCACTTATGTACACTTTATTTACATTATATCGGACCTTGAAATACGTATTTTAGCTGGCATTTGCTGGATGCTAGGAGCTGGTTCAAAAGGAGAAAAATCTTTGGGTATTTGAGTTTACAGGTGAGCAAACACCAGGATGGTCAAGACCTTCACTTTCAATAGCCTTTTGTCCATTAGGACTCTGGGTTTAGAAGTTTACCATTAGCAAGTCAGTCAGTAGCAGTCAAAGATTTACAATTTCTGTGCCATGGCCTCATGACTCCAAAGCCAGTCTTTGATGCTGATTGGCTAGGTGATTCTGGGTAGGCCACTTTCTCTCTTGGAGCCCAGCGGGGAACCCTCTAAAATGGATCTCCTAAGTTCAGATAGATTGCAATCTGTATGTGTGAAGTGAATTCCCACACCAAGGAAATCACAAATCCTTGACCAGTAAGAAAGAGAGGGAATGTTTCAAATAAGGAAAATCTTTTGTTATTTAACACTACAGAGGGCTTTATAAATTAAAAGGCAGAAGAGTAGATAGTGCTGGATCTGGAGAATCACGAGATAATACTTGGAAGGTACTATGCAAACCTTAAAGTACTTCAGACATTTACTAGTTGTGTGACCCTGGGCAAGCCACTTCACCTCTGTCTGCCTCAGTTTCCTCATCTATAAAGTAAGGGGGTTATTCATAAGGATTTTTGAGTTTCCTTCCAGTTCTAGTCTACGAACCTATGATAACTTATCTGTATGTAGGAAAATATTTCTAACAGCAGTTTCAGGGGGTGAAAAGAACTAGTAACAAAGACATGATAATGAGAGTGAACATGTATCTAGAGCTTGAAGATTTGCAAAACACTTTGCATATATTATCTCATTCTATTCCTACTCCAACTCTTATTCAGACCATTTCACAGAGAAAACTGAGGGTCAGAGAAGTTCAGATGTAAAAGTGGGGATGAAGGCAGGTCCTCCAGATTCTAAATCCAGCCCCCTAGACACAGGACCTCTCAATAGGTATCCATCAAATGAGACATGACTCAACCAATCATGGCATATAAAAGTAATGGATGATCATGGAGTCACAGAAAGAATGAGTTTGGGAAATCCAGGGAGGCCTGGAGAAAAATTGTATGAACTCTACAAAGTGAAGGAAGCAGAACCAGGAAAACCAGATATAGAACAATTATAACACTATAAATGGAAAGAACGACTGAAGAAAAACCAGCCAAATCTGTCAAGTTATAATGTGCAAGCTAGGCCCCAAAGAAGAGCTCTGCAAATGCTCCTCCTTTCCATCTTTGATGGACACAGACTATTCTGCAGGATGTTTCCCCATCTTTTTTATTTTTCGTTATAAAGGATTGCTCTATGGCTTGGAGATGGGATGTAAAAACAGAAGAGATCAACAAACATGGTTTTAAGGGAACTGCTAGGCATTCTTTTTAGGAAGAGAGATGAGATGTGAGGTAACAATAGGGCATTCTCCCATAAACCTGGAGCTCACTTTTTAACAAATACTTATAACCTCAGTGGGCAGAGATTGCATTTAAGGTATACTCAGGAGTCTGTTGGAGTCATCTCAGCCAGAGAGTTGATTGTTAAATTTGCATCAGGGCTTGACTGTTTAGACTTAGGAAAGTGTCGGAGAAAATGTCGATAGAGCAGATTAAGCTTAAAAGTATGTCCCATTTCTTTTCTTTTTAGGTAATTACTAAATTGGTAGATCCTGGTATTTTTGTTGATAAAATATACTCAGTTATCATCAAAGCATGAGAAATTTTCTCTTCTTTACTAGCTGATCACTTCACAAATCTGCATTTCTCTTTTAAAGTCCTTGTATGAATCATCCATCAGTGGTAATGAAAAGAAAAAACACCTGTGTCTTTAAAAAAAAGTGTGTCACAGAGCTGATTACTAAACATTTACGTGCATACCCCTGAGCGTGCAAGTCACTTCACCCTGTTTGCCTCCATTTCCTCCTCTGTCAAATGAACTGGAGAAGAAAATGGCAAACTATTCCAATATCGCTGCCAAGAAAACCCCAAATGGGGTCGCAAAGAACCAGAAATGACTGAAACAACTCCACAACAGCAATGCAGGCTAGCATTAGCCACTACAGTTATTTGATAAGCATATAGCATCCATCAAATGTTGCTATTGTTTTTTGATGGATTGGTTGTGCACAATGTAATGACAACTCACATTTTAAGTCTTTCTCTTACTAATAAATGGATTAGAAATAAACTAAGTGATATTCAAATTTCCCTCCCCTCCAGTTTTGAGCATACACCAATATATTCTCTAAGAGATTCTGAAATTCGATATTTAAAGAATTTCTCCTTAAATTATTAAGTTGATGTTGTGAAAGCTCATTTTTACTGAATAAAAGAGCTGTTCCAGTGGTTTCTCCAGAAGCACTGCAGCGGACACTCTTTGATGAATGTTACGCTTGGCCCTTTGGCTATTTACCTAAGGCTTAACACTCCATTTTCAATCATTCTGATTTCCACTTTTGAAAGTTCCTGAATTCCCTTTTCTATCTTTAAACTATTTGTGTGGCACATTAAAACAAGTCAAATGTTCATACAAGATGTGAACTTTAACATCAAGGTACTGTACC
>CM053775.1:12900959-12918160 GCA_028658325.1 Potorous gilbertii
GACTATAGTTATCAAAACATAATAATGTATAGTATTAATATAGTGCTTATAGGTTTACAAAATGCTCTCTCCATATTATCTCATTTGATCTTGAAAATAACCCTCTGAGGTAGATGAGGTAGATGCCTTTATTAACTCTTAATCATCAACTTATCTAATTATTAACTCAATTATCAACTCTTATAAATTACTTTATACCTGAGGATAAGGGTAAATGGGGGCAGGTAGGTGGCACAGTGGATAGAGCCTGGAGTCAGGAAGACCTGAGTTCAAATCTGGCCTCAGATACTTAATAGCTGAGCAAGTCATTTCACCCTGCTTGCCTCAGTTTCCTCACAAAATTGTAAACCACTCCATTATCTTTCCCAAGAAAACCCCAACAAAAAGGAGTCACAAAGACTTGGACACACCTGAAAGATAGCTAAACAGCAATAAGGTTAAATGACCTGCCCAGGGTTATGTAGTTAGTAAGTATCTGAGGCAATGTTTCAACTCCAGTCTTTCTGACTCCAAGTCCAGTGCTCTATGCACTATACCAAAAACTATTTTAATATTTAGAAAAAATTCAAAACCATATTCATGGACCTGAGGTAAGAATCACTAAAGTAGGCCATCCACATGTTTTCTGATTCATGGCAGTTGTAACCAATTATCACACATTTGTGAGGGAATCAGTCATCTTGGTCTCATGAGCACCATGCATCAAATGAACTCAGTGGAATGTCCCTTGTTAATGGATCAAATTGGACTTTGAGTCAGCTTGGAGACTTGCCTTTGAATTGAGCCTCCAACATTTAGAAGCCCTGTGACCCTGGGAAAGTCAGTGTAACCTGATTCTTAGGTTCCTCATCTGTACAATGGGGATGATAAGCCCTTGGGTATCTACTTCTCAGAGATAGTATGAGGTTTACATGTGATACTGTATGTATAGCACTTTGTAGACTTTAAAGCCAACTATATGCATCAGCTGTTATAATATGGGTGAGTTTCTTTTGTTCCTTCTTCCATTCTCCTCAGATGAGGAAACCCAGTTCCAGATCACTCTTTCTTAAATTTTTGTCCTTCAATGATATAACTCATTTCTTCCTTCCATAATCCATGTTTTTCTCAGATGAGAATGAAACATATTTTAGAAAACCTTTTCAAAAGGAAATACAGTATAAATCTTCTATGGTACTTGTGAGATCAAATTTTAATGATAGAATTAATTAGAGGAGTCTTAATATATTAAATTTGTAATAAAAAATGATATTTAATAAATAGAAAGTGATATTTACACAGAGGTGGTGATCTCATGACATACTCATGAAAGAAAGATTTAATATATCTGGAGAATAAGTTTCTCCTAATGATGACACATTAATCTTCACTCATCAGTTAATTTAATTCTTAATACTTTGCTAAGAAAAATAATTGAAATTGATATCAAAAACGTGTCTCACAGTTGTCTAGGTTTCTTGGAACCTAGTGAGAGGTGTCCTTTTTATTAGTTGAAATGGCAAAGATGCTGGTTGTAGTAGAGCCAGCTTGCAAATAAATTGGCTATGGTGGGTGGATTTCTTGAGCTTAGGAGTTCTTAGTCACAGTAGAGCTAAAGCCCATCAGGGGTTCACACTAAGTCTGGCACCAATATACTGAACTTCAGAGAGCAGAGGGTTACCAAGCTGTTCAAGGAGGAGTAAATAAGCCCAGACTGGAAAAGTGGAGCAGGTTAAAGCCTTAAAACTTCTGTGCCAGTCACTAGTGGAATTGGGACTGTGAGTGGTCACTGAATAACTTTGATGAAATAGTCTGAAATAAAGATGGAAGGAAGTAAGGAATGAAGGGAAGAAATAGAAGGAAGAAAGGAGGGAGGGAAGAAGGGGAAGGAGGAAAGAAGGAAAAGATGGTACCATCCTTTTCATCATCCTACATGCTACTCTTTCCTCAAAGGTGACATTCCAGTGTTCATCCTTTCCCCTTCTCATTGACTATCCTTATACTAACTTGATAGCAGCTCTTAAACTGCTTCTTTCTTGTGGTCATCTCACTTCTATTTATTCATGGTGGATGAATGGTCATGGAGGGTGGAGAGTCTTTAGCAAGACTTCCAGGGTGAGAAAACTTTCCCTTTTTTCCATAATGACATAAGAGCAAGAAAAATAAACAAAAATCCAGTATATACCACATTATACACAGCAGGACTTTTTTTCAAAATTCATAAATTAAAATTAAAAGAGGTCATACATATAATCTTGTCCAGATGTCTCATTATATAGATGAGGAAACAGATCTAGAGAGTGAGAACTAAGTTCTATTGCCTTAGGTCACATAGTTAATAAGTAGGAGATTGAATGTAGATTCTCTGTCCACAAGCCCAGCACTCCTTTCCCTGAAGTATATTACCTCCAAAAATTGGAAACAAAATAGTTGTCTATCAGTTGGGAAATGACTAAAGAGACCGTACTGTATAAATGTAATATAATACTGTTCAATAAGAAATGACGAGTATGGGGAATTCAGAGAAACTTGGAAAGACTTGTATCAACTGATGCAGAGTAGAATGAGAAGAACCAGAAAAATAATCTTTACAATGCTTATGACAGTGTAAATGAAAAGAAGTAAAAAGAAGTTGAGTATAGTATCATAGAATATCAGAGCTGAGAGGAATCTGAGAGATTATCTAGTCCAAACCACCCATTTCACAGATGAGGGCACTGAAGCCCAGGGAGAGAAAGTGACATTCCAGTTCTCACAGTCACATATGCCAGAATCAATAGTTAGACCCAGATCTCCTGCCTCTAAGGGTACCACTCTTTCCACTGGACCACACTACCTCATTCAAATGAGAGGAATGAATCCTGAATAGTTCTCATATTTACATATGAGGTATATAAAGTAATGTGATCCCATCTGTAGGATGACCAAACAGTATGAAATTGGAGAATGGGAGAAGGGGGTTGCATGGTGGTGGAGGCAGATAGTTTAGTTGTCCTGAATCACTAAGGTAAAATAATTAGTTGACTGACCAGGAATTTTCACATTTCATTTTTCTGGATACCCTAGGTCCTAGAAGAGACCTCAGAGGTCATGTAGTAGTTTTACACATGTAGAAACCTGAGATCCAGAGAGTTAAATGACTTATCGACACAGATCAAAAAATATTAAGCAGAGCCGATCTTCAAGAAATTCCTGTTCTTCTGACTCTAAATTTAGTACTCTGTACACTACAAAACACTGCTTCTAGGTTCCTCAGAGCACTGTTTCTCGATGTATGGTCTATAGACCCCCTTGGAGTCCCAGAGATCCCTTCAGAAGATCGCTGAGGTCAAAATTTTTCATAAAAATAGAAGATGTTATTTGCCTGTTGAAATACTACAACTTTTCCAACTGCATAGCTGGGTGAGGCTGCTTTTTTCTTCCTGTACTTCAAATAAAACAATGTATCTGCAACAGGTGGAATACAGAAGCAGATAGGAGAATCCAACCATCTTCTATTATGCCAGGCAATAAACAGAGTTTCAAAAATATGTAAAACAATGCCACTCTTCTCACTTGTTTTGTTTTTGAACATATAATTACTGTCACAAAATGTTATGTTTATTTGGTAAGATTCTTATTATTCTAAGTGAATTAATAAATATTTTTTAAACTTTCTAAATTCAAATTTCTAATATAATACATGTTGATAGATATAACCCACATAAATAATAGCTCTTGGAGTTCTCAGTAATTTTTAAGAGTGCCTAGGGGTCTAGAGACCAAAAAATTTGAGAACCACTGTCTTAGAGCATTTTAAAAAGGGAAAAAATTATGACAACAGTTTATCTCTTGAACTAAGTTGTTGTCTCTTTGGGGAACCAAAAGAAACCTTAGTCAAATGTCCTTAATTGATCCTTCCCACCTATGGAGTACATCACTACAAGCATTATAATAAACCGCTAAACAGAGAAGGCATATTTTTATTCCTAAACAATATGAAACATTAAGTATCTAAAGTTAGCAAAGTAATTGTAAACTACCTGATCCTTGGAACTTTTGGATCTCATTTGGATTTTTTCTCCGAAAAAAAAGTTTTATTGATCCTTTCTTGAAATATTTCTATCACTCTCCAATGACTTCACTACCCTAAAGCTTCAAAGAACCTCACATGAGAAATTGAGTATGGTTCCCAAAGACTGAGGGTGAGGGCCAGAGTTGGGAACTCAAGTTGTTGTTTTTCCCACGCTGTTTGGAGGGAAGTGGAGCTGGGCAGGATATACTGACTCCATTGCTTCCACAGACCTGGAATTTTCTTCCTCCTCATCCTAACCCTAAAATGATGGATCTCCCTTCATGCTAGTGTCTTTTCTCTGAGACCACCTCCAATTTATCCTGTCTATATATTGTTTGTGCATAATTATTTGCATACTGTCTCCCCTATTAGCTCCTTGAGAGTCGGGACTGACTGCTTTTTGCATTTCTTTATATTCTCAGTCCTTAGCACAGGTCTAGTACTTTTCTTGTTATTGTGGTTCAGTCATGTCTGACCCTTCGTGAGCCCATTTAAGTTTCTTTTGGCAAAGATACCAGAGTGGTTTACTACTTCCTTCTCCTGCTTATTTTACATATGAGGAAACTGAGGCAAACTGGGTGAATGAAGTGACTTTCCCAGAGTCACACAGCTAGTAAATGTCTGAGACCAGAATTAAACTCAGGAAGATGAGTGAGTCTTCCAGACTCCAGGACCGGCACTCTATCCACTGCAAAACCACCTAGCTGCCCCTCATATACAGTAGGCACTTAAAAAATGTTGAATGATTTAGTGACTCCATTGAATTCTCTATATAGACTCCATTCATCCTTTTCTTTGGACTAGCCTTGCCATGTCAGTTTGGATATGATATCTATAACCTCTTGCTGATAAGGATTTGTCTTCCTGACAAAAAGTTAACAAAAGCAATACAGAGTGCCCTCCTCTCTACTAATTGCTCTTTCTGAAACCTTTCCTTTGACCTATAGGCCTTAGGTCTATTGGCTTTTACTTTACTTATCCTAAAAACAACTCTTATTTGACTTTGCTATTCCTTTAGATCTCTCCTCAGGGCATCTGGAGTCAGGAAGACTCATCTTCCCGAGTTCACTTCCAGCCTCCCACACAAATTAGCTGTGTGACCCTGGGCAAGGTTTTCCTCAGTTTTCTCATCTGTACAATAAGCTGGAGAAGGAATTGGGGAACTTTGCTTCTACCTCTGAACTCATACAGCACTTAGTTTTGTAGCTTTCTGAAGCAGTTGTCATGTAATGCTCAATAATTAGTTCTGCTACTGTTTGGTTCCCCTGTCAGATTTACTTTGTGCTGCTCTGCCATGTGTGGTTAATAAATGTACTTTGAGTATTTTGTTTAACATGAAATGAAACGTTCACAAAATGTGGAAGGAGGTGGTTGATGACAAAGATATCAAAATGACATTTTATTTCAAAAGAGCAAACAAAACACTGAATGTATGGAGAGGCACCCACATGTGAAGGCCGATCTGCGATGATGGAAAGAACACTGTACTCAGGGAGTCAGGAGACAAGGGTTGGCATCTCTGGCACTAGCTAGCTACCAGTGTGCCCACAGGCAATCCAATCTGTTTCATCATCTTTAAAATGGAGATGATAAATCTGCAATTAGAGTGTTTGTTAGCTTTAAAGTGTTATTGAACTATGATATGATATGTAAAAACAGAAAGAGACCATGATTTTTGACAGTGTGGGGAGCTCCCAACCACCACAGAATGCAACTTCCTAGGACATAGAAGAAAATCTTAGGGAGTTGGCTGAGGCACATATCAATTCAATGAATTGTCCAGAGTGACTTGAAGATTGATGGAGGATGAATTTCAACCCAGATCTCCTCAATTGAATATAAATTCTTTTGAGTGCAGGGATTGTTTCCTTTTCAAAAAATTTATTTGATTATTTTTGGTCTTTGTAATCACCAGAATTTCATACACTGCTTGGCGCATAGTAGGTGCTTTAAAAATGCTTATTGAATGATCACTTGACTCCAAGAACAGCCCTCTGTCCACTTCAGTGTGGTGCCTTTTTGAAATAATAATTCGAATACTCATTTAGACTTTGGGAAATTTACCTTTGATGACTTTGACAAGCAGCAGAGCTCATAGTCATTTGGACAGGGTCTCCTTCATTCTCCCTACCTGAAGGGTAACCTAAAGTTCCTGAAGTTTTTTTTAACATGCCTCAGTGATTGTTTCTCTCGAAGTGGAGGCCTTCTTGTCATTTGCAATTGGGTTAGTTTTTGAAGTAGAGATCATCATACATGGCTCTTCTAATGCACCAGAAAACTCGTTTGTCTTTGACCCAGATCAGTTTTAGTCACTTGCCTGTAAATCTCTCAAAACTACTCATGACCATGAGAAGCCATCAGCAGAACATGGACCATCAAAATAGCTCCATGTCTACCACTCCTAATCGTGCCATGTTCTAGCCACATAGATCCATGATCAGTTAGAAACAACATACAAACTCTTAATTGATTTTGACACAGAATGACAGAAGGACCCTTGGTATATAACTGCAGAGCAATACAGCTTAACAAGTTTAATTTCTTGTGCACATGAAAGACAATAAAGAGGAAACAGGAGAACAAATTAAGCAGTATATAGGTCAGGGATCCTATTGGGACTCTTCAGGGATCACAGATCTAATTTGCATAGTTGTATTTCTACTGCAGCCAGAACGACCAATACATGTGCTTATCAAGCTTAGAAAAATGTTCAAGATGGCCATTTCTTGTTCTGTCACCAGAATTAAGAGGATGCACAGAAAATCTTTGTTTTTACTTCAAAATTTAATGTGAAATAGCAATGTGAAGTGACTATAATGATGGGGAGGTAAGACACTCTGCAAATTGGCCCAAGAAAACTAAACTTGAAACCTCTCTAGGGCCATAACTACCATTCATGGCCTTCTTCTTGACAGAAATAGAATTGTGATTCCCTGTAAATTCTCAATATTGCTGACCTACTGTAAATAGTCGTAGAAGCTTCTGAAACAATCTCATTATTTTAACATCATCTTTTTCAGGTTAATGTTCTGACCTCTTCTTTGCAGGATGCAAAAACAAATGAGAAGCAGGCATTCGCTTTCAGTGAGAAACTCAGCAGGGTTCACAATTGATAGTAGAGTTCATTTCTCTAAATGCCATCACCAAGTGACAATTCATGCTAACAAGGTTGCAGTGGAGCAGACTGTCTAAACAAGGGATGATCCAAGAATAGTGTGTATTTGTAACGGATTGAAGGTTTACCTCATTTTGTACAGTAGATTAGACTCACCTCTGAAAATATGTAAAAATAACATTTGTATATCAAATCAGGTTTTCCAACTGATTTCTTTTCTAACTCTTCCCCAGGAAGCTTAACTTTTGGACATTTCTACTTGTTAGGACCTTTTCTCTTACCTCAAGCTGAATTCCACCTTTCTGTAACTTCTACCTAATGGTCGTAATTCTGCCTTCTGGGAGCCAGGTAGCTCGAGTCCTAACTTTCCTCCATTGGATAACTCTTCAAATACTTGAAGACAAATAAAATGCCCTCCCTGACATCCTATCATCTCCAGGCAAGCCATCGCTAGTTCCTTCAATCTCCTTAATCCTTTTTAAGACATGATATGGACTCTGAGGAGACCTTAAGGCTATAAAAAAGCTACTCTGATTATATTGTAGGGAGAATTCTTCTTAAAGAAATAGAAAAAGGAAGAGTTTTGTTTTACACAGGGTATTGCTGCTAAATGTTTAATAGCACGTTCTCTGAGGAAAAAACATGCATATGACACACTTTTGAGTGTAATCTGCATTATTAATATTTTCTCCATCACTTTATTAACTCTAGGCAATCAGCAAAGCAATGAACCAAGTCGGGATTTATAGCATTTGACAATTACTGAGGGGTCAGTACACAAAAATTTAACATTTAACTCTTCAGCTGACTTCAGAGTGAATCTGGCTTTAGAAAAATAAATGCCTCCTTACACTGTAGAGCCACCCAGAAATGGACGTCAGTGGGTTTCCCTCATCGGAGATTGTTAAGCAGGTGTTGGACAATCATCTATCAAGGATGTTGAAGATGGGATTATTGGCCCTTACTGATGTTCAATGACCAACAAGTAGACATAGTCTGAGAGGAAATTAACCATGCTCATTGACATACCATGGTTACAAATGGAACTAGAAGATGTTTAGCTGGGAAAGGTAAACTGGCCATACAGGAAAAATAAGGAATAAGTGACAGACAGCCCCCCATGTTCCACTGGTAGTCATGTAATAGCATGACATCTTCAGAAAGTAACCCTCCTAGGAAGGATTTAGAGGAAGTCATGGATGAGTTATGAACGGATGGAAGAATTGCCATGTGCATTGCTGGAAGAATACCAGCATCCATGAGACCATAGAGTTGGTTACAGTAATGTAACTAACTGAGATTCAATTTTAGTCAAGACAAATATGTAATACTTGGCTAGAAATAAAGACAGTAAGCTGTAGGAGGAAGGAAGGATCCAGGACTTCAAGTTCATGGGTTTCTGGAGAAAGACATAAAGCTATTTCTTGTGTTATATTAGTTCTATGATCTATGGATCATACTAGTTACTGCTTTGCTTCAGGAAGAATTTTTTGGTTGCCTTTTGAACAGCTAGGAGTTAAATGATCCCATTCTTCTAGGACTGCCTCCTGTTACACAGTAGGGTCACACAGTTAATAAGTTTCTGAGGCATGATTCCTGCTCAGGTCTTCCTTACTCCAGACCCCACACTGTGTCATGGCACCATCATTTCATCACTGCAAAATCAGAAAGCAACTGCTAGTACTGAGGGTCGTTTGGTAGTTTTCTTTGTGTTACAGATTACCATGGTCCAAGAATTCATCACTAGTAGTGAACAACTCTACACTCCCCTAACCTAGGTCTTTGGAAAACAGACAGAAACAGTTGTAAATCTTGGTACACATAATCTGATCTCCTGATCTGACCTCAGTTTAGCTTTGTAGACTGATCTTACTTTAACCCCACCTTACTTCCTCTTCATTCCAGCCCAAATGATATAGTTCTCTTCCCCACATATAATATTCCATCTCCTACTTTGAAGCCTTTGCTTATGCTGTCCCTTCTCCCTGGAATGCTCTCCCTCTCTCTCCTCACCCCTACTTTATATAATAGAATTAGCAGCTTCCTTTAAAAGCACAGCTTGGATACCACCTCCTACCGGAAACATTTTCTGTTGGGGGAGCTCTCTAGACCTCCAAATTACTTTGTACTTACTCTTTATATATTTTGTATTTATTCAACTGTACACATCTTCTCACCCCATGGAACTTAAGTTCCTTGAGAACAGATCCCTTTGTTTATCTTTGTATTTCCATTACCTAGTACAGTGTCTGATGTACAGTTGGCACTCATTAAATGCTTGTTGAATAGTATTGGACTTCAGAAGGTGGTTCTGAACTTCATTCATCAAAGATGTCAAAGCACTAAGGGTTAAGGAAAATCTCATGTTACCTTGTTTCAAGGATAGAAGAAAACTCTCTCAGCTTTTTGGCCAGTTACTAATTGATTCATAGTAGTTGCAACCTCCATCAAGGCTGACTGAGTCCCACCCAGTTGAGGAGTGGTCATGCCTCCTTCCTTTCTCATATAGCTTTTCTTTGCTCAGATCCCCAGTGCTGTGCTTTGTCTTGATCAAATATTGACTAGCTGGAATTTGAAAGACTTTCATAATTATTATGTCAACTGACAATGGGACCATCCTGCAGCATCTGACCTGTGGACATCAAGTTCTTTGTTTGGTTTCTCAGCATGGGAAACCCACTGTTAATTACTTGGCTTGGCCTCCACCAAGTCCAGTGCTTCACATCTGATTAGTTCTATTAACAATTCCATAGCCAAGCAAAAATTGTTCCAGTCAATTTTGTTCACCTGCCTGAGGAGTCAAAGAAATCCATGTAATGTGCCAGTAAATTTGAAATACCTCGAAGCCTCCAGCTTGATCAGTTGTCTTTCAGACTGTCTCAACATCACACTCCTTGAACTTGAGGCAATTGCATAGTTAGAAAGAAGTAGGTTTGAAATGATGAAGGGGATTCAGAATCTACTCTAAGTGCATAAATAAGAAAAATGTTAATTGTAACTGAAATAACTGTAGATCTGGGTTAAAAAAATGAGATCGCACAATTGACGACGATTTACATTAGTGGATAATCAATAAGAGATAAATCAACTCCAGGGCTGCTATCTATCAAATTTCATATGCGATGGATTTTTCTATTTCTTTGTAAATGTGTGCAGTTTATGAATTTGTACAGCCTATCAATAAACCTGTTAAGTGCCTTGCTTGAAACAGAGAGTGCTTTGAAAAATGCCATGAAATGAAAACTTTTTCTAGTTTCTCTGACTGGTTGGAGAATGGTTTTTTATTTCTGGTTTTTTGGCAAAGATTTTAAGAGTTTGGGGCAAAGTGACTTTGTGATCTTTTAAGAGCCAGGCAGCATGTTGTCTGTCCTTCCCTTATGTCATTTTCTCTGGGTGTGATGGCTGATCTGTTCACTCCCTGGGCTTTGTTTTTCTGCTGAGTACAATCTGCTTTCAGGAGAGCTGTCTATGGGTCATGATATCTGTACCGTGTTGTATGACCAAATCTCTAACACTTCTAATGCTCAGATGACTCAAAAAATCTTATGCCTGATGTACAGTAGGCACTCACTAAATGCTTGTTGAATAGTATTGAACTTCAGGAGGTAGTTATGAACTTCATTCATCAAAGATGTCAAAGACAACATGAGATGCTGCTGGAGGAGCCCAGGTCCTGGGCCAAGCTTACTTCCTTCACATGCTACACCCTTCACATGCTACTTCCTAAACAAAAGGAGGGGATATTTAGGTGGTGCAGTACATAGAGCTGTGGGCCTGGAGTCAGGAAGACCGCAGTTCAAATCTGGCTTCAGATACTTATTAGCTGTGCAACCCTGGGCAAGTCACTTAACCCTGCTTGCCTCAGTTTCCTCATCTGTAAAATAAGTTGAAGAAGAACATGGCAAGTCACTCTAGTAATTTTGTCAAGAAAACCCCAAATGGGGTCACAAAAAGTCAGGCACGACTGCAAAAGTTGAACAACAGAAGAACACAATGAATTCTATGATGATATGTGTTGACGTTTTAATTTTTAAAATAGACTATAAGGTTAGTGGAAGGATCAAGTAAGAATAGTAAGGGCTCAAATTCATCTGAACCTTATCTCATAATTCTTGTGAAGTGGGGGCTACAATTATTACTGTTTGTCTTTTACATTTAGGGGAAACTGAGGTTCAAGGGTGTGTGCGAAGTGACTTGGCCATGCTCACATAGCAGGAGCAGTATTCAAATTGAGGTTACCCCTCCTACTCCCATTCTGTGATGGGGGGAGAATATGAAAAGGAAGACTGTGAAAAGAGGAAAAGAAGAAGAGGAGGAAGAAAGAACTATGCACCCTGGAGCCTGGTCCCAACACCACAAAGTCTGTCTTCTCTAGGAACAGATCAGTGATTCTATTGAGAATACTAGCTGCTGCCTCTGAACAATCAGATAAATAAGCCAGCTGACTATAAGGAACCCTACGTAGAAATTTGTTGTTGTTCGGTTGTATCCAACTCTTCATTGACCCCATCTGGTGTTTTCTTGATGGATACACTGGCATGGTTTGCCATTTCCTTCTCCATTTCATTTTACAGATGAGGAAACTGAGGCAAACGTGGTGAAGTGACTTGCCTAGTGATACACAGCTAGGAAGCGTCTGAGGTTGGATTTAAACTCAGGAAGATGAGCCTTCCTGAGTTCAAACTGAGCACTCTATCTGCCACATATAAATAAATTAATTCTGTCCTATGGTCATGAAATCACAGGTAGACAGGAAAAATAAATGCAAGGATTCTCAGCTTCTTCTTAAGTATGTCTATAGCAAGGATTCTTAATCTGGAGTCAATGGACACCTCAAGGATCTGTGGATAGATTTCAGGGAGTCAGTGAATTTGAATGGGAAACATTTTTACTAAGCTACAACTGAAACTGAGCATTTCTCCTAAGAACTTGTTCATGGGCTTTACCAGCCTGTCAAAGGGTCCATGACGTAAAAAAGGTGAAGGAGCCAAGACCTATAGTGACAGCTGCATCAAGAACTGGCTAATGCCCTTCAAATCTAGAATGTTCTGTGATGGAAGGAAAATTATCTGTTTTGTGTATTTTCATTAACAATTTTGCTCTAACTTAATTTAATCTTTAGAATATGAAATGTAACTTTTAGTTACCAGCTAAATTTTTTTTCAGCCACAGATATTGCCTAAATACAAACAGGTATCCTTTAATGGAGCCATGCTGGTTTTTGTTGGGAAAAAAAGTCATTTACATTTCCTTATTTGATTTACACTTGTGATAATTACTTCTTCCATGTATGAAGAATAACTCATTGTGATTATTAATATCTTACAGTAAATCCTCCTCTCTGAGTTTCTGGTGAACTATGGTCAGTCAAATGGCAGAGCCGGGCTTGGGCGACTGGCATGTTTTCATTGAGATTTTTTGCTTGAGCACTTTTTCCTCCTCCCTCCCAAGCTGTGCAGTTTTGTATATTAAAGTGGTTGCACTTTTAGTTACAATTTTTATGGTTACCCAATCTATTTCAACTTTCCCTTTCAATTAAAAGAATAATGAATCATTTCCATTTTTTAATAAAAAGTGAAATGTATGCTGATTTGGAAGCAGCTAATTAAAGCCATGCTGGTTCCACAAACTTCAAATTAGGTATTTGTTGCATGCAAGTGACTCCCAGAGTAATGGAAAAGAAAACCATCCTTTCAAAAGTAGGAGGAAAGTGATGAATTTAGAAATGCCAGTGGTGAAAAACAGTAAATTTTTCTACTCTTTATGCAAGCTGAGAGAGTAAAAGCCTTTCAGAAACTGTTAATGTCACCTCTTGATGCCCTGCAGGACTTACCTTTCTGTCCTAATTACCCAGAAATGGGTCCCTTTGCCCTGTGTCACCTATGTTAGAATTACATTAGCATGTTTTAAAATCACCCCAGATGTAACTTTTCAAAAATGACTTCTTTCGTCTTTCCCTCTCACAGCAACATGTTCTAATCACTGTAGAAGTTTAGAAAGAAATAAAGTCAGTTAGATCCACCTCCTGGAAGTTGAAATGTATCTCTGGCATTACATGACAAAATAATGTCGGAGTAACAATCTCCAATTGGCAATAATTATTGTAGCACACACAGGCTTTGGACTCAGTATCCCATCCAACATTAGTGCTGGTAGGCCAGGTCCCCAGAGCAAAGCTGCTACTTCTTTTCAGAGTTCTAAGGGTTTCCCTGGGTAGTTTGGGGATGACTTTCTTTAGTACTACCTATTGATATGTCTCAATCTGAGGTATTCCTCCCAACACTTTCACCAGTTAATATTTCTCTAATATCGTTTGCCAGTTAGTCTCCCCAATTTTACTTAACCCGTCAATATCTCCTCAATATCAATTAACCCACTCTTCACTTCCAGTCCATGGGGAAAATGTACTGAAACTCAACATGATGACTACCCATCCCCACCCTCACCCTCTACATTCACTTCTGTGGCTATATATCCAAAGAATAAAATATTCCCTTCCTTGCAGGACAGGGTATCTCAGCTGCCAGGTCAGTCCAGTGTTGTGTTGGGTCTTGCAGTTTGCTTGTACAGGCAAGTACAAGCTTACAAGGCTCAGATACTCTGGCTACAAGCAAATTCTGTTATGGACTGCAGTTGTTGGATCTCTGATGACTCTTTCAACCTTTGAAAGCTCATATTATTGTATGTTGGTCCATCTGTCTCCAATATCCATTCACTAAATCAGTAAAGAACAGACAAAACAGGACAAAAGAAACAGCACCATGCATTCATGGCCACATGGTTCCCCCAGAGTTGTTCATTTTTTTCCTCTTCATTCAAGGGCCTACAGGAAGAAAGAGGGATTATTTGTTGATACCATTTGTATGAACACTCAATCCTGGGTCACCAGCCAGTGAAAATGCTTTTCATAACTATGTATGTCAAGGAATAACTGCATATACTCTGAATCAAAGGCAGGGGCCCCTCCATTATGTGTCATCACATTTCCAGAAGTAGGCTCACTAAACTTCCACAAGTATTGCCAGAATACTGTATATGCTCCAAGGACTCCACTTCATTGGCCAGTCTGCAATGGATAAATTGTTTATTTATTTATTTCTCTTTATTTATCTCTCCCTCTTTTGCAAGCTTGTTATTCCAATCACTTGTAAACCTTAAAAAGAAATAAATCAACTAGGAATACCTGTGGAGAGAACTGGGATCAGAGGAAAAGAATGTGAGAAAGATGGCTGATTACTGGAATTCCTAGAAGCAGTCTGGAGTTTATCAGTTCTTATGTTGCAGTTAAAAGTTGATATGACGGATATGGCTCAACAGATTTCTGAGCAGGAACAGGCAGACAAATTAAATATGAGACTTGGTTTTCCGTCCTGATTCTTGACATGTCCCTAGCTTAGTGACCATGTGAAGGTCACTAACTGTTTCAGAATCTCAGTTGCCTGATCTTTAAAATGGAGACAATGATACCTGCTGCATCCATCCCACAAGGTTGCAATGTAGGATTATAGGATCAAAGATTTACAACTAGAAGGGACCACAAAGGTCACCTAGACCAACTTCTTTCTTTTATGGATGAGCCAACTGAGGCCCAGGCAATCGAGGCAATTTGCTCAAGTTAGTACAAATAATGAACCATGATGTTGGGAAGCTCCAATGCAATTGCTTATATAAAATATTTTGCAAACTTTAAATTCCTATATAAAGTCAGTTCATCCTCATCCTCATCATTTTCAAAAACTGCTCCTCATCTTATTTGATGGAGCTCAGATAGAAATGACCCTGGGCCAGGTCACTTTCTTGGATTTAGATTTTTATACTTTGTTCTGAGAACTATCATACAGATGGATAAACAGTTACGTTTTGGAGTTAAATATCAATATGAGGATATATGCTTATCATATGTAGGCTCACTAAAAGCATCTTCAGGATAATTCTAGTAGCAGATAGCATGATAGGGATGATATGTGTGCCTCACCCTATTCCCATATGATTTTCTTTTCTTCTCCCAGGTACTTTAATGCTGTCTTTTTTTGTGGTAACACTATGAATATTTATTATGATGACATCCATTAAAGATGTTCCTAAATTTACCAGTCAATAAACATTTACTAAGCACCTGTTATGTGCTGAGTACTCTGCCAAGTGCTGGGCTCAAATACAGGTAAAAAAAGACAGTTCCTGCCCTCAAGGAGCTTAAAATCAAATGGAGGAAGACAGCACACAAAAGACACTGCAAAGGGGGGAGGTGGGGATGGGATAGAGTGGAGAAATCCAAAGAGGTCCAAAAGCAGCGTAGCTGGTGGGAAATGGGGAGAAGACTGTGCTGAACCCCTTTCTTAAATAGAGGCCCTGGAACTCATGACCCTGCTCCTCCATCAGTCTAGGAGCAGATGGTACTGATGAGATGTAAGTACCAAGCAGATTCAGTCCTGAAGGATATTGAGATTGCCCAGAGACGACTTTCCTGGAAAGAAGGTATGATGAGGAGAGCCAGACATCCAAAATCAGTATATGTAGTGGGAAATGGAATATGTGAATGAATATGTGATACAGCTATGTACTTGTAGGTCACAATTCTGTCTGTGCTGTTCCTTGGGTCCTAGTACAATTTATTTGTTGCTGCTCTAGTTACTATACTTACAGACTGCAGACTTTCACAAGGTTTTCATTTCTGAGTAAATTAATTGGCTTTTCTCCTCTATCTTTACTCTCAACACTCAGTCTTCATTTCAAAGAAACACACAATGTTTAGACATTTGGTTTTCTGTATGTTGCGACACTGCAGCATTTTCTAACAGTTCCCAACTAGAGAAAATGGTGGCATCCCGTCCTGTAGTGAGGAAAGAGGGCTACAGGAAGTGGTAGTGGTGTCCAACCAGCCCCAAGTTATATCTGAAACAAACACCTGCTTACTTGTACCAACTTCTCTGGGCAGTAGCCAGTGGGTGATTCAGTCTCATTAATGAGCCATCTGCATCCCTTGTTAAATCTCTGCAGGGGAAAAAATCCCAAGATATACGGGTGAGTTCAAATCAAATAGTAAAAGGTGCTCTTTGCAATGATGACATCAGCTTGGAAAATTGACTGAATTATTTGGTGAAGAAGAGTCATAAATGTGAAGATAAAAGAGACAAGACCTCCTTATGGATGTGATCCCAGTCATTACGATACTATCTCATTAGTAAAACAGCTCTTTAAATTGTGATGTTAAGACTTTCTCATTAAAAGGGAAGATAAATAAAATGGAAGAAAAAATAGAGTATATGTGTCTTTAATCCTTGAGTATGTCCTGGAAGTTATCCTAAGATATCTTAACCTCCAGACCCTGTTACTGCTGCACTGGGCTTCTTAAAAATATGTCCCTAAAAAGCTGAATAAATAAAAATAACTATTGTGACTCTCAGTGAAGCTTCACTCTTTTCCTCTGTAAGACAATGGCTAATTACCAAATCATCACACTGCATATGCGTGTCATCTAAACATATAAATGTTATTAGTGAGTAGAACGAATAGATATTATTGGAGGTCTGGCCTATGTCTTCAGAAAGTAAAAGGGTTGTGCCCACGCCATCGACGGCCTAGCAGGGGTGGAGGGTAGGGAAGGAGAGGCCAGATCCAGAAGACTGCTGTGTACTATTTGATAGAATAACCAAAGGACTTGTAATTTTGTTAGATAAGGATAAGGCAGAAAGCATTCCTTATTCTGGGCAGATGAGAGATTTTTCCGGTGGGAGCTGATCTGTAGGCTTAGAGCTCCTAGGACAGGTATGGGGGACCTGCAGCTTTGAGGCCACGTATGGCCTTTGAAGTCCTCAAGGGCAGCCCTTTGACTGAATCCAAACTTCACAGAGCAAGTGTTAAGATTCAGTCAAAAGGCCATACTTGAGGACCTAGAGAGCCACATGTGGTCTCGAGGCCACAAGTTCCTCATCTCCTGCTCTAGGATAAAGTCAAAATGTTGTACCAGACTGTTCAACCTTGCATATGACTTTGGGATTCACATATACCTAGAAATAAATCACAGGCCACTGAGGGTGGCAAGCTGTGAAAGAG
>CM053775.1:12918660-12934517 GCA_028658325.1 Potorous gilbertii
GATAATTTTATATATGGAGTTTATATACTTGTAGGTAGAATTAGCTTTATATCTTGTAATTCTGTAACAAAATTTTTAATTTATACCTTTTGGGGACAAAATTTATTATTGCAGTTATTAAAAGCAATTAATGAATAAATCTAAAAGGATATTTTGAGTAGTGTATTAAATTGCCCCAGGGGTTTACCACACATTTTTTTGTTGAAAGGGGCTGGCAGAACAACAAAGTTGGAAGCCTTACTCTAGGAGATAAAACACACTCCTTGTTTGGCTTTTAAAGCCTTTCACAATCAACCCCCAACCTACTTTTCCAGTCTTCTTCTACATTACTCTCCTTCCTGAACTTCACGGTCTAGTCCCGGGGTGGAGGGCCTGTGGCCTCAAGGCCACCTGTGGCCTTCTACATCCTCAGGTGCAGCCTTTTAAGCAAATCCAAGTTTTACAGACCAAGTCCTTTTATTAAGGGGATTTGCTCTGTGAAATTTGGATTCAGTGAAAGGGCTGCACTTGAGGATCTGGAGGGCAATATGTGACCTTGAGGCCACAGGTTCCTCACCCTGGGTCCTACTGGCTTTCTGGTGAATCCTCAAACACAGAACTCGATCTATTGCTTCCATACTGGTCCCTTATATCTGGAATGCTCTCTCTTCACTACTGCCTGCTAGTCCCTTATTTCTGCCTTCTGTGGAAATGTTTCCCTGATTCCCCCAAACACTGGCACACATAGTAATTATTTAGCAAAAGTACTATAAGCGGGAAGGGAATGAGCATTATGTACCAAGGGCTGAATGAAACACTTTTTGCAAATATCATCTCCTTTGATTCGCATAACAACCCAGGGAGATAAGTACTATTATTATCTCCATTTTACAAGTGAGGAAACTGAGGCAGACAGATGTTAAGTGACTTGACCAGGGTTACACAGCTAATAAGTGTATGAGGCTCTATTCTGGGTGCAGGGCTCTATCTACTGCACTGCTGAGTAACCCAAAACTTTGGGGTTTTTGCTGACACCTAGATGCTTGCTTCATGCATACTCCTTATAACTCAGTAGCTACTGTACTTAATCCAATTTTTAGTGGGTAGTGTGAATGTCCTAAGCTGCCAGAGCACTTGCTACACCTGCGTAATAGGGAGCCCTTTGGGGATTTGCTTTTTAAAAGGTTCAGAGCCAATGGTTTCAACAAGGAAAAGGCAATATTTGAAATATCAAACGACAAGAAATGTTTAAATCCTGTGATACCTTTTCCTCAGGTATCAATACTGATTTCAATTAATTATATGTAACCTGATTCCCAATGGAAATACAAATGGGAGGGTTGCTTTAGAAAATATAGCTCAAAGTATTACTCCTGGTCATATATGTCACTTAAAAAGCATAGGCGACCTAAAATTCCTCTAAATGTTTTAAGAGTAGTAATTATTTATTTTTAAAATCTGTGCACACTGCTCAGCTGTTGAGGGCAACAATTCATATAAAACTATATTTATTTTTTTCATCCAGAAAGGGAAAAAAAGCAAATGGTTACAAATATCCTACTAACTAATCAACCTAGTCCTCCAAACAATGGCTCACTGCCAGGTTCTTATAAAATTGAGGAAAGAGAAGCTTTGTTTGATTGGGGACAGGAAAGAAGAAAGAGTGGAATAACGTAAAATGAATGCAAGTGTCAGGGACACCTACAGCCCCAACTACATCCTTCCCAGGAATGTTGTGAGCCGTGGTTATTATGCCTGAAGGCTCCCTCCAAACATAAGACATTGTAATTCCATAAGTATAGAACCAAAAATTGTTGGAATTATGATCAAACACTCAAGAGTCAAATGGGTCCTTGGAGACCATATAGCTGAAGGGGTGTAGTGACTCGTTATTGTTTAAGAACAGTCTGTGGAGGGGGATGGGATAAATGTACACAAAATCATACTTTTAGGTTTAATCAGCATAATTAAGATTTTTTTCATCACTCTCTCAAATCTAGATATTCAATAAAACAAATCGTGTCCTGATCTGTAGGATTTGGCAATTTTGAAAATGTAAGTGCTCACAATGAAAATTAAACAATTGGCTGAAGGGGTATCAGCTGGTGCCAACATACTCCTGGCCAACCATTTCATTTCACGTTGAAGGAATTAAGGACAAAAAGGTGAAAATCCAATTAAAAGAAAAGTGAAGAGAGAAAACTCAGTCACAGAATTTTAGAATTAGGAGGGAACTCGGTATCTAGGCCAAGGAAAGGGATCATCACTGGGGGTTGGGGGGGGGCGTTGGATGACAACTACTCAGTCATAAAATGAGGTATCACTGAGATCACTGATCTCAACAAAACCACTCATTTTTCAACAAGTCTCTTAATTTGGTTAGTTAAGGATTTAGAGTCAGGAAAAACAATCTCTTTGCAATTTAACTTGCTATATGACCTTGGGCAAGTCTCTTGATTTCTTTAAGTCTATTTCCTCACCTTTGAAATGAGGAGAGGGGGCTTGGTGAACTCTGGGGTCCTTCCTTACTCCTCAGAATCTAGGATTTCCTATATAAATTTGGTTCTAGGCTCATACCATAATGTTGTAAAGTGTGAATTTCTGTGTGAACACTGAACAATGTGCATTGCAAAGAACATCTACTATTCTTTTTTCCCAGATGAAACATTCATATAACACTAGCATACCTGTAATGTCCTGAAGAGTGGATTAAGGAAGCAGCCTCTCACTTTTCCTTATCAGTTTGCCTTCATTTGAGATCTCATTTTGGGGGGCCATAAAACAGAAATGAGCTTTTATGATGCACGGCTTCCCTTGCTGTATTCCTTTTGCTCTATTCCTTCTGCAAGGAATTATACAAAACAAACAGACAAAAACACTAACACACTAGTTCTAGTCAATCTATGCCATCTTGTAGTTTTTATGTGTTGTGAGCTCTCCAAACACATTTACTTTCTAAATATCCAAAGGAAGACCACTTAATTACAGCAACATACTTGACACGTAACTCATTTGACAAAATAAAAAAGCATCAAACAATTTATGAAAAAAGAAATCATCCTGTGTCCAGCAAAAACGTGGACCTGTAATTACTGTTCAATGAGAGTGGTTTTAATGTAAGACAGACAAACAAGACAAAGTAAACTTCAAAAGCACTCACAAATGGTCCTAAATAGTTTATGGCTCTCTGGGCATCATATTTAGGAGCAAAAGCTACTGCTCAAAATGTCCAGTGTCTTTTTTGGGGGGGCCGGACGGGGGTATAATGTAAATGATTTTTTGTTTCCATTTATTTATTTGTTTTACATTCATTTATTTTTAGTTTTCAACATTCATTTCCGCAAGATTTTGAGTTCCAAATTTTCTCCCCATCTCTCCCCTCCCCCACCCTGAAACACCATGCATTCTGATTACCCCTCTCCCCAGTCTGCCCTCCCTTCTCCCACACCCCTCCCTTCCCTTATCCCCATCTCCTCTATTTTCTTGTAGGGCAAGATAGATTTCTATACCCCATTACTTGTATTTCTTATTTCCCAGTTGCATGCAAAAACAATTCTCAACATTTGTTCCTAAAACTTTGAGTTCCAACTTGTCTTCCTTCCTCCTTCCCCACCTATTCCCACTGAGAAGGCAAGCAATTCAATATAGGCTATAAATATGTAGTCTTACAAAAGACTCCTGTAATAGTTACGTTGTGGAAGACTAACTGTATTTCCCTCCATCCTATCCTGCTTCCCATTTATACTGTTCTCTCTTTTGACCTTGTCCCTCCCCTAAAGTGTTTATTTCTAATTACTCCCTATGTCCAGTATCATTTTAAAAAATGATTTTTAAAATATGAACTAAATTCCTTATAAAGCAGTCACTGCTGTTTTGAAATATTTATATATCCCTCTAGAGTCAGTATTTGCCAAAGTCATAGACACCATAATGCACAGGGGCCCGGCTCCTGCTCTTCATCAATAAACACACTCTAACTGGGATGGTGTGAGAGTAGGGTCTCTCTGGGAGGATGAGGGAGGCCCTATCCCACAGGACTCCCTAACACATTAGGATGATCACCCTTGGGGAGGCAGGAACCTTGACCAGGCATCTCCAGAGGAAGAGAAACGACCAGATTGTCTAGATACCTCTCATAGTGTGCAGACCATGGAACACAGAGTCTTTTTCTGAGCACAAGCACGAGACCACCCCAATAAAAAGAAGTTCTCATTCTTTAGAGAGGAATGCTTTACTTCTGTATCACATTGGGTTTTATTATTCAAAGAAGTCATTCCTCATAAAGAGTCCTGTGGAGCTCATCTGTGGATAATAGGCATCTTCAGCAGCCAGCACAAACCTTACAGATAAAGGACTCTCTATCTCTTGCTCTGGAACCCTCCTTCCCTGGCAGAAGCCAGTGGGTGGGAGTACCACAAAGCCCCCATTGTGCTTCTGGGGAGCAGCCTGGCCATAGAGGTGAGAACAGGCCTGGAGAGGGAAGGATGCAAAGATCTCAATCCTCCCTACTAATTCTCATGTTGGCCCCTTCAGTCCCCAGCCCACAGTGCCCACTCCCTACCCCAAACCTGCCTTGGTTAGCAGCCAGGGAGATCAGAAGCCTCAGCAACAGCGATAGGTGTACCTAACTCAGCATTGAGGATGAAGATGGTCAGTTTATCTTCTTGCCTGGCCCTGAGGAGAGGATTAGGAAGGGTAAATATCAGACATTATGCCACCTGAGAGGGGAAGTCAACATCACGGGCATGGTAGCAATATAGGGAGTACTGCCAACGAAGTGCCCAAGTTATAGACTTCAAAAGGGGGAGGGATCCAATGAAGCAGTCACTTTTCATCTTGATCTGGCAGTCGAAAAGGAGTGGGGTGCAGGGGGAGGTGAGCAATTTTCCACATTCAAGTATTCTCATTGGACAGAGATTATCAGGAAGATGGCAAGAACATGGTATTCCTAGAGAATTAGGGCCCTGGTGAGGATTCTGTCCTTTATCTCACATGGGGTAGGTGAATCCAGGAGGCCAGGTTCCAGTCAGTCTCACCTGGCATAATTGAGGTTGCTCAAGAATCTGAAGTCTAACTGATTTCAAAGAGACATCATGGTGATGTCATGAATCTGGTATGGGCACCTGTAGGGGATGGGGGGGGAGGTAGAGGAGGTGCCCAGGTCAGTTTCTTTGCTGTACTCTATAAGGTGGAAGGCACCAGAATGCCATTCTCTTTACAGTCTGTTCTGGCAGTGGGGGATAGGGGTGGGTCAGGGGAGCAAGCCTCCAAACAGGGGCCTTGATTAAAGTATGTTCCTCTGAACCAGAAACAGAGTCTGGTCCACAGAGGTCAGTCTAGGCTGGGCCCAATACATACATATCTCCTGCAGGGCAACAGTCACTTCAGGGTCTCAGTGGAAGAGGGGAGTGAGAATCAAACAGTCCAGGTAGTAGCTGCTTTGAAGCTGACGTCACAGGAATGTCAGAGGAGGGCTCAGTGTGCATGGGCAGCAGCCCTTGTCCTTTAGGGGCAAGTGCCAACTCCATGGATTCTGAGTCTCTTGGAAAGCCTGGGACTGAGCCTTCTCTCTAGCCTGTTACTTTGGCCCCTCTCTTTACAGAGTAGGGTCCGTTCTGAGTAAGACACACTGGAGAGATAGAAAGGAAAGCAAGCCATGGAATGATGGGAAGATCTTCAGGCAGCAGGGGGGATTTTCAGAAAAGACACAAGAAATCTATTACTTTGTCCATCACGGGTGAAAATTCTGATGTGGGCAAGAGTACAATTCCCTGGGCTGTGGAGTCTTCTGGGCATAGCCTGGCAGCTGCCTGGAAAAAGTGCCACCCCACAGCCACTCGTGACCTTGCCTCCCAGTGAAGCAGGGGCCGTAGTTCACTTCTAGTATCTCCTGGGGTGTCTTTTTTGGTGGAGTTGGAATGAGGCTAATTTTTCTATGGCTTCTCTTCCTGGTCACAAAACCCTCCCTCCATCCCAGGAATGGTTCAGAACGGCCCCATCCCACCCACCCAAGTAACAGCCACCCCTCTCCTAGGAAAGGGCTTCCCTACCACCCATGAACCTGGTGAGTCCCCTGGCGGTAGCTATGTCTGAGCGGAGGAACAGGAGAAGGACTTCATACCAGGGCAAAGAGGTACCAGGGTCTCAGTGATGCCACACTCCAGTCTCTTCCAGCAGTGGCAGAGCAGGACTGTAGAGAAGGACTCACATACTTTCCTTGCTCTGTGCCAGCCAATCACGGCCTTCCTCTTTGGAAGTCTCAGGTGATACTCTCCACCAATGGGCTTCATCCTCCTGCCCTTAAGAAGATGGCCCGCCCTTGTCTTTCTTAAATCTCAAAAATGAGGACTCCCTGCTGGGAATCTGCGCCCTCATTCAGAAAAGGCCCTCCTAATGCCCCCCTCCCCCCTCCACAGAAATGCGGGTGTCACCTCTTCCACTCCCACAGCAGAGAAGCTCCCCTTTTTCCTTCTTCTGGTCATGGCGCCCCTCAGTCCAGGCCAAGGTTGTATGTGGGGGCGTTAGGGAAAAAAAGAGGTGAACAGCTGGTCTGGACCCCTCCCCCTTCCTCACCAAGTAGCCGAGGGAAGCGGCCCATGTTGCTCCAGGGCTTGGCGGGGGAGGCAGGCTGGCCACAAGGTGGGAAGGATTCCATTCAATGGGTGCCTCCCAACAGCCAATCCAGCTGCCATCTCTTGGTCAAAGGCTCTCAAACTCTTTCAAAAGGACCAATCAGCAGCTCTTCCCTCCCTGCCTCCCCACCCTTTCTCCCAGTCTTTGGGAAAATGGCTTCCAGCCCTGCCCTTCACCAAGGTCAAGGTGACTGCTGGGGTGGTGGTGCACGGCTGGGGTCCCCTGCCTCCTGAAAAACCCTCCTCTCCATCTCACCCCAGGCCTCCCGTCCCCAGCAGTCTCTTCCCTGAAAGAAGAAATATGGTCCCCTCACCCTCCCCCCCAGTCAGATCGAAAGTAAGTTTGTCCTATTTGTCCCTGTAAGGTCCATGGACCTGTCCTTTGCAGGATCACAGGGCCCTTGCATCCTTTGGGCAGAGAAGGGCGTGGGGACAAGGAGGGGTGAGGACAAGTGTCGGAGGACCTCTATTACTTCTCAGGAATGGTCAAGATCACTTCCTCAAGCTTCTCCTGGGGCCTAGGTCAAGGGCAATGACAGAGGGGAGGACCAGTCTAGACACCCTCTTTCTGGGAGTAGGGGGGTGCCATGGAGGTAGGGAGGGAAGAAAAAAGGGGATCCCATTCTTGGCTCCCTTATGGCTTTGGGGAGGAGGTCCCTGGCCTCTTATCTCCAGAGGTCCATAGCTTGGCCTTACCACAGGCTCCAGGTCCATCATGTCCTCTGTGAGGGGCTGGTAAACAAAGGGGTGAGGGCCCCCTGGGCTGGTGCCTGTTTTGGGGGCACACACTGGCCACCTGCTGAGACTGAGGTTAAGGAAATCACACACACACACTTGAGCTGATCTGGAGAGTGAAAGGGATTTGGCTCTGCCCACCACCAGCGGATGGTCTTTTCTCCCTTTCCTCTCTTTCTCCTTCTCCTCCTCTTCCTCCTCCTCCTCCTCCTCTGACAGCACCCCTACTGTTCAGAGGCTGCTGCTGCTGCTAGTGGTGCTACTGCAGCTCTCTCCTCCTCCCTCTCAATGTCACACACACACACACACACACACAACTGTACCCTCCCCCCTAGAGGAGAAGGGAAAGAAAGGTGGTGGGTGGGGTAGGAGGAAGCTTCCCCAAGGATGCTCAGGAGGCCACTTATCACTGCTGGCCTGATGGTACTGTTTCTCATTGTCAAGAGAGACATTTAATGACCCTGATTGGCTCCTGTGGAGGATGTGATGACATCATGATGCTGAGAAACAGCCAATGGTCACCTGCCAAGGTTTGTGATGTCAAGAAAAGTAGTAGTGGGAAAGCAAAAGATGGCACAGCCTAGCTGGAAGATGAACCATCCCAAAAAATGGCAATGTTTCCTCTCTCTGTTGATTTTCAAAGCAAGGGCTGAAGTAGTGGCCCTTTACCAAAGACCCACATAAAAAGCTTATCTTGATTTGAAACATTAAAGAAAAAGCAGTAATTATACATAGATCAAAACAGCCATGCAATACCCTGAGATGGGGAACAAATCAAAGATGGTACACAGAGTTCTCAAACAGAAACTTCACTCTTATATGATAAGATTCAGAGCAAGATGAACTATTTGACCTTTATTCGTATGGTTCAAAGAGGTATTTGAAGATTCCTTGAAATAAGATTCTATCTCTCTCCCCCTGGAGCTCAGTGATTTTTAAATTTTCTCTTCTTGATCTTTTTCCCAGGTCAGTTGCTGTAAATATTAATATTTCTTTTCAATCTTTTCACTGTTTTCATATTTCTTTTTGTCTCATGGAATCATTCACTTTTGTTTGGTCCATACTAATTTTCAGAGACTCTATAGTTTAGGCAAGATTTTGTACCTCTTGTGTCAAGCTGTTAATTTTCTTTTAAATTGTTACTCCAACCCTCATTTCTTTCCAGTTCATTCTCCTAGTAATGTTATTTCTTTTAAACTCTTTTGTAAGGCTTATGGGTTACTTCACTCCATTCAGAAATTCTAGTTGCACTTATGATCAAGTTTTTATTTCTCTTTGAGGCTTTGCTTATGAATCTTTTGGACTCATTCTCTATTTGGGGTTTTATGTCTTGGGCATCTGTCACCATGATAGGTCTTTACGGTATGATTCTTTTAAAAAAAAAACTCATTCTTCCAGCTTTGCTTCCCAACTTTAAACTTGGTGTTCAGGCCAAGTTCTGAACACTTAGGTAGGGAATATCTGGATCTCTCTTGGACCTGCTGCAGCTTTCTTCAAGTATTTAGTGTTTTGTTTCCTGTAATATCTCAGGGATAGCTCAGGTTAGAACCTTCCAACTTTCACTGTCCAAGTCCAGAAACCAACAAGCATTTATTAAGCTCCTTGAGGGCTGGGACAGTTGTTGCCTTCTTCCCAGCTCCTAGTATCTGGCATATGTTTTTGTTGTTCATTCATGCACAGCTCTTCATGACTCCGTGGACCATAGCATGCCAATTCTGTTCATGGGTTTTTCTTGGTGAAGATACTGGAGTGGTTTGCCATTCGCTTTTCTGATAACTCAAGGCAAACAGAAGTTAAGTAACTTCCAGGGTCACCCAGCTAGCAAGGGTCTAAGGCTAGAGTTCCTCGTTCCAGGCCCAGCTCTCTATGCACTGATAGCCACTGAGTTGCCTCTCTGCCATATAGTAAGCTCTTGTTGAATTGATTTAAGTTGAATTGATTTCTCCTGGACAATATTCTTCACATATGCACATCAAGGTTACAGGGAGCAGTGGGCAGAAACCATTTTGAGAAAACTTCTGAGAAGATGCAGAAGTTGTCCCTTGGTCCTGGGCCCAGCCTCTGCCCCAAGAAGCATTTTCAGAGGATTAGTGCAGAGGCAAATGTCTAAAAGAAGCTGGGGGGAGGGGGGGAGGTATGGGGGCAAAGGAGAGGTCAAGCCCATGTGGGAGGGCCCTTTGAGGAAGGAGAGAGAACACTTCCATCTGGGAGATCTGTAAAGGTCACTGAGGGGGTAGCTCCTGAGCTAAGCCTTGAAAAGGTGTCTTAGGAGTAGTACCCAGGAGCTGGAGGGTGACCTGCTTATGCCTTCAAATGGAACCTTCTTGTCCATTGTGTAATGGGGATGGAATTGGAGGTGGAGAAGCTTCCCTTTGTGCCTGCTTCCTGACAGTGTCCTTGGGCTCCCTGAGACATACCCTGGGGCTCTGCCCTGCTGAAGGAGCCAGCTGTGACAATATGCTTGTCAGTGGAGGGTTGAAGTTACTCAGTGTCCCAGGGACACAGGGAAGTTGGGGACAATCACTTCTCCCCTCAGCCTCAGGAAAAAAGAATTTAATAATGCCTTCAAAAAGACCAAGCCAGGTCATTAGACACAGGGAATGTTTTTATTCCTAATTGCAAATACAAGTAGGTGGAGAAAAATCTTTATTTCAAAGTAAAGTATTATCTGCTTGGAATTATTTGTATTTAAAAAGCATTGCACAGATAGGAAAAAGAAAATGTTTCATATCAACCATATTTTCTTATTCATTGAAAGGTTAGGCCTTCTGGAGCTAATCTCCCTAGGCCATGGTTTCCTTATCTGCTAAGTTAGAGGGCTGGACTCAGTGGCCCCTGAGATCCCTTCCTATTCTAGATCTCAGACCCACTTCTCATCCTGAGAAACTTACCACCCCCACTCCACCTCTTCCTGGGAGGCTGGTGATATTCTCCCTTGACATCTTTCTGGCCAAAGTTCAAAGGGATACCCTACAGAACTTGATATAATAATAACAACTCATTAGGCAAAAGAATTTCAGGAAAGATAATGAAAAAAGTTAGGGGATGCAGGAAAAATAGCACTTTCAAGCCTGAAAGTATATATAAATCAGTAGTCAGCAAATACATTTGAGCATGGTTAAAAACTACAGATATAGTTCAATTCAACAGTCTAGACAAGGGAGAATCAGAAATATTGGAGGTAAATGATCCAGTGTTTGATAAACCAAAATGTATATATTACTTAGGAAGGAACTTACTATTTGATTTTAAAAAGCCATTAGGAAAGGGAGGAAGTAATCTGGTCGAAAGTAGACATAGATGACAGCTTTATACCTTTTAACTTGCCAATTCTAAATGGATATGTAATTTTGATATTAAAGATTATACCATTTTTAAAGAGTAGGAGAGAGATAGATCATATACTTCTCATAGCTATGGGTTGGATATGTATTCTTAACCAAATGAGACATAGGGTTCATTACAAATAAGAAAATAAGTCATTTTAATTACCTAAACTGAAAATCTTCTACATGGGCAAAATTAATGTACCAGGGTAAGAAAGGAAATAGTAGAATAGTAATATATATATATATGTATGTATATATAATTTAAAAAATTTCTGACAAGTTTTAGGGTCTAAGCTATATAAAGAACTAAAATACACACTCACCAGAAACCATTTCTCAATAAAGCATTCATCCAAGGATATTTACAAACAATTCTCAAAAGAATTGCAAACTTTTAACAACTACTTGAAAGAATTCTCTAAAGTCACTAATACGAAAACTGTAAATCAAAACAACTGAGGTTTTCCTTCACACCAGCAAATTCAATTTTTGCTTTTGGGCAATTAGGTGACACACTACTGGGCCTGAAGTCAGGAATATTCATCTTGCTCAGTTCAGATCTGGTGCCAGAAACTTACTAGCTGAGTAAAGCTGAACAAGTCATTTAAACGAGATTGCCTAATTGCTCTTTGGCTTTATCAAACATCAGATTACTGTGGTCATTAACTACTGTGTACTGTGTACCTAATCTGTTCCAAGTGATCCCCCACTCTCTTTCTCAGTCAGTAACAGATTGTTTCGATAATCACTGCTTTGTAGTACAGTTTATGATCTGGTACATCTAAGTCACATTCCTTCATAATTTTTTTTTACATTGATTCCCTTGATATTGTTAACCTTTTGGTCTTCAAGAAGAATTTAGCTATTTTTTGTAGTTCTATAAAATAATGTTTGGTAGCTTGGTATGGCACAGAATAAGTAAATTAAAGTAGGATTGTCATTTTTATTATATTATATTTATTTTATTTATTATATTAATTATATGATATTATATGATATTGATTATATTATATTGATTTAACCTATGAGCAATGAATATTTTCCCAATTTGTGTGAAAATTGTTTTGTAATTGTATTCATGCAGTTCCCAGGTTATATATCCTGCAACCAGTGCCAGCAAAGGGTGTCCTGTAATCTTCTGATCAGCTGTTTGACCCCCTTACTTTTACAAGCCACCACCACAGATTTGATGTCCTCCAAGGTTTGCTGCTGGCTTGTTAGAGTATAGCCTGCATCCTACTTTCACCTCAATGAGACAGACACTTTCTGCTGACCTTCTAAGATGTCTTGGATTGAAAATTGTTTCACCCTCAAACTTCTGTTGGTTCTGGGCTCCAGAATTTGTTTTGAAGTGTTATTTTAACATTGTTCAGAGGAGAATTTGGGAGAGTTCAAATGAGTCTCTGCCTTTACTCCACTATCTTGGCTTTCCTCTTTCTCCACCCAGAATTTCTTTTCATTAATTATTTTTAATAATATATTAATATATATTGTGTATTTATATATTCTTATATTATAATAATTATTAAGTATAGAAGACCAAGAAGCAATCCAGTACATGGGAGATCATCGGGTTGCTTCTACTGCTGCTGTTCAGAGCTATCCTTGGGGACAGTTTTAATAATGCTTAGCAGATGCAGGCTCAGGGATGGGAGGAAATCCACCCAGGATCTTTGTGTAGACTAAAAAAGGGATTGGCTAGTGCCTGGGTCCTCACATATAATGTACAAATGTATCTGTAATTTTTTCCATGACACATGTAAATTAATGGTTTTTCATTTTTTAAAGGCTATGATGGTATTGAATGTGATTGACTAGTAGGGGAAGAGGACAGGGGCTTGTGAGATTCATCCCCAATGAGACTACCTTTTTTTAAAAAAAAATAGTTAATTTTGAGTTTTCAGCATTCACTTCCTTAAAATTTTGAGTTCCAAATTTTCTCCTTCTCCTTCCCTCCCCCATCGCAAGATAGCATGCAATCTGATATAGACTCTATATATATACATTCATATTAAACATATTTTCACATCAATGCTACCATTTTTAAAACCTTTTGGGACTAGTATATACCTCTGTAAATGTTATGATGACATATTTTAAATAACAAGTTATTAATTCTCTTTGATACTTGACAAATACAAGAGACAGTGTCTAGCTGGCTTTAGAGTCAAGAGCAAGTGACTTCAAATCTTGCTACTGCTACAATCACTGGCTGTATGATCCTATGCAAGTCACTTAAATAACCTCCCAGTGCCCCAGATAACTCTCAGGGTATAATTTGCTGACTTGGTAACTATCTGCTTTCTGCAAGCTTCCTATTAAATTTTATAAATGTGTAAATTAAATTTTAGAGTATTGTCTTTTTTGCTGCACTTATAAGACCCATACATGAACAGTGAATGTTCAAACAATTATTTAGGTCATCGTTTAGTTGTTATGTGAATTTCTAGTTTAGTTAATTCCCACAATAATTATTTTTAAATGGAGTTTATTTTTTTAAATAAAGATTACTGGTAAATAAAAGTATACCTGATTGGGGAGGGAGGGGTTAGTCTTTTACCTGGATAACTTATTTTTGTCTCAGTTTTTCATTGATAGTTGGATTACCTATTTGTAAATAATGATATTTTGACCTTTTATTTCTATTAATCTCTGAGCAGATAGCAATCTTTTTTTCCTTTCTTTCTTTTTTTTGCAATTACTAAAATTTCCAGGGAAATGATTATTAGAAATTGTTATAGCAGGCATTCTTGTGACACTTTTTAGTGAGAGTGCTCCAAATGTTTCTCCACTGCACAATATTTTGGCTCTTGGTTTAAGACAGATACTTTTTATTGTATTACGATGAAATCCCTTCTTTCTATTGTTTTTCTCTATTGGAGGGACCTTACTTGACAAACCTTGAAATCTCAAATTCAAGATCAACTACCATCTATCATGTGGGAGGAAGCCACCTCATTCCAACTGGTCAGATAGAGTACTTTCTGTTCCCTTGCTTCAATAATGAAGGTCCACTGATTCCTTTGAGCTTATTATGAATCATAAATCTGGAAAGGAACTTCAAAGACCATCTAGTTCAAACTCCTTACTTGACAGATGAGGGAACTGATCTCCAGGGAGATTAGGTAGCTAGGTGGTGCAGTGACTAAAACTTGGAATCTGGAAGTTATTGCTGTTCATTCATTTTAGTCATGTCCCCACCTGAAATTTTCTCAGCAAAGATACTGGAATGGTTTGCCATTTCTTTTTTCAGCTCAATTTACAGATGAGGAAATTGAGACAAATAGCATTAAGCTACTTGCCCGAGGTCACTCAGCTAGTAAATTTCTAAGGCTGCATTTGAACTCAGGAAGATGTCTTTCTGATTGTAGGACTGGTATTGTATCTACTGCTCCATCTACCTGCCTAGTATCAGGAATCCATGAGTTCAAATGGGACCTCATGTGCTCCCTGACTGAGTGACCCTGGGCAAGTCACTTAACCTCTGTTTGTCTCAGTTTGTTCCTATGTAAAATGAGGAACATAATACCATTGACCTCTCAGAGTTGTGAAGACAAAATGAGATATTTGCAAAGTGCTTAGCACAGTGCCTGACACGTAGTAGGTCCATGCAACATGAATGATAGCTATTATTATTAATTTAAATGATTTATGCAAGGTTATCAGAGAAGATTTCAACTCCTGATCCTCTGACTCAAGAGCCAGTGTTCTTTACATCATACCATACTGCCTCCTAGAGAACATATTACTCTGATTTCAAGCAAGTTGATAAGTACTTGATTTGGTTGCAGGGTTAGATATGCTGAATTAGAAATCTCTTTAAATCAAGAAGCCTTAACTCGGTCACAGAGCTTTTGTTTTAGTTTTAGCTTTGTAAATTGTACCCATTTTAATTTATTTCTTTTGTATTCCTCTGTAATTTATCTTTTTGCATTTAAATGCTTTGTAAATTGTACCCATTTTAATTTATTTCTTTTGTATTCCTCTGTAGTTTATCTTTTTGCATTTAAAAACCTGAAAAGGGGTCCAAAGTCTTTTGATCAGACTGCCAAATGGGTCCATGACCCCTCAGATCTTAAGAATTCCTCCTCTAAATGACTGCAGTGTGTATAAGTAGGTCTGGAAATTCCAAGTTGTCAGTGTGTTCCCATTTCAATAAGTTTTAATCTAATTCTAACTCAAACCATAATATTATAATATGATAAATGTTTACCTTAACCAAAAAATCAGCAGGGATTTCAAAAATCTTAAAATTAAGTTATCATTTGCACCTGAATTGTAATTGTTGGAATAGTCCAGAGACATTGAAAATGTAACCCAGTCTACCTTACTTTTGCTTCCTTAAGCATCCCTTTACAGTTTGATAAACATAAGCGTAGAATATATCAGCACAGTTTCCATTTTCCTTATCTGATGAGTGCCTGCAGCTATAGGGTTTCTATGAAAAGTATTTCATCCACACATTAGATTGGGTTGGGGACTTAGAATTAAGGATATAGCAACAATATTAAGATGTCATATAGCCCATTTTCTGCTTGGGGCATAACTCATTTAAAGCATCTCATAGAAATAGAAGGCTTCCAGAGGAGATTCATTCCAGCCTGCCCTCCTCAACTAATAATCTATACTATCCCCAGATCCTTCCCACTAAAATGGAATATAACATGACATGCTCTGGTTTTCACTACCTTTGCTTTGTTCTACTATAGGGGACCTCAGAAATCCGCAGTCACTCAGACATTGAAATAATAGAATTGTTATTGACATTTTCACATGAGAACTCAGTTGATACCCCTCTTTAATTGAATTAGAAGAACATTAAGGTAGAGAATTATGTTTTTCTGTTTATGTCCTCTTAGTCCCAAAGATACCACTGTCTGTTCAAGGGAACACAATAAGTGATATTTTCTGCTCTGTCATCACTGGTGGCTGTGCATGACCTCCTGCTGTGCCATCTTCATTTGTGTCATTTATGAGCTAAAGTCAAAAGAAGTCACAGAACTGGATCATTTGAGAATTGCAAGGAACCTTCACAACCATATAGCCCAAGCCACACATGAAAGGAATCCCCAGTGTATTAAAATCAATAAGTGATTTTCTTCCTTCTACTTGAAGACCTCCAAGGATGGAGAACCTACCTCTCTAGCAGCTCAGTCAGTTTTTGGACACATCTAATTTCTAG
>CM053775.1:12935017-12957001 GCA_028658325.1 Potorous gilbertii
TCTTTTCAATTGTGACAGTGACTATGTTTACAGGAAAAACTAAGCTCCAGATATTCACCTCTCCACCGGTTAAGACAACCTTACACAAAGTTTCAATGAATGATGAACTTAACTCCCTTGAACAGTACCACCTCTTGTGACCTGGGACTATCTTTTCAATTGTGATTGTGACTATGCTTACAGGAAAAACTAAGCTCCAGATATTCACCTCTCCACGTGTTAACACCATGTTATATGACATTTCAACCCTATGAAGTTTCAACTATTCAGCCTATCATCTCTTTTGCCTAGAAACTAAAGATTCATCTATAGAACTGACACAAAACTACCTTATGGTACAGGTTCTCATTTTGTTCTAAGATCTATCAGAGAATCTTATTAAGTCTCTCAGCATAAAAAGTAAGTTTCTGTTTTCTCTCGCCTCCCTGTTAATGTTATTTACTCATTACTGTTCCGACTTTCGTCATTACCCTTCCTATACATGATACTAACAAGACTTCTTTTGAAGGACTGAATTGATAATTATGAAGTTATGAAATGGTGAGGCACACCTGATTCTTCGGGTACTTGCTGAGAAAGACCATGGCAGTTAAAAATGAGGCTTCAGGGGGCAGGGGTGGGGTGGGGGTGGGGAACAGGTACAGGAAGTACAGAGAAAAGCTGGGGTAGGAGGTTTAGATGTAGAGGGTATGGGGTTGGGGGCAGGGTAGTGAAGAGAAGCAAGTAGCTATGAGGAAAAGGATGGGGAGGGGCAGAGGCAGAGAGCATCACTCCTATAACCATGGATTAGAATTAAGAGCACTTAGCAGCATGGACCCAAATGGAGATGGAAGAGGGCTGGGGGAGGAGGAGGTTAAGGTCTCATTTTCAAAGAGTTAACATGTCTACACCACCTCAAAATTATCAGAGTGATTTTGGTATTCTGCTGGTCTTACTGTGGATTTCTGGAACTTTTCTGAGATTTTCATATTTTAGGAGCAAAAGGCCTGAATGGCAAACCTAGATGGCCTCCCCCGAATCAGCATACATCCTGGTTAACATATAATATAGTTTGTCAGTTATCCTCCTTTGATTTTGGGGACCGTTTCTATGTTACTTCTAGGTTTCCCTTTGCAATTTTATCTCCTATGCTGACTAGAAGCTGGGTGGTAGATACAATTTTCACACAAGAATCTAGGTGGTTGATCTGCCTTCTGGGTTTTGTTATCTCCAGTAACCATAAGATTTTTCTGCATTGTAGTATTTATCTACCTCCCTCTAAGTCACTTCATCCTGCCTCCCCTTTCCCTGATGGCTTTGACTCCTTGGTCCTCCCTCTTACAGTCCCCAAAATTTTTTTATGGTACAGTGATTGATAACAACTAGGAAAAAAAAATTCCTTACTAAGAAGCCAGTGCAGAAGTGTCCAGCTTAATTGTATTGTCCATTAGGAAAGACAATGCAGAGAACTTATAAAAAATACTAATGAGAATGAGAAGTTGATAATTTCTGTCATTTCTTCCCATTAGAAATTTTATCAATGAAAACAAATGAGAGAAATGGAAGTCTCTTAATGCTGATGTCTGGGGGGGAAAGGAATTTTTAAGAAAAGAGATACTATTTAAAGAGCCTCAAGCCTAGGCCTCAGCATAACTTTCTTTCAGAGTCAGTCCCAATTTAATCCAATCCAACAAGTGCTTATTAAGCACCTATTATGACTCAGGTACCCCAGGGGGATACTAAAGGCAGAACATGGAACATTGTTTAACATCTGGAATAGTTTCATTTCTTCCTTTGCATCCCCAGCCTACTGGCACAGAGGTGGCATTTAATAAGCACTTAGTGAGGTGAACTGAATTTAATGGTGGGGATGGGGTGGAGTGGGGTGAGGAACAAGATCTGAACAAAAATTGGAGGAGGGAAAACAGGGCAAGTAGGCAAATACTTCTTAAGGGAAGTGGCACTGGGCTTATTAACCTTTGGATATATTTAAAGAGGTCCTAGAACTAACCAAAAAATAACCCAGTTAAGAATGAGGCTTCAATCACACTTAAAAAGACAGGGGGCAGGAGTGTGGTGGGGGTGGGGAACAGGTACAGGAAGTACAGAGACAAGTTGGGATGGGAGGTTCAGATGTAGAGGATGTGGGGTTGGGGGGCAGGGTAGTGAAGAGAAGCAGGTGGCTATGAGGAAAAGGATGGGGAGGGGCAGAGTCAGCTGGGTTTGGTGATGAGCTTTTTCAAAAGTCTGTTCAGAAGAGAACTAGATGAAGGTTACAGTTTGCCAACTTTCAACAGAGCCCTGTTTTCTTCCATTGACCTGGTAGCAAGCAGGCTCTTCTCCCTGAGAGGAAGACTTAATAGCTGCTTCACATCTGGATGTGTGGAGTCATATTAAAGAAGAGCAGCCATGATAATTCTGATACCTGTACCCATAGTCAGTTCATAGAATGTTATAGTTGAAAGGGCCTTCAGAGAATATTATCAAAACTCCCTCATTTCATAAATGAGGAAATTAAGGCCCATTATCTGCCAACCTCTGCTACTCACATGATGCTAAATGGAGTTGGAAGAAGATGGATAATCAGGACTCAGCTGAGTGTCACAGTGACAAGGTAAGCAAACCTACATACAATGGCATAATGTTAGACTTAGAATCTGGAAGCCCTGAGTTCAAATCCTGCTTCAGACAATTACCTAGCTGTGTGACCCAAGGTAAGTTATTTAGCCTCTTTGGACCTCAGTTTCCTCATCCATAATATGGGGATAAATGTACCTACTTTATAGGGTTGTTGTGTGAATAACATGATATTTAAAACACTTTGTAAATGTTAAAGTACCATATAAATTTGAGTTTTTATTGAGTCTATATCTTCCTCCCAAGAGCAGCTATACCAAATTTCTCCTCAAGCCCTCTACACCCTTCTATCCCATGACGTCAGCTGAAAACCTTTCTGCACATTTCACTCAGAAAACAGAGGCCATTCATGGTGAGTTATCTCTTATCTTCATCTCAGAATTCCTTGAAACTATCCCTCACTTTCTCCTCGTCTCACCTCATTCCCAAGGCTAATCACTCTAAACTTCATCCCGTCTCCGCAGTCTTTTCTGGACTATATTCCACCCCATCTCCTTTCCCCAGTGTAGATCCCCTCTCTAACCAAGCACAGTGCCTGACATAGTAGGTGCTTGATAATGATTAAGGGCCGATTTTACTACACAGTAGGGCACTGCACAGATATGATAATGGCACTGCCCTCACTAATACTCACTAATATACTTAAATAAGTGTAATACAAATTAGAATGTAATAGTACCGTAACAGAGATATAACCTGATAGGACCCGAACCAACAGCTCATTTGGGTCTAAGGGCCTTAGAAAAGGCTTTTGAATGAGCTTTGAAGGATGAATAGGATTTCAATAGGCAAGATCCTGGGGAAGAGAATTCAGCATATATTCTGAGAGCAATACATAGTTCAGTACATAGAAGAGTATGGAAGGAGGACTGTAGGAGGTAAAACCTGGAGATGGAGATTGGGGCTAGGAAATGAAGATGGTCCTAAGGAGTTTGAACTTTACTTGGTAGGCAATGGAAGACTTGAGCAGAGAAGTGATCTATAGGATGTGTGTGCGTGTGTGTGAGTGAGAGATGCGCAGTGATATCAAACTCAAAAAGAACTGGGGCCTATTTTCTGTAACTATACAGAAAAAATAATATCACCTACGTTAGTTGTTAAGGCCATTGTCAATCTAGTCTCACCCTATCTTACATATAACTTGCCTCCCCACACCCGGCAATTTCATTCTAGAGGCAGCAGGGAGACAGTAGAGTTGACTGTGTAGGAAATTGACAGAGCTGTGCTTACAGAAAATGACTCTGGCAGCAGCATGGAACCTGGCCTGAACTCGGACTGGACCTGCCTGAGACCAGAGGTCCAGTGACCAGTGAAGAGGATGGTGAGATAATCTAGAGGTCCAAATTAAGTGAAAAGAAGTGAGGAGCTACAGATGATGACCCAGCAGACTGAAAAGGTGACAGTATCTTTGACAAAAATAGGGGAGTTTGGAAGAGGGGAGGGTTTGGGAGGAAAAAGAATGAGTTCTGTTGGAAAATTCTTTAGTTTTCAATGTTTCTGGCACATCCTTTTTCAAATGCCTAATAGGCAAGTAGTGGTGGTACATGACTGAAACACTGGAGGAGAATGGAGAGTAATCACACAGTCGTGAGAATTCTCCCCATGGGAGGTGATGAGGTCCTAGACAGAGAAAGCATATAGAGATAAGGCCCACAACACAGCCCCAAGGACCACCCATAGTTAGGGGGCCTGGAATAGATGATGAGACAGAAAAGGAGATAAAGAAGGAATGGCTAGACAGGCAGGAGGAGAACTCAGACATTTTCTAGTACAAGAGGGAGGTCAACAGTGTCCAATCCAACAGGGAGGTCAAATAGAATGGGAATTGGAAAAAAGGACCATGAGATTTGGCAGGTGAAATGTCTGCACTAGGCAGTACTGTCTGGCAAGGGTGGCTGGAGAGGTGAGAAAGTATCCCCCATCTTTGGCCACCCCTCCTAAATTAGCCCTTTCTTTGGCCACTTGGTGGCTCAGAGTGCCTGATCTTCCCTTGACCTGAACCTCTGTTCTGTCTCCAACTCTACAGGTCTGAAGCTTCCCTGAGACATGTGCTGCTTTACACCTACGAATTCTTGCTCACTCATGATTCAATAACCTAGTGGTAAATGGTTCCAACTCACATCATCCATCTATCTCTAGCATTTGGAAGCTCAAAAGTTATTCATAAAAAGGCTTACATTACTAGATCCTCTTACAGTTACAACTTAAAGCTTACACAGCCAGGGTGAAACCTTAATATACCTTTTCTTTATGTACTTGAGAAATCCAAAGCAGACCAATAGATCTTTTGACTTAGACACACAAGTTACCAAAAATATTAATGTCAGCATTTTAATGCCTCTATGGCAGTCATTTTTGGAAGAATATTTAAAAACCACTAGTGTAATATGTCTGAAGGTGAGGTTTCAGTATTTAACCTACATTAACAGAAAAAAAATCAGTGCTATATTTATATTTTTTCCTAAAAGAAACAAAGCACTGATTTTTGTTATTTAGTTTATTAATTTATAACTCCATACCTGCAAACTTATGAAAGTTAAATATTTATGCTTTGGCTTCCTCTAATTTTAACAACTCTAAAATTAAATCACAATTTCTTCTATATTTCATAAGCCTACCAAGTAAAATATGTAACAATGTTCATAATTCAAAAAGTACATGCAAAATATTTCTACCCAATGCATAATGAAGGGATTTAATGCACGTTGCATACTGTCTTCTTAATCCCATCTCTGTTTTGGTGGACTGTGATGAAATCCAATTGTAACCATGATCTAATTCTGCTTTGAGAACTGGCACTTAGTGGGGTCAGGTAGAATTAGTGCTAGTTTTGTCCTGTAGTGGCACCAGCTTTCTTTCGTCAAATAACCAGGCTCAGATGCTTTCTGTACATTTACCTTTTGAGATCAAATAGTTTCTTTTCCTGAAATAAGTCATAAGGGAACGAAGGCCTGACTTCAAGGCTCTGACACAAGCAGGCAATGGGACTTTCCTTAAACTAAAGTTCCTCAGATCTATGATCTCATAGGTCCAGTGTCTAGCCTTGTGCGTGAGAGTTCACCTCTTGCTCAGTTCTAATGCTGAAGGAAGCATCACTGTTTCACTGAGACCTTTCTCAAAAATACCCTTGCCATTCCATCTAATTCTCCAACCTCACCTCCTGCACCTGCCATTACTTTGCCTCGTACTGAACCCAGCAGTTGTTTCTAACTTCATATATGATCACATATAGTGATCAAGAATTGAGTTTGGAGACTGCAAGTGTGATACATATCACTAATCCGTTTATAAAACTGGGCCAGTGTGATATAATCTTCAGAGGCAAAATTTCACTAGATTATAGAAAACCTTTAAGTACCAACTTTTTAAATTGACTTAAGGCCTTATAAGGGCATAGCAAGGCTTGCAAATAAGGCATACAAGCATACTCATTTTAGATATTTACTTTTAAAAAAAAAAACCTTTTTTCCCCTCAATTTAGTTCTTGGTATTTGGCACTATCCTTTGTGAGTACTTAAGGATATACATATACAAACACACACATACACACACATATATTAATTAATGAATGAAGTCTGCTGCTCCCTAGTGGAATGAAATGTAATTTCATGGGACAAGAAAAATGATCCCCAAGAATGCTCTTGTATATGTGTGTGTGTGTGTCTGTGTGTATAAAATGTAATCTACCTGTATCATCCCTACACAGGTTTAATTCAAAAGGACCAGGAAACTAATGTAATTGAGCATGGAGAACGGTGTGATGACCACAGATGTTCCCTAGGACATCTCTACTGGATGATTAATACAATGACCATGTTTACTTGCCACTAAAATACATAAAAATAAAACCAACAGATACCTAGGTTTTTGTTCAGATGTTTCTAAACATCTATTACACAGACAAGCTATTTGGCTGGTTGCTGGAAGATTTTTCAGTTTTCATCCAAATGCTTGCATAACTTTGCATGGTCTATAACTTGGAGTCATAGATTCTTACAGGTGGAGGGGTTTTAGAAGTCATATCATCTGACCTATTCATGAACTCAAATGCCTGATACAACATACCTGAGGAGTAGTTATTCAACCTTTGCTTAAAAGACCTCTAGTGACATGGAAAAACCACTATCTCCTAAGGCATCCAATTCTAGTTTTGGAGAACTGAGTTGTCCTTTAAGGTCAAGAAAAATGACTACTCCCTATTCTGTGTTTCAGCCCCTGAAATTCTTATATACCTTGCCCCAATCACCAAATGGGTGGCATAGAGTCTAATAATGGGCATAGAGTCAGGAGGTCTTGCATTGAATCCTGACACAGACATATATTAGTTGTGTAACCCTAAGCAGGTTATTAAAACTAAGCCTTAGTTTCCTCATTTGTAAACTAGAAATAATGGTAGCATCAGCCTTGCAAAGGTTTTGTGAGGGTGAAGTGAAATTAAAAAAAACAAAACAAAACAGTTGACTGTACTAAGACTTTTGGGACACCTTACATTCAAGTTTGCTGTAAACTGAGACATAAAATAATGAGCTATCACTACTGTCTTGTTCTTTTCTGTAGAATTAAGACGGGAACACATCTACAACAAAGCGCGTCCTGCTGTTACGTTTTACATTTCATGCACTATCGCTTAAGTGTTACTCATTTCACTAATCACATAAAGGCTCTCAGAAAATACCTTCAGAACCCCAATAACAGCCCAGATAACAGGCGTATATATACATCCTATTCCCACATAATTTTCATTTCTTGCATTGGTCTTTATATTTTAAGAATTGCGTTGCATGTGGATTAGTGATTAGGAAGTAATGAGTCTGGCAAAATCCATTAAAAAATGTTGTTCTTAAGTAGCAACGGTCTATCTTAGGAGTTAGGGGGTTGTAGACAACAGCTTTGGCGATAATGGTGCTCACGTTCCAACGAAATTGACATGTAAAATCCTTGAGGTAGGGGCAGGGAGGGTATTTGTGACAGAGATTTATTTTCCCTAAGTTAGTGTAGGATGATGGCTCCTGGCCACTTGAGATGATGCAAGATGATGCCTTTCTTGGCACCTGATAGGTGCAAAATTTGACACGTGCAGTTTCCTGCCACTTCTTTTAAATACCATCATTCCATAAGTCTAATTTGGCCCCTTAAAAATAACCTTTCTGTCTTTTATAGGGGCAGAATGCTTCAGGCACTGGGCCTTCTGCTTTACTAATGGGACCAAGGTTTGAGTTTGGATGCTTCCATTTTAATACTTTTCATTTTAAAGTTCTGATCATGCAAATTAAGACTAGTATTTTGTGGGTACTAATTAACTGAAATGTGTTTTTCACAATGAGATTGGCTTTCAGGAGGCCACTAAGCCTTAGACCAAATTCACAACTTTCCCCTAACTAACTTTATGCTTGATGTATCTTGCTGGGAATAGAGAGGAATTTGAAAGTATTACATTCATTTGGTTCAATCTGACCTTAGAATTCGTGTTCAAAACCATCAGTATATATCTTTCTTTGGTATGCACTGCTAGATTTATATTTATCAAGATCAAATGACACTGAGATATCATGGTGTATCACCAATGTCTTGTTAAACCCCAGCCCTGTATTACCGCCCCCCCACCACCACCTCCACTTCTACTGGCAGGATGCTGAATAGAGGGAGAGGAAGTCACGCAACTATGCTGATTCAGGGCATTATACATTCATGTCATCCTCAACTGGGGTCACATGACAAAAGACCCCACCCTTTTCTTTCTCCCTATTTGATTCCCTATTTCATTCCTCACCTAAACTATTTCAAGCCTCGTCTTCCCTCATTGTCTCCCACGCTGCAGCCTCCCTCCACTCTCAGTCATGTACCCATGACTCTTATTTTACTAACTGAGGCCATTCTACAGGAACTGCCATTTTGCTCCCATTCTCTTCATGTTACAATATCTTGCAATAATTTCTTGCTTTCAACTCTTTTGCCTGAGTCTCTGGTAAAGAAGGGACCAAATCCTCTACATATGCATTCAATTCTTTCTCTTCTTATTTATCCGAAAGGCTGTGCCTTTCCCTCCCTCTCCCTAGAGTCAAATCTTCACTTCTCAAATCTCTGATCTCTCCCTGTCTCAGAGTTTCTTCTCTAAAGCCTTCAAACATGTACAAAACGCCCTGTATTTAAAAAATCATGCCATCAGTTTGAATCTCTGCTCCCTTTCTTATCCAAGCTTCTAGTAACATGCATCAACACTTTTTGCCTCTACTTCTTCTCTCATTCACCCTTAACCTTTTGCAGTCTGGCTCAGACTTCATTGTTCAACTTCAAATACTGTTCTCAGAGATCTCTTCCTTACAAGAGTATTTAGAGTGATTTCCCAGTGGGAGGCCTGGTAGCATGGATTTCTGGATGTTTCTCCCACCCATACCTCAAGGGACAAAGATCTTAGGTATCACAGGGAGGCTAAAGCCAAATTTCAGGTCAGGCACTTTGGAGACAAAAGTTGGCAATGCTGATGTGGTTAGAGCCCTCTTCTGTTTGGTACTTTGAATTCAAAATACTGAGAAGTATATGACAGGGACATACTGAAGCTGCAGGCTGTCATCATTTCTTGAGATCAGCAAGAGAAGAGTGAAGATTCACTTCCCCCTCTTCCCCTCGTTTCTTTGTATTTGCATTCCCTCCTAATCACCTAGCACACTGCTTGGCACACATAAATGGGTGCTTAATACCTGCTACTTGCCTGATAGTTTGGAGAATAATTCTGCACAATGAAGGAGCTGTTCAGCATGGGCTTTTTTTGTGCCACATACCTGGATGCCTTCTATATACATCGTTACTGATGAGATGTTTTGATTCATTCTGTTACTTTTGGGGAGTCATACTTTATCACTGTTACTGTTACTATAGAAAAAATCATTCCTTTCATCTTAATCTGATAAAATCCATGTAGAAATAGGATATTTTGAGATGGGCATTTTCGTTATTCTTATTTTCCAGGCTAAACGTCATCCCCCAATCCCTTCCAGGTTCATATGACTCGATGTTAAAAGCTTTCCCCATCAGAGTAACCTGCCTCTGGAAGCTCTCCAGGTCATCCATTTCCTTTCTAAAATTTGACACCCACTTCCAGATCTGAAACTATATAATTAAGCAATAATCCTTAAAATTATGCGGTGCTGTTTAAAAATAGCGATGCACTTCAGTAACACAGACTATATTAGGAAGAACCAGAAAAGAAAGAATTCAATATTCCATTGTTTGATAAACCCAAGAATGTAAACTACTCATGGGAGGCCTCCTTATTCAATAAAAACTAGTGGGAAAACTGTAAACAGACTTGGCAAAACAAAGATTTAAACTAAAACTGCTCAAAATTCTAAGGAGAAATGAAATTTTATTATAAATAAATTAAAGTATCTTTCATAAATGTGGTAAGAGGGTGAATTTTTAACCAAATAAGAGATAGAGGAAGGAATACAAAAGACAAAAGAAACCCTTGTGATTACAGGAAACAAAAGTTTCTACACTTAGAGCAGTTCAAATAAGAAAAGAAATTATTGATTGAGAGAAAATTATTTGCATCAAATCATCTTTTAAAAAGGCTTGATGTCCAATTCAAATAGGAAATTAACAAATTTTTAAACCCAGTCATTTCCATATTATAGTCAACAGATACATATAGGTCAACAGATACAAATCATTCTCAAGATAAGAATTACAAAATATTAATGATTTTTAAAAAGGTTGCTCTAAATACAATAAGAAACACAAAAATTAAAGTGACTTTGAGTTTTCTCCTTATAACCAGCAAACTGGCAAATTTGCCAATTTACATCAAAGATGCAAATAGTTAACGTTGGAAGAGTTATAGGAAAACAAGAATGCTAATACACCAATGGTGGAGCTGTGAATTGTTCCAATCATTTTTTATAAGCAATTTGTAAATATGCTAAGAAAGTGACTAAAACATCTATGCATTTTTAACCCAGAGATCTCTCCTCTAGGCATGTATGCCAGGGACCTTAAAGACAGAAAGAAAGGCCCCATACATACCAAAATATTCATAGCAGAACTTTTCATACTGACAAAGAACACAGTAGGTAACTATCAACTAGGGAATGGCTAAATATTGTGTGAGGTATATGAATTAATGGTTTATCATTACCCTGGAAGAAATAGTAAATAATGAATTCAGAGAAACATGGGACTACTCATAGGCAATGATGCATAGTGTAAAATAAGAACAAAGAAAATATATCAATGACAACAGCAGTATCAGTGGAAAGAAAAGAAAACTATATACCATGTAATTATGATGAACAAGCTTGGACCAAGGGAGGAAATGTTGTATTCACTGTTAGGCACAAAGAGTTGGTTGGTTTTGCTGAATTTTTAAAAATTCTTTTGAGGCATCAATAAATCTAAAAATTAGAAATGAAATGTGCCATCAAGAACTAAATATAATACTTCTGGTGGCTGTTAAGGTCTCTTTCAGCTCTAAATGTATGATTCTATGTGATCCAACTAGGAGAGAGTAGGCCAGGACTACCCCTTCACTCATTTGGGACAATTTACCTCAGTCTAAGATTACAAAATTAATTCCTCCCACAATGTGCTATTAACAATAACAACGAGCTAACAAATGTTACAGCACTTACTCTGTGCCAGGCACTGTGTTAACCACCTTATACGTATTACCTCATTTGAGCCTCACAACCATCCTGGGAGGTAAGTACTATTACTATCTCCATTTTATAGATGAGGAAACTGAGGGAAAGGGAAGTTAAATGACTCGCCCAAAGTCATACAGTTAATAAGCTTGTGAAGTCTGATTTGAACTCAGGTCTTCTTGACTCCAGGTCCAGCATTCTGTCTACTTTGCCACTTCGCCAATATAGTTCGTCAACAGCCTAAGTCAAAACACATGTTCGTTATCAAATCTTTACATATTTCTACCAAAGTACAACTATCCACTCCATATTGTGGGAGCTAGGGGCACAGCACTCAAGTTAGATTTTTTGGCCCTCCTTCCATGCCAGAAAAGAAGTTTGAATTGTTATGGTATTAAAAGATAAAATATATTGATATCATACAATACTATACACTTTTTTGCATTTCTCAGTTTCTAAGCTCTTTCTGCGTCATCTACTGGCTTTTGTGTGTTGTTTACAACTTTCACAAAACTCTCCCAAAATTCCCGTTTAATTTTTTATGACAACCCATGATCTAGCCAAACGGTGATGGAGAAAGTCAAGACATGGAAGGGATAACTAAATTTAAAAAAAAAACTTCTAGGTATTTATCAAAAAGAAATATTCAGAATTACTACTTTCTCTCAAACTACCATCAAAGAGAGACACCTTCATCGCAACTTCCTGGATGTTTCAGGCCAAAGTAGTTGCAATGCCTGAATTCCTTGAATGATTGCTTTATTTTTCTACTCCACCAAGGGTGCAAATACACATTTGTCCATCATGCCACCCCTACAGTTCCTCATATGGAGGACAAACCTAAAATTACACGCAAAAGGGGAGGTGTGTTAGGCAGACCAGGGTAGGAAAGTAGTTTCCCCCAGACCATTGCTGACAGCTTTCCATGTTCACTGTTCTTGCTAAGTGCCAAGCTCTGTTGTTTCGGGGCTGTGGAAGGATTTCAAATACAGGCAATGAGTGACCTTGAAACTGGTTACCCCTAGGGCAAAAGTCACATCATTCTGCTAAAGCAGCAACTTTGCTTGTCACAGAGTGTGGTCTCTTTTCAGCTACTATATAATCCGAGATTCTGCTAAGTTGCAAAGCCTGAATTAGGCCATCTTTCTCCAAGCAAATTCACAGATACTTTAATATTTTTATTCTATTTACAACTTTATGAATATGAATAATTCTATACCGGCATTAGGGAATTGAGAGTTTCTCTGGTATTTTCCTTCCCATGAGATTGATTTCCTTAAATGCAAAGATGGACCTTGCTTTCCATAGCCATAGATAAAAGGGTAAGGAATAGCATGATATTTTGTGTGAAAAATGTACTTAAAACAAGTTTATGTCACTAGTACAATAGCTGCATTTGAGATGATTTATCGCTCAGAGGCTAGACTAGGAACCTCAGAGCAGCCTGTGGCAGAGCTGGGTAGTGTGTGTTGGGGGACTCATTCCTCTTTCTTTCTCAGTTTTCCATCCTTTCTTCAGGTGCCTGTAAAGGCAGGTCCCCTTCACATCACAGAGAAAAGCAATCAAGAAAATAATTGGCAACAGGGGGCCCTGGACATAATTATTTCTTACCTCTTGAAGAAGGGTCTGTAGTCTAAAGATGCTGAGGAGATGATAATATTATTTCCTACCTGTATAACCTTTGGCAAGCTGCTTCACTTCTCTAGGCCTCAGTTTCCTCAACTGTCAAATGGATTAGATAATCACTAAGCTTCCTTCTGTCTCTAATAACTTAAGAAGAGAATCTCCCAAAGGTGGAATTTTAGGCACCCTGACACCAAGGTAATGAAATTTTGTGCATAGATGGTAGAGGCAGGGTCTCTAACAATCTTAAGTTCTGCCACAGGTACAACCCCCTATACTACACAGATATAAAGGTAGCTGTCCAAGACTGAATGAATGGATTAGAAAATACAATTGTTCAGCTGTATATTGCTAACTATTTTCTACTTTATTCAAGTTTAGCCACTAGCTCATCTTCTGTGATTCTTTGGGGACTTTCTTAGCTTGAAGGATATAAAATAAAATACCAAGGCCTACACTGAAAAAATAAACTTTCAAAATATATTTGACAAAAGTTATGGTTGGGCTAGATTCACTTATATTAATTCTGCCAACCTAAATGAAGTTTTGCTCAAGGTTATAAAAATTCTGAGTAGTTTAGACACAGGATGCTTCCATCCATGTAAACATGTAGGCATTTCAGAACTATAAGCCAACATTTACAAATGCGTAGGCTCCATGTAAACATGTAGGCATTTCAGAACTAAAAGCCAACATTTACAAATGCGTAGGCTCAAATCAAACGTCACCTCTGCCATTTCAAGCAGAATAGAAACTGGGGGAAATGGAGGTTGCAAATGAATGAGGAACAGGAAAATAATTATAGGTAACAAAACATTTAAAAGCAGGAGTTCATTGGATTGCTATTGGAGACCTTTTGTACCTCAAAGAGAACAATGAAACAGATGAGATCTCAGGATGGTGGGGAATAGGAATCATGACCATGTGCATATATTGTGAAGCCCTATTCAATGGGGCAATATTTCTCTCTTGATATGTTTTTTCTTTCTCATTTTTATTATTAATACAGAGCAAACTGAACATAAAGGTAAGAACTAGAGTGAATGTAGCCTAACAACGAGCAATAAGAAGCCTATGTTTCATTGGGACATCTATTTGCAAGTGAAAGGAACTTAGAAATCAACTAGTCTTTTCCTTTGATTTTGTACAGGGGTAAAATGAAGCCCAAAGAGATAAAGCAACTTGCACAAAGCTAGGTGTTGCAGTGGATAACAGGTCTGGAGTCAGGAAAACCTGAGTTCAAATCCGGCCTCAGACATTTACTAGATATGATCCTGACAAGTCACTTAATCCTGCTTGCTTCAGTTTCCTTCTCTGTAAATTGAGAAGGAGAAGGGCATGGAAAACTACTCCATTATCTTTGCCAAGAAATCCCCAAATGGTGTCATGAAGATTCCAACACGACTTAAAGAACTCAGGCAGCAAGCATCAAAAGTTAGAAGTCAAAATGAGCTGCTCTGACTTTCAATCCAGGCTTCTTACTATGTCCCCTCCCCACCCACACAAACATCAAGAAAAATATTAAACGGTACATATGATTGAGAAACTGGAAAGGACTAAAGAAAAGAAGTAAAAATTGTTTGCATTGTACTAAGGAGAGATGAATGTCCTCAGAATCCTAATGCTATCAGGGGTCAGAGAGAAAGTAAAAAAGAGAGAGGTCTTAATTACTTTTCTTATGACCTGATGTTAAAGAAGAAAGAAAAAGTAGGAGAAAAGGAGTACACTAGGGAGAAAAGCAAGAGGAAAATTCAGGGAAACTGTTTGCCATAGCAGAGGTATACAAGTAGTAGACTATATTGACCAAGGAAAGGGAAAGGGAGGTCACATTTCAACCTCACTTTCATTTTCATTTCACATCTCAAAGGAGGGTAGGATTCACACATAAAGAGTTGAGGGCAGAAATACATTTCACTCAACAGAGGAGTAGAAAAAGTGAGGATGGGGGGTGCTGTAGAAGGAGGGAGGGTAAAATCAGGAAAGGATTAGTTATAAACCAAATTCTAGCCAGGGAGGGTGTATTGGAAAGAACCTCTTGGGGGAAAAAGCAAGAAAGGATAAGAATCTGTGCTTGGGATTTGGAATAGGGAAGAGAGAAAGAGGGGCAGGGAAGCAGAGAAGGACTGAATCAAACATAAAGCACTGGTGCTGAGCACACTCCTTACTGCTCACTTTTCTCTTTGTAAAGATGGGAAACAAAGGAAGGAAAAAAGAATAAGGGAATGAGATAAAAGGATATTCACAACTAAGTGTAACCATGAATGAACTCACCCATAAAATAGAAGAGACAGGAGAATGGGTTAGAGATACATAATTTTTTTAAAAATTGTACACAAGCAAAACCAATGCGTCTAAAATTGGAAGAGAATCATATAACTAGGAAAAAAAGTCTTTATGGAAAGTTTGATAAGGGCCTCATTTCCTAGATATATAAGGAATTGATTTAAATTTTTAAGAATAAAAGCCATTCCCCAACTAATAAATGAAAACTAATATGTAATAAATCATATTCAAAACAAGAATAACCAAAATAACATTTGATTTAATAAACAATTATTGATAAATGGTCACAGTATCTTAACAGGTATTTTTCTATGGAAGAAATCCAAGCTATCAATAGTCATAAAAATGCTTAAAATCTCTAATAATTTGAATTAAAGAAATTATGAGTTTCTACCTCTCACCTAACAGACTGACGAGACTGACCAAAAAAAGCAAAAAGAGGAGCCATAGAAAATCACATACATTAATGCACTGCTGGATAGAGATGGTTAGCTATTATGAAAAGCAATTTGGAACTATTCCCTCAAAGTTAGTAAACTATGCATGCCATTTGACTCACCCTAATACTACTAGGCCTATATTTCAAAGAGATCAAAGAAAGAGGATCCATATGTTTATTTTTTATTTTATTTGTTTTCTACTTCCTTATGGTTCTACAACCATATGTAGAACCTTATGGTTCTACAACCACTTCCTTATGTCTTAGATTTTTCTCCTCCCTCCTCCTCCTTCCCCCCTCCCTCCCCGAGATGGCATACAGTTTTATATCGGTTCTACACATACATTCCTATTAAATACATTTTCACCTTAGTCATATTGCATAGAAAAATTAAAATGAATGAGAGAAATAAAACAAACCAAAACATAATACAAAAGGAAATGGTCTGCTTCATTCTGCAATTGAATTCCATAGTTCTTTCTCTGGATGTGGAAGGCATTTTGCCTCAAGAGACCACTGGGAATTCTTTAAGTCTTTGCATTGCAATCAAGTACTAAGTCTACCAGAAAAATTCCTCACACACTGTAGTTGTTGCTGGGTACAAAGTTCTCCTGGTTCTGCTCCTTTCACTCAGCATCAGGTCATACAAGTCCTTCCAGGCCTCTCTGAATTCTTCCTGTTCATCATTTCTTATAGCACAATAGTATTCCATTATATTCATATACCACAACTTGTTCAGCTATTCCCTGATTGATGGGCATCCCCTTGATTTTCAGATTTTGGCCACCACAAAGAGAGCTGCTGTAAATGTTTTTGTACATGTGGGACCCTTTCCCATTTTTATGATCTCTTGGGGATACAGTCCTAGAAGCAACATTGCTGGGTCAAAGACTATTCACATTTTTGTAGCCCTTTGGGCATAGCTAGAGGATCTATATGTTAGAAGTACAGCAGATCTTTTTGTAGTGGCAAAGAATTGGAAAACTAAATGGGTACCTATCACCGAGGGAATGGCTGAACAAATCACATTATGTGAATGTAATGAAATACTATTATACTATAAGAAATGGTGAAGAGGTTGGATTCCGTGAAGCCTTAAAAATCTTATATGAACTGATTCAGAGTGAACTGAGCAGAATCATGAAAACAATGCATAAATAACAGCAATTTAAAAACAAATAAGTTTTTGAAAGACTTCAGAACTCTTAAATCTATGACTAACAACAAACCCAAGAGATCCATGTTACCCATTTCCTGACAGAGAAGTCATAGATACAAGGTATAGATAAAGGTGTATTTTTTGGACATGACCACTGTGAGAATTTGTTTTGCTTTTACATGAGTTTTGTTTTTGTTTTTATTTTTCAATGGGAGATGAATTGGGAGTCAGAAAAAGTAAATTTTGTTCATTAAAAAATTAAAAATTTATAAAATCAGTGCCCATGAGGCAGTAAGACATAAAACAAAATAAAAAACTGAAAAATAGAATAAAATGTGAGATATTTGAGAACAAAAACAATAGAACTGAAAGACAGATGAAGGAGAGATAATTTAGACTTCTATAAGACAATGATTTTTAAAAAATCTTTTCTTTTCAACTAATAAAAATCCTCCTTCTCATTCTCCCACCCCCTTCCCCCCATTTAAAATAAAAGAGGAAAACAAAACTCTGAAAAAAGGAAAATCAACCATGGATGCCTAATCAATCAAAGGAAATTCTGCATTGATCACATCAAACAAAAAGTCAATCTACACCCTCTTTCTGAGGGTTTAAGAGATGAACAAGAAGGAACGATGAATGGAGGAATACACTAGAAAGGAGGGAGAAGTGGGTGGAACTTGCCACCTCTCATAATTGCGGTATGTGAGAAGAATATGCAAACACACTAAAAGAAGGAGCAGGAGAGTAAGCATCCCATGAACTTCATTTTATCTGAAATGAAAGACAAAGGAAAGTTGAATACATACATACAAAGACAAACAGTGGCGCAGAGATACATTAAACTCAATAGGGAAACAAATAGGAATTGGGAGGGGGGGGGTCACAGGGAGGATAATATCAGCTGGAAATGGTCACCAGGAAAACAAATTTTCTTATTCAGAAGGGAGAATTAAAAGGAGAGAGCATCAGAGAAAAGTGGGAAAGGGATGAACAAACTGTGATTTATAATTGTAATCTTATTGCACCATAAGGAATTTAAAAAATATTTTATAGAATTCTGGGCAATATAAGCTGGTGTGCAGAACCAGAAGAATAATTTATACAAATATAACAGCACTATAAAGGAAAAGAACCTTGAAAGGTTTAAAAACTTTGATCAAGGAAATGACCAACCATGTTTCCAGAGGACTTATCATGTTATCCATCACCTTAAAGAGAGGTAGGTGATAGACATAAATTGCAGAGAAACACGTTTTTGAAAATGTTAACTCTGTAGATTTATTTTTCTACACCATATTTATTTGTTACAAAAGTCCTTTTTAAATTTTCCTTTCATCTCTTGATTAATTGGGAAGAGAAGAGGGGGTGAAAAGGGAGAGTGAACATCAGCAGGGATACCAAAAATAAGAGGGCTACTCAAGTGCACAGAAGAGAACAGAAGGAAGTTCAGAAGGCAGCCCAGACAAGTAGGAGAGTCTGGGAAGTAATGTATAGAATTTATTATATACTTAAAAAGCAAGTGGCGTGAAATGGAGGTTCACGGCTTCATAAAGACTCCTCTTTTTGTCTTCTGATGTTTGGATGCTTTTCTGGTGTTCCATTTCAGAATAAAAATAAACTTGTTACAGTCTTTGACAAAATATAGTACTCTTACATTAAAAAATAAAAAGCCTTGTGGTGCAAGGAACCTTCTTCAATATAAACAGAAGTATGGTTCCTCTTTAGCCTTTTCTACCATTATACCCCTCCCCCTCCTCTTTCTTTCTTCATCTCTTCCTACACTTCCATTTTTAGAGCCAAATAAGGATAAGATTCAGAATTGCCCTACTGACCCACATCTCCACAGGCTCAATCTACTTTTTTGTCCCGCGAAATACTCATCCTTTTGCCTTCCTTGTCCAAGAAATGGCCATTTGCTTCCTCCTCCTCCTTTCCCTCCCTCCTCTCCTCTTCCTTAGGCTTTTCTTCTTCTAGGAAAGAAGGAGATCCTATTGAAGGCCATGAACTGTACAATTTTTCATCTCCTAACATCCCTTTCATAATGTAGGGAATACTTGAAAGATCAAAGTTTGCTCACTCTGCCTAATTCTTCAACTTATTTCTCTATTGGACCTGAAGGTCTGATTTCATCAATGTAGGCAACTACCCAAAAAAAAAACTCCTTTTATTAGTGCAGATTAATAAGTTTTCAGCTACTCACTCTCAGAGTTCCCTAGAGCATTGAGAGATCCAGTGACTTGCCCAGGATCACACAGTCAGAGGTGGAAAATGAACTCAGGCGGGTGACTCCAAGGCTGCCTTTCCATTTTGTATACCATATCACTAAATTTTTTTATAATTGTTAATGTTACAGAGTTCATCCACTCTTTCCTACTATATTACTTTTCTTTAATAAGATGATTTCTTCAAAGGAACTTTGGTCCCTTCCTCTCAGTAATGATAGGAGGCTGTGCAGTGTGGCAGAAGCTTCCCTGAATCCCGCCTAATGGAATCTAGTCCTACCTACCCCATGCCTTTACAGTCATCATTTGCTTGTCCTAAGATCAGTATGACCTACTACTGTAACTACATCCTCTGTCTACCTGTCTTCTGGCTGGATTGCCTGGCAGGTAGAAAACCACTTCTCTTGGGACAGAATGTAGTCCCTTACTCAGAGAAGGAACTCTCCTGAGGTTTCTAATCCTTCTGACTGAAACCTATTATGGACCTTTTGCCTTCCTCACCTCTCTCCATGGGTATGCTTACTAACATGTATCCATCATTCAGTTTAGTGGAAGACTTGACACCTGTTCCCCTCTGGCTCCTCCTCTTTCTACCTACTGTTCCTTTCCTATTCTTTCACAATCTCCAAGTGAGGGACTGAGAACTCGCTTCCCTCTTTTCTTTTAAACCCAGGCCAATATAAAACGAATAAGCAGCTACTCTCTATCTATTGGCTACCCTCTCCCAACCTGAGCAACTTTCTTCTGTGTCATTTGTGCCTTCTTCCCATTGTTGTTTTACTTAAGAGGAAATGTAAGTTTTAGGTCAAGCAATATTAAATCCTCTAATGACATAAACTACTTATACTTTTAGATTATTTTCCCCAGAAGTTCCATGTCTGTTCTCTCTTTGGTCCTAGGTTAACAAGAGGGTTTCTTTCTTTTTAAACAATAGCCTTGTTTTGCTCTAAAATAAGGACAGCACTGATTTCAAGGCTCATATATATCTCTTCTAACCAGTATGTAATTGTCTTTTCCATTTTTCTCTTTTCTGAAGTGTTTTCATTTTATCTGCACTGCTTATCACTGGTTTCTTTGAAAGTAATTCAGTTCAACTCATTTCAAAAAACATTTATTAAATACCTTCTCTGTGCAAGGCACTGTGCTCAGTACTGGGGATACAATGACAAAAAAAAAACCAGTCTATGCCCACAAGGAACTTATATTCTTCCAGGAGGATATAATTATATCTGGTCATCCTCTCTGCAAGGTTAGGGAATTATGCAAAACTCATGTGCTCCTCTAATGTAGTTTCCTTCTGATTCTTATTTGTCAAATTCTCTTCCATTTCTGCATTCTGAGGTTTTAAATCTGTCAATCTCTTCTTCAGATCCTAAACAGGTTTTTTCCTCTTATTTTCCTTTATCAGATGAGTAGATGTGGAAATGGGACCAAATTTAAATATTAAACATGTGGAAGAGAAGGTAGACTGAGCTATCCTTATTGCAATGCAGAACAAATATTTGCTGAATTAAATTGTGCAAGAGTGGGCAGGGAGTACTGCAAAAAATGTTCTTGACATTTATCCATTTGGAAATCACTGATCAACCTGAACAATAGCCCATGCAAAACATTGTACTAGGCACAATCTCGCCTGAAGTCTAGCAGAAGAGGAGAACAAGTATAATAAATAGACAGCATTTCTGGAACTAAACAAAATTAAAGTTAAGCTGTATTTTCTTCTGAACTAATACAAATCACTTGGGCTGAGACCTAGGAGACCATGTGAGACTGAAATCTTCAGGACTTCCTACAAAAGATATCTACAGAAATGCTACTGCCAGTTGGGCAGTAGTTGAAACAGACAGAAAAAACTACTGTTTTACTTATTTTTGTACTGAAAGTGTTTTGGTGACAATTTATCACAGGGACAGAAACCTCATTCATCATCTCTACCTAGAGGTCTAATAGGAATGTGCTCACATCAACAAGTCTTTCCTTCATAGTAACTGGTAAATTGCCCTTGATCAGTCAAATAAAAACAACACTTACTGTTCATTTACTGAAAACAAATAGTTGAATATCTTTCACCTTCTGAAAGATGTCAATGGCAAAGGGATTTGATATGGCATATCTTTCAAGCAGTGTTATTACTTTTATATGGTTTGAATGTATGTTGAGTTCTTAAGTAGCCTGTAACATATTCCTTTTCTGTTACTGCTATGTGTTGCTTTTAATATTAGAAATGTTGGGGTGGAGCCAAGATGGCAGAGTAGAAAGACTCACATACGCTAGCTCCAAACCCACAGCCCATGGATTTCCTCTAAAAAGAACTCCCGACAAATTCTGGAACAGTGGAAGCCGTGCAGCAACACAGCGAAGGAGATTTCTGTTTCAGAGAGCCCTGAAAAACCAATCCCAAAGGTCTATCACACACCAGATGGGAGCGGAGCCCTGCCCTGTCCTGGCCGCGCGGCACTGAGAGGAGCGAGCAGATCCAAGCAATCTCCAGCGGCTACAAAGGTCCCTCCACCCACAGACGCACAGGTCAGTGAGAGAGATGGGTTGAGAGGGAAGTGGGGTGTCTCCAGGACTCAGGCCCCCTCGGGAGGCAGCAGCAGAGGCAGCAGGTGACCAGAGGCTCCCAGAGCAGGCGGAAGCTTGGCAGCAGCTCCATTACAAAAGGTCTCTGCATAAACCCCCTGAGAGAACTGAGCCTGGGCAGCTGCCCTGCCCCCACCTGAGCACCAGAAATTAAACTCCCATTGAATAGTAGCCAGGCCTGCCACCAAAAGCCCTGAGGCTGGGGAGCAACATTTGAATCTCAGACCCCAAGCACTAGCTGGGTGGACCTAGGCCAGGGTGGAGAGGACTCTCAGAAGTCAAGTAACTGGCTGGGAAAATGCCCAGAAAAGGGAAAAAAAATAAGACCATAGAAGGTTATTTTCTTGGGGAACAGATGATTGTGCCATTCCTCTCTGACGAAGAAGACCAATGCGTACCATCAGGTAAAGACATAGA
>CM053775.1:12957501-12973383 GCA_028658325.1 Potorous gilbertii
TGTTCAGCCCATCTCTCTAGGATCATGTCCTTATCACTAATCAATGTGACTCCATCAGCGCTGAGTAGCTGTGAAGCACCATAGGTTTTTGGTCCATAAATAGCTTTCAGGGAATCATAAAAATGCTTTGGATTGTTGCTCTCCAGAATAAAACTGGATTTCATCTGCCTTCTTCTTGAGCCACGAATCCTACATCTCTCTAAGCTTTGCTTGTACTTTGCTTTTGATGGAATAAAATGCTGCCTTCTTAGAGATGGACAAACTAACCTGCTGGTAAATTCTGGGGAGTTCTCATTTTTCATTTATCAGTTTCTGGATTTCTCCATCATTTTCATCAAATCAGTCTTGGTGTTTGTGGGTGTTTTGACCCTTAGGGTGTAGGGTGTGTTCAGGAAGGACCAGTACCTGTGGTGTGATGGCTACTGAGCCCTTGTCAGGGCTCTTTCCACCTTTGATATCCACCTGTTCCACCCAACTCTCACCTGTGGCTCCAAGAAGCTGCAGCATGCACAGCGGGCACACTCAGGTAAACCGTCTTGGCAGATGGGTCAAACCAGGCTGAGGGTAACCAAGGGGTCTCAAACCCATTGGTGAGTTAGGAGGGTGTCTACCCCAAGCATGAGAAGACTTCCTCTGGTGGAATGGGCGGATAAGAACAGTTTGCTCCAATGGTCACGAAGGCAGCTGAAGCAGGGAATGTGGAGTGCTTAGAGCTTGGTTAGACAGTGAAGATGTCAAGGTCATCCACTGCATCCTGAGCCTTCGCCAGTTGTCTTGACTCTCCTGTCACCAGAATATGATGACTCTGGAGGAGAAAGTGAGGCTGACGACTTCGTGCAACTCTTCCTCACTTAAATTCATTTTATGCACAAATCAAAAGATGTCATACCATTTTACTATTATACCTCAAAGTCCTGTGGTGACAGGCAAGTGATGAAGCAGCAGATATGGATACATTGGGAGCTATAGTCAAAACCCTGCACACAGGCAACCCAGGCCACAGGGTCATTTCTCACGGGAAGCAGCAGTGGGACTCCGCAGCCCCCTGGGTATCTGAGTAGTCTTTTAAGGATCGCACTGCTCACCTCCTGGTGTGAGGAAGGGCGCTAGAAAAGGTGCCCTAAAAATTGTCTGCTTACCCAACCCTGGCCTGATTACCGTGGCAAGTGGAGAATCCCACTCTGCGTCGAAACACAAAAAAAGGTACAAAATGTACAAAAACATCTACAAAGATGTCTCCACTCACCATCGGCACGTGGAACATGTGCACACTTATAGACAATGCAAAATCCGGTAGACCTGAAAGACAAGCCGTTTCTATTGTAAGAAAACTCAACAGGTATCGCATCCAAATTGCAGCCCTGAGTGAAACAAGGCTGACAAATGAAGGCCTTATATGAAAGCCAGCTTACTGAAGTTGGAGCTGGTTACACATTTTTCTGTCACCATTGTAATTGTTTTGGGGCACTGTTAACCTCATCCATATAGGATGGCAAATTTAATCGATAAATGTTGTATGTGTTCTGACTGCTCCACTGACCAGCTGTTCCCTGCCTGCCTCTCCTTGGGTTTCCCTACTCCTACTAAGACACAACAGTATTGAAATTAGACCAATTAATAATCCTACAATGGTCTTTAAGTCTTCAAGTGAGAGAGGAGACAATCAGTGAGACTGTTGTTTTAGTTTAAGAAATTATCACAACTCCAACTTTCAGCAACCACTCCCCAATCAGTAATCAGCCATCAGCGTGGAGGCATGACTAAACCAGCAAAACGATTATGACTTACTGAAGGTTCAGATGATGGTTAGCAATTTTTAGCAATAAAGTATTCTTTAATTAAGGTACGTGCATTGATTTTTTTAGACATACTTTTGCACACTTAATAGACTACAGTATAATGTAAACATAACTTTTATATGCACTGGGAAATCAAAAAATTTGTGTAACTTTATTATTTGCTTGATTTCAGTTGTCTAGAATGGAACCCATAATGTCTCCAGGGTATGCTTGTAGTGGATGGAATGCTGGCCTTAGAGGCAGGAAGTCTTGCATTCAAGCCCTGTCTCTGATACATATTAGATATATGATCATGATCATGGGCAGGTCATGTAATACCTTTATGCCCCAGGCATCTAAAACTATTAAGTTGCTAATGTGCATATGTGAAGGAATTTCCATACTGTGTTATACAGCAGTTAGTGCTTGGCACAGCACAGCTAACTAAGGAGTGAATCACTTATTTCTTCCTATTTTTTTCCTTCTCACTACATACAATAATATTTCACCAGGGTGGAGCAGCAAGGAATAGGAGAGATAACGACAGGTACTATAAATCCCCATGATTTCACTTAGCATCTTATCATGCAAGACAGTGATAGAGTGGCGGAGTGGCATGGGAGAGAGGTTAACCAAGAAAGTACCTTCAATCACAGAACTTCATCTCAGACTCCAAGAAGGGAATGCCAAGCTATCCTATCAGTCTACGAGACTGTTCTCATCAACTTCTGTATACAACATACTGTTACTACCGTCCAAGTGTTGCTTTTCTCCCTAGCTTATTTCCTGTTATCTGAGATGGCTGGAATTTCTCAAGCATGAGGCTGAAGGTTGACAAAGATAGTGGTAAAAGTTGTGTAATCCACACGGCCAAAGAATATCAGAGCCAGAAAAGAGGCCTTAAAACAGGATCACAGACTGAGAGAGGAAAGAGCCTTTAGAAGTTATCTATTCCAACTTGCTCATTTTGCAGATGAAGAAATTGAGACTCAAAGAGGGGAAGTGAGTGGTCCAAGGTCACATAGGTAAAAAGTGATGAAGCTGTGATTAGTCTAGATCCTCTAGCTCCAAATAACATACTCTTTAACCACTGTTTCATAAACTCAACAAATGCCCAGCTTCTCATAAACTGAGTTCTGGGGACGGGAAGTAGATAGTCCAGGATTAGGATTTGGATCTCATAACTCTCAACCTTTTGTTCTTTCCCTATTTCCCCCAACCAATGTACTGTTTTCCAAACTACAGTCTTCTGTTTTCCAGGGGTTTCTTAAAACATTCTGTAGAGCTTGCAGCAAAAGAAAACAAAACAAAAATTTTAAAAATTCCCTTTTAATAGTGATTTTAAAGATTAAAATAACATCTCTGTATAGTTTATGTTTTAGAGAATACACTTGTAATACTTAGCTCACCCTTATTTAACACAGCAAGGTTTGCAAAGCCCATTCTCCATGATTAGCACTGTGGGCTAGGTAACACAAGTACATATTATCTGCCTTTTACAAATGAGGAAACTGGAAGCCAGAGAGGACTTGCCCATAGTCATATGATTGGTATGTGAGATGAGATTCAAATCCAGGTCTCCTGACTCCAACTTCAGACCTTATTCTGTTAGGACATCTTATCTCTCTAGTTCATCCCTTGTCTAGGTGCATTAATCAGAGTCTGAAAGACATTGTGACCATTATGACAGGTCTTAGAGTTAGGCAAATTGGACTCCAGTCCTGCCTCTGACACATACTACTTATGTGACCCTGAACAAGTCAGCTAACCTCTAAGACCATGAGTTATGGATAAAAGTTCCCTATGCCAAAGAAATTTCAGGTCTGAATCCAAAGGAGAAAAAAGGAATCAATTGCTAATGATCATTTTTCCATTTTTCCTTTCTGTTTTTAAGAAATACTTTTTTGGTCATTGTGCATAGTGCAAGAATTGCAATTGATGTCCAATTCCAGCAATTCAGTGGATATAAGTAGCTTCAGTTTTTTTTCTTCTTCTGTGTAACAAAGATAAGCAAAACCAAAATGAACAGACTATGAAGTCCATTGGGATTCTGTGATGAAGTCTAGTGGAAAGAACTCTTGAATCTGGAAACAGAGAGAGGACTGGGGTTAAGTGATGGTTTTGTTTCTGTCCTTGTTCTGTGGGCAAAACTTTTCCTGTCACAGACCCTTAGTTTCTTTATGTATAAAATAAGAGGGTTAGACTGGATGACCCAAGTCCTAGATATGTAATCTCTGTGGGCCTTGGTTTTGTCATATATAAAATGAAGGGATTGGACTGGATGACCTTATATATGTAACCCTTGCCCCAAAGCCCATTGGTATGAGATGACTTGGTGGTCCTGCATAGGGGTAAGGGGGAGGAGGAAGTTGTCTAGAGGCAAGAGTTTCACTTCTTAGCCATTTCCCTCTGGGAACTCTTTAAGTGTCTCTTTAGGACTTTACAAGTGAGATCTTCCAGAGTTTTCTTCTAGCAAGTAGGCTTCTAGGGAGAAGATGGAAGAAGCCAATCTTGCTTTAACCCCTGCTGAAGGAAATGACTGGGAAGATATGAGAGGAGCTGGTATTCTCCATCGTCTATCTCCAACTTCAGGGAGTTTTCCCTTGGGGGAGATCTAGGACTTCCTCCTGGTTGAGCTGAGTTAACTCATTCCTAATGGCAGAACTCCTTCACTCTATTGTCTGGTATATATCCTCCTATGTATACCTTATCTGATGGCTGTTTTGTTATTGACATGGATAAATGGGTTTCTTTGCTATTCTTTTTGTGTATTCATTGTAGAATTGGTATGAGGTGGGGAAATGGTCAAGTCTTGAGTATAGAACTTGGGGGTCTTCCTTCCCCCAAAATGACAAAGTGTTCAAAAGTTGGTTGGAACCTCATCATATGCTTTAGACAAACAATATTTAAGAGAGCAGAAAGATATAATTCTAGCCCAGTATCCCTTACTCTCTGAGGAGAGCAGAGAAATAGTCTTGGGTCCCAACTTCCTACTCCCTGGCCTAACAGGAATGAAAGTCTCTCTTGGAGAAGGGTATGGGGAGAAGAAGCTAGAGATATCCATTGGGCCTCCCTTTGAGCCACACATGATAGCCTTCTTGACATAAGTGGGCCTCTATACACATGTGGGGTCCACATCGCTATATATAGTACTAGTTATGCAATCTCTCAAGTCTAAATTTTCCTATCTGTAAGATAAGGGATTGCATTGGATGACCTTTAAGGCCCTTTTCAGTTCTAGATCCAGGAGATTTTGACCTCTGACCTCAGAAGACTCTACCAATCCTTAAGCAGTGCTCAAAGGCCTGTTCTGACCCCTTCAAATTCCTTGGAAATTCAAGGATTCTAAAAGTACATTTACCCTTAAGGGCTGTGCGGGGCATGAAGCCTGAGAGAGGATAGAACCAGTGCCATCTTAGAGGAGGAGGTAAAGTCAAAGCCAAGCCTGAGTTTCACTCAGCCCCCCAACTCTTAAGTCTTAACCTCAGCCACCCAGAAGCCATGAATCTTGAGTATGATTACCTGTTTAAGCTGCTGTTGATAGGGGATTCAGGTGTGGGCAAGTCCTGCCTGCTGCTGTGCTTCACAGACAACATCCACACTGGCAATCATGTCAGTACCATCAGGGTGGATATCAAAATCTGCACAATCCAACTGGATTGTAAGACCATGAAACTGCAGATCTATATGTGCTCTGGGACGATCAGGGGTGCTTCCACACCATCACCTCGAGCTACTTCTGCAGAGCCCATGGCATCATCTTGGTGCATGATGGGAGTGACTCTGAGTCCTATGCCAATATAAAGCAGTGGCTGATGGAGGTGGAGCCCTACCCAGCGAAAGCACCAACAAGCTGCTGGTGGTCAACAAGAGTGACCTTATTAATGAGAAGGTGGTAGACCACGTCATGGCCAAGGAGTTTGCTGATTCCCTGGGCATCTCCTTCCTGGAAACCAGCGCCAAGAACTCCACCGACTTTGAGCAAGTCTTCTTCACCATGGGCACCAAGATCAAGAAATTCATAAGAAGCATGCCATCTTCTAGCGGGGAATTTCTTACCTTCAAGATCAACAGCTCTCCTGTGAAGCTGGCGTGTGAGTGTTGTTGCTGACAGCCCCAGCTGCGGTGAGGGGTCCAAGGAGACGTTCAATTCTTCTCATATCATTGGTGCTCCATGGGAAGCAAGAGAGGATACACTACTAATGTCCCTCAAAATCACATTCCGCTTCAATCCATCACATGGTACTTAGTTCATTTACTTCCCCTGATTTCCTCCCAGAGCTTTTGGTTAAATTTGTGCCCAAGGGACCCGCCCCACTCTCCTATTTAATGATTCATTTTCCTTTAACTGAATGTTATTTATTCAATAAAGCACAACAACCTACTAGAAAAACATTGTCTCAGTGTGTTCCCAGACTCTTTAGCAACTTTTCCACTTGTTTAAAATAAGGACTTGTGGATGTGGAGCCAGGTGTGTAATTGTTCAACATTTGAAGACCTTTTAGAAGTGATCATAAATCCTGAGCTGGGAAGGACCTTAGGAGTCTTCTTAGACCAGGGATGTCAAACACACAGCCTCAGAAAGGGCCCTTCAAGTAAGACCAGAACCAGAATAAAATGCAATTGGGAAATATTTAACAAAATAAATTACAAAATAAAAAATAGAATATAGATACAATGTTAATATGTAATTTTCTAAGTCATTATGCAGAGAGCAGGGATCCATTTCTAATTGACACAACTTGATCAATTTCCCATTTTACAGATAAAGAAACAGGCTCAGGTAAGAGAAGTGACCTGTCCAGCATCACACCCCTAATAAGTAAAAGCTAGAATTTGAATACAGCTTCCCTGAGGCTAAATCCAGTACTCTTTATGCCACATGGCACTGCAGAAAGTTTCCATATTGAAATTGCTGATTGTGGTGCCCCAACTAAACTATTAATGTATTTGACTTCTACAATTAGACATATAACATGTTTCATTATTCACTTTCAATGTTTTTTTGTTCAAGGTTAACTGAAGAATACCTCTACTAATATCTCCCTCTGATGCCTCATCTTGGAATGTAGGTGACCCTGGGTTCTTTAAGGCTAGGTCATCCGAACACAAGTTTTCAGCCAGTCACTTTGTTCAGTTGTTTCAGTCCTGTCTGATTCTTTGTGACCCCACCTGGGGTTTTCCTAGCAAAGATACTGGACTGGTTTGCCATTTTCTTCTCCAGCTCATTTTACAGATGAGAAAGCTGAGGCAAACAAGACGAAGTGACTTGCCCAGGATCACACTTCTAGTAAGTACCTAAGGCTGGATTTGAACTCAGCTCTTCCTGACTCTGGGCCTAGTGCCCTATCCATTATGCCACCTACCTGCCCCTAGCAAATCCTAACAAACTGGAAAAAGGCTTGGAGTGTGGGCCAAGTGATAGGCTATGGACCTATTCTGGGAGGAGCAGTCTAGCTATATGCAGAGATGCACAATGTGTTACAGCATGACTGAAAACTAAAATACAGTTGATGAATATTTCTTAAAAATGTAAAATGCCTAAAATAACAAAATGGAAAATAAAGCCCTTCCCCTCTCCAAAAAAAAAATCAAAATCAGCAAACCATGAATTAAAACACCCAAAGAATACCACTTCTGGTGTTTACAAAATTAGAGACAGAAGGTACCTTATACAACTCCTAAGAGACAAATATAGTCCAAGAGAAATTAAGATATAGAAAATTAATGACCAGGAACACTAATGAAATTGATATAAAAACATAAAATAAAATATTAGTGGAATTTACAGCAAAATATTTTTTAAAACAATTCACTGTGACTAGACAAATACAATTAAAAATGATTTTCACAGAAATAAAAATATACACAAAGAAATGGATAGCAGTTTGTAACTGTTTTTTCAACTATCTTATACTATATACTACAATACATTCTAATTGAATAAGACAGTTTAAACAAACTGAAACAACATCATTTAAAAAATGACAGTGGTTTGGAAAGTTAAATCTTTTCATAGCAAGGGAGAGGGAAAAAAATCTTAACCAGCTATGAAATAGAAACTTTTAAAAGGTAAGCTGAACTATTTTGATTAGAGGAATAAAGACTGGCCCTATAATTTTACTACTTGAGGGAACTCCTACATGGGAGGTGACTACCTACTCTGACACTTTGGAGAGTTGCCTAGAACAGAGGTATCAAACACCAAGCCCCTGGCAACTGCTGTCCACAACACTCCCACATGTGGCCTCAATCAGATTCAAATATAATTGGGAAATGTATTTTAAAAAGGAAAATGAAATAAAACAGAGACAATATTGCATTTTAAAACTAAGTCAATATTCATCCTACAGGGATCTTTATGTATGATTTAGTACTCCACCTCACCTTTTCTATTTGAGTTTTTTTTTTGATACCACTGACCTAGAGCATGAAGAGGTTAAGTGATTTACCCAGGTTTATCTAACCGGTAGACAAACGGATGGATGGATTGATCCATAGGTAGACAAATATAGATCTATATAGTACATCTATGGAGTACCTACTATGTACTAAACACATAGTATGTATAAAAGGTGGTCTTCCTAGCTCTCAGGCCAACTCTATCCAGTACACTATAGTGCCCGTCATTTTGAATATGTAAAATTAAGAAGCTTTCTTCCTCTCTCTAAACTCTAATAGTGATAGAATAATGGGAAAAAAATACAGACTGCAGAAAAAGAAATATAAACAATTTTCAAAAGAGCCACAATAATCTGAAAAATTGTTCAAAATTCATAATCCCTTGATTCAAGCTCTCAGTTATTATTGAAATGTCAATCAAAGTATAACCAAAATAATACCTCACACAATTAACTGAGATGGGAATGTTCATTATTAGAAGGACTTTAGAAAGACAGGCAACCTAAGTCACTTCTGGTGGGGTTATTAACTGGTTCAACCGGTCTGAAAAACAATTTGGAAGAAAATTTTCAAAATTGTTAATGTCTTTTGACCAAGAGATGCTATTACATATGTGGACTATAGCTCAAGTATGTCACTAAAAACAAGACAAGACCCAGATGTATAAACATATTCATAGAATCACTGTTTGTGATCATAAAAAAGATGTGAACCAAATATGTGCCCCATGACTGAGGAATGGCTGAGTAAATTTTGACACATGGAAGAATATTATGTAATAATGAAGAACAAATAGGACAAATTCAGGGAAGCAGGGAAACTGGCATGAAGTGAATGATATAAAACCTTCAGATCAATCATTCAACCAGCAAGCATTTCTTAAGCCAACAAATATTTCTTGAATACTTACTATATATGAGATGAGAAGTAGCATGGCATAATGGCTAAAAGGGAGTTGGTCTGAGAATCAGGGAGATCTGGGTCCAAATAATACTTTTGACATATTCTGGCTGCTTGACCCTAGGCAAGTCATTTGCTCTCTCAGTCAGTGCTCCAGGCAACTTTCTAAGACTACACTTTGCAGATTTGTACCAGTAGAGAGGGAATTTGCTCACCGGGAGTTCTCTACATCAATGAAATCACAGGTCTGGAATACACATACACAAACACACACACATATACCCATACATGAAATAGAAACAATATATTATATATATAGAAATGGTACATATATTTAAGCATATACGTATACTTAATGTACAAGACACTGTGCTGGGTGTTATAGACAAAACAACTCCTCCCAAATCCCTGCTAATATTTTGCTGGGTGGATACATCATGAACCTAAGTGAGGACAGCATAAGGAAAACTGGGGAGTAACAGTTGTGATAATGAGAGAAGTCTTCCAGAAAGTTACACCTGAACTCTGCCTTGAAGGAAATAAGGAGCTGGCAAAGTGCAGATGAGAAGAGAGTGCATTCCGAGCTTAGGGGATGGCATGTGCAATGCAGCAAGCCCAGAGCTAGAACATCACGGTTGGAAAGTAGCAAAAAGTTCATTGTAGATGGATTGTAGGGTTTGTGAAGGGGAGAGTAGGAAATAGTCTTAAAGGAAGGAGGGAGCCAGAGTGTTGAGGGCTTTAAACCGTAGTATAGAGAGACTGGACCTTATCCTATCAGCAGTAGGGAGCCACTGAAGGTTTTTGGAGTCAGGTAATGACATGTTGGGATACATGCCTTGGGAAAATGATTTTAGCAGCTGTGTAGGGGACTACAGCAGGGGAGATAGTGGGGCAGAATTTAGGAAAGTAATAGCTGTGAAGTTATAAAATGAGTCTGTATAACTCACTTAGATCATTAGCATGTCACCAGCACAGTTTTAACTAGAATTTGGAGAGTGGGGGAGAGACGGATACTCAGAAAACAAGTCTATCATATCTAACTTTTCTAAAAAAATGAATTAGTTTCTAATGATAAATTTCCCACTTTTCCTTCTCTAAAAACATATTCTTGTAGTTTCAAAATCAGCTGGTGCATTTCTGCCTAGTGCCCCCCTAGCAATAAGGAAGAACCCAGGGACCAGTCAACCTAGATATGATGAGTGGAACAGAATAAACAGATGACTAAGAAGCCTCTAACCTTAGGCCATTTTATTAGGGAATAGTTTACTGTTTACTTATTTCTTTAGTTTTCCTGTTAGCATTTTCCTTATGAAGATTTTTTTCTTTCCCTTACCATAGTTCTAATTTATTTGGAAACTTTCTTGCTGTCTGGAGGTGTTAAAGAGGAACCAGCTTTAGACTTAACCTTTCACACGTCCTCCTGCCAGGCATCTGAATACTGTTCTCCAAAGAAAACTTAGTCTTAGACTGCGCGTCACATTTACGTCAAGGTCCTTCGGCAAAATCTTTAAAGGTCAGGATAATTGGAAGATTGAATCGTTGCTAGGACCTGGGGGTGTTTTTACTATAGTCTTTCAGAGAATGTTTTGACTCTGGTAGGGAATGATGAAGCTAGATGGAGAGCAAGAATCAATGAATCACTTGGAGGGAGAAGACCTGAGTGTTATTGCAATATTTGAGCAGACTTGCCCTCCCTCCCAAGTGAGTCTCAGGAAGGAATCTGCGTAGGTAGTGGGGATGAAAGTCTAGAGGGATAGAACTGTCAATCTTGCCCAGATGCTTGATTAGTTTTGGCAAGGTGCTGCTAATACAAATTTGACATTTGGCAGAGAATAAGATTGTCCTGTAGCAAAGGAACTTAATAATACACATATGTAATAACTAGTATTTCTATAGCACTTCCAAGTTTGTGAAGCACTTTATAAATACTACCTCATTTGAGCATCACAGCACTCTTGTAAGTTATTATCCATCATAATACTTTTTTACAAATAAGAAAACAGAAGCTTTGGGAGGGTAGGAGACTTACCTAGGGCCACATGGCAGGGTTTGAACTGAGGTCTTCTGACTCCAAGTTACCTCACTTCGTAGGCTAATAAGTGCATAAAAGTTCTTATTCTTGTTTTACAATAAAATAATCAAAGTACCAATTCTATGGAATAATGACCTAATAGAGCAAGGAGAGTTGCGCAGTGACATGGATAGTATGAGCAATGTCTATATTTCCACCATAGCAAGATGAGGGGCTCCTCGTTTTTAGTCATCTGATAGAGTTCCATCTCCAAGCAAAGTAAAACAGTTAATAATTTCTTGATTTGCCCTAATGATCATGTTATCCTTTAAAAGGTGGAGCCAACTGGGGTGAAGTGAGGGAAATGTCTCTTCTGGATTTGATTCTCATTAACAAAGAGAAACTGGTTGTTAGGGTAGAAATGATGGGAACCTTGGAGGGAAGTGAGCACTCCAGCTCAGAGCTTGCAATGAAGAAAGGAAAAGTCAGGCATAGTTTGACATGCACCCTTAATTTTAGGGGAGTAGGCTTGAAGGTTAAGAGGAAAGCTAAGTAGATTCCACTGACTTCAAATTCTACAGAGCAAGTAGACCTGGGAGGGATAGCAACTCTCAAGAAATAAATTCTGAAGGTACAAAGGAAAAAAATCTAATGACCAGATGAAGGGGCTGCTGTCTAAAGCAGTGGTGTCAAACTCAAATAGAAATGGAGGCCACTAAACTGTACCCCATACATAAGGATCACTGCAGGAGGTATATTGATAGGGAAAACTAAAAATTACCATTATTTACATCCCGCTGTATATTATTTATTTTGTTCAGTATTTCCCAATTACATTTTAGTCTGGTTCAGGCCATACTGAGTAGTGTTGTGTGTTTGACACCTCTGGTCTAAAGAGATCAATATGAACGTACAGAAAATTCATTGAAAATAAACAAAAATGATAGAAGCAAAGGCAGTTAATAGTGAATGAATAGAAGCACATTAGACCTGAAAAATTTGAATCAGGAATGCTAAAATTTGTACTGAGGTGAGGCTGGGGAGCAAGTAAATGATGGCAAAAGATTTATTGCTGCTGCTTCTGCTGCTGTTTGGTTTCCCATTTTTTTGTCAAGGAGAACGATCTTTGGACGAGGCAGGCCAAAACATAAATGGCTGATAGGGAGCTTATAGCAAAGGAAATGCAAAGAGGCAAATTGCATCCATTCTTAAGAGGACCTAACAATTCTTAGTGAATTTAAGTCATCTGGCACATTTTGAGTATTGAAGAAACTGATTAATGTGACTGCTAGGCTATTATCAGAGATCTTTGAAAGAACATGGAGAAACAAAATGTTAAAAATTAATATTAAAAATTGTTATGACATACAACTGAAAAATAAGATATATAAGCAATGGGGTGTAGAAATCTATCTTGCCCTACAGGAAAATATAAAGGAAGGGGATAAGAGGATGGTGAAGTGACAGAAGGAAAGACAGATTGGAGGAAGGGAATCAGAATACACACTATCCTGGGATGGAGTAGAGAAGAGATGGGGAGAAAATTTGAAATGCAAAATTTTGTGGAAGTGAATGTTGAAAACTGACAATAAATAAATTTAATTGAAAGAACATGGAGAAAAGAAGAAATATTTCAGGGATTGAAGATGGACAAATATTGCCCCAGTTTTCAAAAAAAAAAAGAGGATGGATCTGCCAAATATCTGCCAAGACTAGAGAACTTGGCTTCAATTCCTGGCAAAATTCTAGAAGAGAAAATGATGCTCAAGGACAGGTCATGCCAAACTAATTTCTTTTTCTTTTTTGTCAGGATTATTAGACTAGTATATCAGGGGAATGCTGTGGAATTCAGCAAAGCATTTGGTGAAGTCTTTCATGCTATTCTTGTAGCCAAGGTGATAAAATATAGCCTATATGATAGTACAGTTATTTGGGTTTGCCACTAATTGAGTAACCACAACTAAAGAGGACTCAATAACTGAATAATGTCAGTTTCAAGATGTGTTTCTACCAGAGTTTCCCTAGGATCTGACCTTGACCTTGTTCTGCTCAACATTTTTATCAATGGAAGGCCTAGATCAATAAATCAACAAGCCACATGCCATATGTCAGGCAATGAGGATACAAAGGATAACAATGGAACACTTGCTGTTCTCAAGGTATTTACATTCTTTTGGGGGAAATGATGTAAGACTACTTGTCACATTCATAGATGATGTAAAGTTGGAAGAGAGAGCTAACACGTGAAATGGCAAAGTCATGATCCAAAAAGATTTGGCAGACTAGAACTTTAATAAGATTAAATTTAATACAGGTATGTATAAAGTCATACATTTGAGTAAGTTTCTTAAGACAAGAGGTTTGGATTATAGCAGTTTGTCTGAAAAAGTTATGAGGGTTTCAGTTTACTGCAAGCTTCATATGAGTTCAATAGTGTAATAAGATAGTCTAAATCATTGGGTTACATTAAGAGAGGTGTTAGTATTTAGAACTAGAAAGGTGCAAATTCTGTCCTTCTCAGACCACACATGAAGTCATGGGTACTTAATTTTAGGAAGGATATTGATACCTTGGAGAGCCCCTAGAGATGACTGGCTGGTATGGTGAAGAGCCTCAAGACCATGCCATATGACCCCTATTCTGAACTTGCTTATTATTATTGAAGGCACCACCATCATTTAACTCATCCAGGCTTGCAAACTTGGAGTTATCTTTGACTACCCAATCTCATCATCACACACATCACAATCAGTTTCCAAATCTTGTCATTTTTATTTCTACAATATTTCTCTCATGTATCCTATACTCTCCACTCAAATAACCTCTACCCTGTTTCAGGCCAGTAACACAGTAGATAAAATACAGGACTTAAATCAGGAAGACAACAGGTCTGTATCTGCCTCAGACATTTATTAGCTGTGTGACCCTGGGCAAGTCATTTAACTGCTCTGTACTTGAATTTCCTCATCTGAAAAATGAGGGGGCTGGACTTGATTCCTCTTTAAGGTTCTTCCTAGTTCTAAATCTATGATCCTATGACCTTTCACCTAGGTTATTGCAGTAGCCTCCTTATCAACCTCTTTGTTTCAATTTTTTCACCATTTCAATCTATCTTCCACTCAGCTACCAAAGTGATTTTCTTAAAACTCAGGTATGACTATGTGACTCCCCTACTCTGTAAATACCAGTGGCTCTCTACTACCTTTAGGATTAAATATAAACTTCTTTGTTTGTCATTTAAAGCTCTTTACATTCTGGTTCCTATTACTTTTCTAGTTTTGGGGTTTTTTTTTTTTACACATTGCTCTCTTTCACACGTTCAATGATTTAGCCATACTGGACTACTTGCTTATCCATAAACATAACACTGCTTCCTGTCTCTGTGCCTTTGTCCTGGTTGTCCCCCATGCACAGAATGCTCTCCTTCATCATCTTCATCTCTTGGAATCCCTGGTTACCTTCAAGACTCACCTCAAGAGCTACTTTTTTCAAAAAGCCATTTCCCTCATTTTCTCTGCCACTTTCCTCCACCACTTTTAGGGTCCTTGGATCCTTTTTCCCAAAACTGCCATGTATTCATTTTGAATATGCATATATGCATGCTGTGTCATGTTCTGTTTGGCCTCAGAGGGCAGAACAAAGAGTAAGGGATAGAAATGGCAAAGAAGCAAATCTAGGCCTAGTTGTAGGAAGAACTGGTAAGAATTAGAGCCATCCAACAGTGGATTGGGCAGCCTACCTCAGGAGGTGGTCAGTTTCCCCCTCCTTGGAGGACTTAAAGATCTTATTGAGTATGTTGTAGAGAGGATCCTTATTCAGGGAACGGTTGAACTAGATGCCTCTGAGGTTCCTTCCAACTCTGATATTTAGTGATCAAAGCATTAAGTGCATTTCTAAATGCTCGTTTTATTTTTTCTTAAAAATAATACATTAATTGAAACCCCAATATACCTATTAAAAACAGCCATTTACTAAAATGCATTCAAAATTAGCTTTAAAATTTTCGAGTAAAGCCTGATTTCTCCTAAATTTCTCTCCAAGCAACATTAAAATAACACTTCAAAATGAATTCTGGACACAGTGGGAAACAATTTTCTAGCCCAAGACAACCTAAAGGTCAGCAGGAAAGATCTATCTCACTCGGGCGAGATTGGAACTTATCCCACTGCAAGCCAACAATAGGTCTTGAGGAAAAAAAGAGCCAAGAGCTTGGTAAAAGAGGCACAAAGAATACTGAAGAAAATATCACCTCAATAAAACAAGATATGCCAAATATTCTTCATTGAAGTGAAGAAGTTCTTAAAAAGCAGAATTGGACAAATGGAAAAAAAAAGATGTACAAAATTCATTGAAGGAAAGAACTCCTTAAAAAGTAGATTGAACACTCTTTGTGGTAGCCAAGAACTGGAAATCAAGGAGATGCCCATCAATTGGGAAATGGCTTAATAAATTATGGTATATGAATGTAATGGAGTACTATTGCGTCATAAGAAATGATGAACAAGAAGACTTCAGGGAGGCCTGGAAAGACTTATATGATCTGATGTTGAGCAAAAGGAGCAGAACCAGGAAAACTTTGTGCACAGCAACGACCACAGTGTGCGAGAGTTTTTTCTGGTAGACTTGGAACTTTGTAATAACACAAGAACTTACTGAAAAAAAAATCCCAATGTCGATTTTCTAAGGCAAAATGCCTTCCACACTCAGAGAAAGAAATATGGAAGTCATTTGCAGAATGTAGCAGATCATGTTTGTGTGTGGGGGGGTTTTAGTGTATTATGTTTTGATTTG
>CM053775.1:12973883-13006468 GCA_028658325.1 Potorous gilbertii
ATAAAACCTTAATTTTAAGGAAGTGATTGTAGAACATTTATAAATAAATAAAATAAAAATTAAAAAAAAATAAATATAAAAAAAGTAGATTGAACAAATGGAAAAGGAGGTACAAAAACTCACAAAAGAAAATAATTACTTAAAAATTAGAATTAATCAAGTGGGAACTAATGTGTTCATGAGACATCAAGAAACAAACAAAATCAAAAGAATATAAAAATAAAAGATGTGAAATGACTAATTGAAGAATTAATGACCTGGAAAATAGAATGAAGAGAAATAATTTAAGAATTATTGGACTACCTGGAAAGAGCCTAGGTATCATATTTCAAGAAATTAACAAGGAAAGTTGCACTAATAGCCTAAAACCAGAGGATAAAATAGAAATTGATAGAATCCACTGGTTACTTCCAGAAAGAGATACCAAAATGAAAATTCCCAGGAATATTGTAACCAAATTCCAGGACTCTCAGGTCAAGGAGAAAATAATGCAAACATTCAGAAAAAAACAATTCAAATATGTGGAGCCACAGTCAGGATAACACAGGAGTTAGTAGCTTTTACATTAAAAGATCAGAGGGTTTAGAATAATCCTTTACTAACCTGTGTATGACTTTCAACTCAGTGATACCAGTACAAGGGATATATCTGAATTGTATCTCTGATGATTAAAATGATCAATGTTCTAAGTCACTTAATCCCTCTGACACTCAGTTTCTTCATCTTTAAAATGAAGATAATGATACATAACATTATTACCTGGTGGAGATAATATGAGACAATATAATAGTCCTAACTCTATTTCTAATATAATGATATAGAAGCACTTTGAAAACCTTAAAGAGAGATGTTAATATCAAACATTAATATATCCTGTGAGCAAAATTCCAACCATTCAATGAGATGAAAGGAGCTACTCTTCACTCCTTTTCTCCACACCTGAAAAATTGAGTCCTGTTGCTTAGAAATACTGTCCTGGTAGGTCTGTGTACCCAGTAGTTCCCCAAACTACCTGCTTCCCAGCTTTTTTCTCTTGTTATGCTAATAAGTACAATTTTTTTTTCTATCTCTTCCCAACAAGTGTGAGAAGGGGGAGTGCATTGGAACCACTCACTTGTTTCATTTCAGGGCAGCTAAGTGGTCCAGTGGATATAGCATCAAGCCTGGAGTTAGGAAGATTCATCTTCCTGAGTTACAATCTGTCCTCAGATAACTTACTAGCTGTGTGACCCTGGGAAAAATTACTTAATCCTATTAGTCTCAGTTCCTCATCAGTAAAATGAGCTGGAGAAGGAAATGTCAAACCACTCTGGTATCTTTTCTAAGAAGACCCCAAATGGAGTCAGAAAGAATCAGACAGGACTGAAGCCACTAAATTTATTCCATTTCAAGTTGTTGATTCAGCAGCACCAGGAGCTGTCCACTAAAATTGTCACTGAGAGGCTGGTTCTCTGTGAGAAAAGGAGGCTGTACAAAGAGATGGATTCTGGTTTCCCTTTTTTGGAGGGGGGAGGTGGGAGAAGAGTGGTTAAATGGAATGTCTGTATGGGACCTCTATTCCATCAGGTCCTACCAGTCTTACAAAACTAGTGTTTATAAAACTGTTCTTTTCTTGCCTTGTTGAAATCCAAATATTCTACGTGTGTATTGATCTTGGAGTTTCAAACAGTTTTCCTTTTTCTCCAGGGTTTTTGTTAATTGGTCTTTTCTATCTGGTACCTGCAGAAGTATTTCAGGTTAATAGGATCCTAGGGACAAACCCTGATGGTAGAAACCAGAGAATAAGCTTTTTTACCCTTCTCCCTATGTGACTGCTGCCTAAAAGTGAGAAATCAAGTTCACTGATAAAGTTGTTAACTTGCAGAACATTGGGAATCATCTATATCTATGAAAAATTCCAAATCAGTAAGCCCAGCAAGAAACATTTATGAAGTACATACGGTGTTCCAAGCACTGTTTTAAGCAGTGGGGATACCAAGAGAGGCAGAAGACAATCCCTGCCTTTGAGGAGCACATAATATAATGTCCCTATTTATATGATGCATAATTTGTTTTAATTGCTAATAGTAACGTAGTCTCAAAGCAGTAAAATAACTCGTAAATGTGTACAGTGCAAGTTCTCCTTGGACACAATCGAATTTTTCTCCTATTATTGTTTCAGGTTCTTTATTTCAGTTGTTCTTACAGTTTTCATAGCTGTTATTTTGTATAAGAACACTTTTGCAAATCTATATGAATAAAATTAAAATGTGCATAATTGGGATAATCTGTATTTTTTTAAATCCCCCAAATACATATTTACTCAATCTAGAAGGCATTATTAAAGTTACTTTTATTAACTTTTATTAAAATTACTTTTACTTTGGAATTGTTAATAAAAATGGATATTTTAAGAAAAGCATTTTTAAGTGTTTAACTTAAATTTTAAGAAATGGCTTACATTTTTGCTGAAATATTCGGGCTTTAACCTCAATGAATGGAATTATTTCAAGTGTAATAACTCCGTTTTCTTCCTTGTATTGTTAGGCTCCTAACTTAATGTCTCTGAAAATGTTAAAGATTGTGAACAGCACAAGGTCAAATACAGATCTTTAAGATGTTCCACTAGAGACCACTTTCTAAACTGACCTCATCCCAGATGGCTGCTATTCAAATGGCTGGATCCAGCCATTCAAACAGTACTGAATATTCTAACTGTGCTGTCATTTGGCCCATGTGTCTCCATCTTGTCTTGTCATAGCGTCACATGCTTTGGTAAAATCTACTTAAACTGTATCTGTAGCTTTACCCTGGTCTTTCCTGCTACTCTCTCTGTCTCAAATGGAAATGAGGTTAGTCTGGCATGACTTATACTTGATGAACCCATGTTGGCTTTTAGTCTTCAGTATTTCCTTTTCCAAGTGTTCACAAGCCATCCTTTTAATAATATTTTCTAGAGTTTTGTCCCCAGTACAAGTCAAGTTCAATTTGTAGGCTCCATTCTCTTCTTATTTTTTAAAATTGGTACATTTGCCCTTCTTCATCCCTGGGGAACCTCTAACAGTCTTCAAAATTATTTTAAAAATTAGTGACAGTGGCTCAGTAATCACATTTAGTGGATCTTTCAGTACTTACATTACAGTATGACTGGGGCTGAGGAGCAGGCTTCCATTCCCTGCTACTTTTGACCTGTTTTTCCCATCTCAGAGAGCATTCTACTTGGAAAAGGAAGCAGAAGGCAAATGAGACTTGAGCATTTCAGCCTTCTTGTTGTCATCTATTATCATCAGCATCTCCCCTGAACAATAGCTGTCTCTTCTTTGATTTTTTCTGATGTCCCAAACACATGGTTAAACATCTCTTTTCTCTAGGAATTTATCTGGGTGCATTTTAAATATAATACTCATTGTTAAAAGCTGAGTATGTAATAGAAACTCAGTTTTATATGCAATTCTTTTTGTAATTCTTTGTAGTTTATAATGTTTGTGTTTGCTAATGATTGTTAGGTTCAGAATAAACAGGAAAAAAATTAAATTTCTTGTTGTCTTTAGCATTCAATTCCATATTTATGCACATTTCAACTTCTTATTATCCATTTTTGTTCTGCCCTTTGCACACATGATTCTCCTGGACAGAGAAAACTGAAACAAAATCAGATCAGAGCAGCTCTATTTCCTTCTCTCATCCATTATCACTGTCCTATCCACCTGAAATCACAAACCAGTTCCCGTTCCTTTCCCTTGTTCTGTCAGCTTTAGCTTTCTTTATCAGCCTCACCTTGTTCCAAATGTTAGCACCAATGAAACATGCTATTTTTTTGAATTCATACTCATTAATTTGACATTGCTTCTACCTTCTGCATCTGTGCTTTCAAAATCAGAGTTGGCTGATGAAATCAATCCCACATTTGGGTCCATCAGACTGTGCCCAGCGTTTGGCTCTATTTTTCTCATAAACTCCTTAATTAAATGGTTGCTTGTCCAGTATTCTCATTCCTGTTGTTCTTATTTTAGAAAATTGTTCCTCCTGATTGGTTAGAGTCGGGACTATGACAACAGTTCCCCTCTTTGTTTCTTCCTCCTTCTGAAGGAAGACATTTCATTAAAGCAGCTCAGATTTATCACTGACTAATTCTAGAAGCATAAAAACTCCAACAAAAGTCCAGATAATGGAACTTCCCCATCATACATATCCTTAATATCCTGGGGGAGTAATTAGAAGGTAGGAAACTGTGAACTGCATTTGCTTGCCACAAACATCTATCTTCCGTTCAAGGTAGGTATCCCCAAACCTTTTGGAAAGATTCAAGGATCTATCCTTGTTCTTTTTCTTTTTAACATTTTATCAGTGATTTGGGTTAGGGCAAGATGAGTATGGTTATCAAATCTGCAGATTGTACAGAGCTGGGAAGGACAGCTAACATATTGAATGCCAGAGTCAGGATCCCAAAGGATAGCAACAGACTAGGGCACTAGGATGAATCTAACAAGATGAAACTCAATAGGGATAAATGCAAAATCTTATATTTGGTAAAACAGATCAACTTTGCAACTGGAAGATGGGGGGGGGTCTAGTTAGGCAGCAGTTGGAAAAAGACGTGGGGGTTTTAGTTGACTGTAAGTAAGCTCAGTGTGATTCAGTAGTGTGATGTGGCTGCCAAAAAACAAAAAATAACATAATCCTGGTTTGAAATAACATAGACACATTTTCCAGGAATTAGGTAGCAATAATCCCCCCAAAATTTGCTTTCATCAGATCTTTTTTGGAGTAAGAGCCACATTAAGTTTTGTACACTAGAGTTTAGAAAGGATGTCGATAAAATGGTCAACATTCAGGAAGGTCAGCTAGGATAATGAAGAACCTTTGAGTTCATTTTACATGAGGATTCATGGAAGGAATTAGGAATGTTTAACCTGGAAAAGAGAAAACTGTCTTATTTGAAAGGTCGTCGTATGGAAGAAAGATTAGAATTGTTCCATTTGACCCAAGAGTATAGAATCAAAAGCATTGGGGGAAAGTTGTAAAAAGGCAACTTTAAGTCTGAGGTCAGAAAAAAAGTACCTAACAATTAGAGCTTTCTGAAAATGTAGTGGACTACCTCAGGTAGCAAGAGGATTCCCCAAGAGACAGGTGTTTAGAAGAGACTAGATAACCACCCATCTATAGGTGCAGTAGTGTTCTCATTCTATGTGTGGGTTAGACAAGATGGTAGCTGAGGGTGCTCTAATCAACCCTGAAATTCTGAAATTCAATGATTATGTATGTATTAAAATGCATTTGTGACATAACTATACTGATTTGCTTATAAGTCAATAAAAAATGGACTTCCTAGACTTCATAATTATTCTAAAGTCAGCTATTTATATTTTACTTTTATTTAAGTTATTGATTTTCTTTCTGGAATAATTAAAAAACAAAAAGAACCAAGAGTTTATATGTGATAGTCCAATTTCTTCAACTTACAAAACCTCAGGGAAATTTATACCTGTTATTTTTATCTGGTCTGACGCAGTCAACCGTCTCTACTCAGAACTGATCACAAGTAGAAAATCATCAGAGCCAGATGTTTTCAATCCCTCAATAAATAGATTGTTTAATTTTTCATAGTTATCTGGGAGTACTGGGGTTTTAAAAATATTTTAGAAGACTGATTGAAATCTCTAGTACATCTTTTTTTAAACATAGCACAGTGAGCAAATAAAAACTTAATTCATTTAAATGATCAGCAAGAATGATTATCAGCCTCAAATGCATCCAAGTGAAATATGCCACCAGGTAGTAATTCAAATGCTCATCTTTTCACTCCTCTTGCAAACTAGATGACAAGGAGGCATGTCCATAATTCCTTAGAAGAGTAATGCACATTTCATGTGTGAGTCAAGGATAAACTAGACCTACCAATAAAATAATGAAGAAGATTGTCTGGAAACAAAGGACAATGGTTATCTTGAGGGAAGATAAAAAGTCAGTTCTGAAATATAAATCACATTCAAATCAGTGCATTCAAATTGCATGAAGAAAGCGTATAACTACTTTTCAGTCTGGAGTCACTAGGTTAGAAATGTAAAAGATGGGACCATTTTTCAGAGCTTTAAGGAAGTTAGTTTGGCAGACAGCAGTTCTGCTTCTAAGACATTCTTGCTTGTAAACTCTCAGAGTTCAGCTACAAATGAAACTGAATTTGGAAATGGCTCAGAGTGGATAACAGTGGCTACTGAATCAGAGTGATGTCCATCTTACTACTCTCTGTTGGGTCCTGGGAAGATATTCCTCCCCTGCCAGCCTGTGCTGCCACCTATTTGTTAGCCTCTTTGTTCCTCTTCTCCCACCTTAGCAATCTAATTTTTCAATCACATTTCTATGTATTTTAGAATAGGGCTTTAATATAAAATAGAAAGTGTTAGGAAAATGGGATAAAATCTAATAAGATGAAATTTAATAGTGACAAATGTCAAGCCTTGCACTGGGCTCAAGAAATCAATTTCATGAGTACAAAGGGAAGGCCCAGTTATATGACAGTGTAAAAGAATCTGGGGGTTTTAGTGGACTGCAAGCTCAGAATAAGTCAGTGCTGTGATGTGGCAGTGAAAAAAGTTAATGGGATCTCAGCTTGCATTAAGAGAGATATCACTTCCAGGAACAAGGAAAGAAAAATCCTGATGTATTCTGCTTTGGTCAAGCAAACATCTAGGGCATGTATATGCTGTTCAGTCCTGGGCAAGGGTCCTTCATAACTGGAAAGCAAATACTTGGACCTAGGGTATATGAGGATCATTTGGAGGAACTGGGGATGTTTAGTCTGGAGAAGATAAAGCTAGGGAACATGATGGCTGTCTTCAAGTATTTGAAAGGCTACCATCTGGAAAAGGAATTATATTTGATTTTCTTTGTCCTGGAGGACAGAGCTAAGAGCACTGGGAGAAAATTGCAGAGAGACAGTTTTAGACCTGATGTCAGGAAAAAGTTCCCAACAACGTGAACTATTCTAAAGTGGGATAGACTGCCTCAAGAGGAGATGGGTTTCTCCTTACTGGAGGTCTTGATCACTTGTCACCATTGTAGTGAAGCATCGTCTTCAGGTAATGGGTTGGACTAAATAGTACTTAATAAATTCTGGTTGGATTATATTGTATTGGATCTGTTCTTTTGTCAAACACATGTTAGTAATTATAAAAGCTACATCATGTGGTATGAAGGCAACCTTGGATTCTCAAAGGTCATGTCAGTGGAGTGCAAGCACAGGATGGTACTGCAAGGATATAAAGGCACAGTAAATCTCAAAGGCCACCTAGTAAATCAGAAGAGATGAAGAGTGGGCCCTAACTAACAAAATTCCAACTCCTTGAAGCATTAACATAAGTGTCAGCTAAGTGATATTTTTCAAAAGAACAAACAGATGTGGGCTTGGTAGGATATCAAAAACTGCATACATACATAAAAAAGCAATCATTTTCTGGATTCCCTTGGCCTAGGGATACTGTCATCTTTTAAAATTTTAAGTGATTTAAAAAATAGCGGCAGATTCTAAATTATGCATTGAATATAATTTTAGTGACCATTGTTTTTCTAAATTGATGGCTATTCTAAATACCATTTCATATCATTATGGAAATTTAACATTGATTCTACTTCTTGTGGAGTGCACAGTGCTTCTGGAATGGTGTCATTTTATCTTTTAAATTAAAGTTGGTTTAATTTTAAAGCATTCTCACTCTCCTTCATTGCCAATTTAAAGCACACCCACAGCAGTGAATATTGCTTTACCATCCTCAAGTGATCTGAATTCCCTCCCCCCAACCAATTCTGTACCAACCACCACTTCATGGTCTCCTTTAGAACAAAAGAAATCAACCTACTGGTTACTAATTGGTAAGTTTCAAAATAACCAACAGATTGAATACATTTAACCTTCTCTTCTCTCCAAACTGACTGGCAGGTATAGATAATTTCAATTATATATGACAGTTAGAGGAAAGTGAAATCTACTACCAAGTCCAAATGCCATCAATTTGTCTCCTAACTTCCAAATCGGCTGCTACCCTGGGAGAGAAAAAAAAGATCCACAAATATTTCATCTCTTTTTTGAGTTTAAGCACAAACCAACAAATAGCAAAATGGCAGGAGCAGGAGAGCAAGAGAAAATATTGCCACAATCTGGGCTCTTCTGCCACAGGAAAGTAGATTTGGACACAGTGGTATACAACTGAGAAAGGCACCACGATTAAGCCCACTTGACAATATTCATGATTGCTAGTGAACATAACCTATATTTTGAATCTTGATTTCCACTCTGCAAATACAAAACTCTAAAACAGGCTAGTGGGGATGGTGGTACAGCATTAGAAGGGGGCAAGGAACTGGAAATCCACTGCTATTTGTTAGCTTATGAGTTGAGTTCCCTCCAGTGCAACCCAGTCTATTGTGTAATGAAATCTCCAAAGTGCTAATTAAGCATATTTGACATGAGAAAATTTTGACATGTCAACGTGACTTTTGGAAACATTTCTTCCTTGAAAACACACAGAATATTTGCTTGTTTATTGAGCTCTCATGGTTGGGTTTCTTTGAATCATATAATAATAAAAGAAGATGGCAAACAAATTTGTAGTTGATTGAAGATAGCTCAGTCATAAAAATGGACATTTTCATGATGCAAAAAGGAGTGTTGCTGCCATTTAACCAGAGATCAGATTCCATATCCTTAGATCATATGATGCTCCAATTTCCAGTGTCAGTTTGCATGCTATGAAAAATAATTAGCCATTAATAAATAATTATTAAATCTTACTTTTTCTACAGTGTAAATTATGAATGATCACTGTATTTCAAAATAAATACTTGGTAACCATCAAGATAAGGCTGAATTCTTAGAGGGGGAAGCATAGGGAAGCCTAAGCAGTTTGCACATTATTAATCCAGAGTCCACAGCTATTAACATGGATTTTCTAAACAATGTTGGCCCTGATTTTAATTTTCTTCTCAGGTAAAATGGGAAGAGCACCCATGTAGATAGATCCTCAGTATGTCATAGGTTTAGCTACTTCTTTGGTCTTAATTTTATATATTATTGTGAGGGTGTAAGTTTCTATGAAATCTTACCTAGTCAGTCTATCACAGAATTCTTTCCTTGTGCACAAAACATTTTCACTAGTGGGCCCTGAAAGCTAGTCAGGTCACTTTAAAAAGTCAAATAAGTTGTTTGACTACTTCAATTGGTCAAGCCAGGTAAAATACCCACCATGGCTTGTGTTTGTAGCCAGAACCTAAATCTGCATAAAGCAGAGGTCCTTAACCTGGAGTCTGTGAACTTAAAAAAATTGATAATAGTGTTTCAATATAATTGATTTCCTTTGTAATCATTTGTATTTTATTTTATGTATTTAAAACCATGAAAAGGAACCCATAGACCTCACCAGACTTCCAATGGAGTGAGGGGCAGTCCACAGGACAGAAAAGCTGAGGAATCCCTGGGGTAAGGAGTCTTTTTGGGTAGGAAGATCTACATGATTCATGTTTCCCACTCCCTCATCCAGTTCCTCCACCCTTGTCTTCTCTAGGTTCCCCACTTTCTTCAGACAGTCCTCAGAACAAGAGCTTGAGGTCCTTCCCTCTTCTGGTTGCTCTTCTCTAGCATTCCACACAACCAAGAGTTTTTGCAGAATGCTGCTGCAACTCAGAATGGTATATAGTATGATGGAAAGGTGCATGTGTACTCTGACCAGGAATGAAGACACAGCATGCACAGTGTGATATGGCCAATACCCTTCTGGGAATGCAAAGGAAGATGAAACGAGTCTTTTGGGAGGCCACATCACACTGTTTAGTCGTGCAGAAACTTGCAAGGTTTTTCAGCCAAACTGCTGTGGCTGTATTCATTGCCCATCTTAGGTCATAGGCTAGATCTAGAGCTGGAAGGGACCTCAGAGGTCACTTAGGTCAGAGATGTCAAATGCATGAGCAGGTGGGCATTCCCCTGCCCCCAACACTCCTGAGTGTGCCTATGCCACATTAAAATGTAAGTGGGCAATATTGAACAAATAAATAAATAAATAAGGAAACGAATGAATAAATAAATAAATAAGTTGGTTTAGCTCACGAGCAATAAATAAAAATACAATGAAATTCAGAAAACATTACATTTTAAAATAAGTCATTCCATGGCTTCAAGAATCCTTATTATGTTAAGTGGACCCTGTTTCTATTTGAATTTGACATCACTGCTCTAATCCAAGCCTCTCTTTTACAGATGACACAACTGAGGCCCAGAGAAGTTAGGTTACTTGTCACACAGATAAGTAAGTGGTAAGAGCCAGGACTTGAACTTAGGTTCCACGACTCCATATTCAACAAGTGAACACCTAGCTTGCGCTTGAAGACCTCCAATGAAGGACATTTCTCTACCTCCCAAAGTATCTCATTCTTCTTTTGAGATAACTCTAATTGTGTGGGGTTTTTTTCTATTTTGAGGGAAATTTTTAAAAACAAATTTTTAGTTCCAAATTCTCCCTCTCTCCCACCCAGTGAGAAGATAAGAAATAAGTTATCCATTATACATATGAAGTCATGTAAAGCTTATTTTTAACATTAACCATGTTACCAAAAAAAGCAAGAAAAATAAAGAGGAAAAAATGCTTCAATCTGTACTTGGAGTCCATCAGTTCTCTCTCTGGATGTGGATTGTTTTTCTTTAAATCACGAATCCTTTGGAATTATGACTCATTATTTGATCAGAGTAGCTACTACAGTTGTTTATCATTATAATATTACTGTTTCGATGTACGATGTTCTCCTAGTTCTGCTCACTTCACTTTGCATCAGGTTATGTGTCTTCCCAGGTTTTTTTGAAAACTTCCCCTTCATCATTTGTTACACTACAATAGTATTCCATCACATTCATATACTAGAACCTGTTCAACCATTCTTAGTTGATGGTTAGGGACAACTATAAGGGTTAGAAAATGTTGAGGTTTTTTGTTTGTATTTTTTTCTTGTTTTGTTTGTAACCTCAAGCCTTAATTTGTCTCTCTGGAACCAAACGGTACAAATCTAATCTCTCCTCCACATGACAAGCCTTGAACCTTGCTATTATGTCCCACTGAGTCATTTCTTCTCCAGAATAAACATTCCCAATTCTTGTGGCCAGTCCCTACATGCCATGGACTCAAGGGTTCTCACATTCGACAATGTACAGCTTTTCAACTTCCTTCTTAAACATTTCCCATATAGGTTCGAATACTGCAAGTAGGTTCTGGATTCCTCATCTCCCTATCTCCCTATTTCTTGAAGCTACACTCCAGTTAATAAAATCCAAGATTTCTTTAACTTCTTTGGCTGCCACATTGCAGTGCTGATTCATATTAAGTATGCAGTCCACTGAAACCCTCAGATGTTTATCAAGCAAGCTATTTTTAAACTGTTTTTCCCATCCTATACTTATGAGCTGATTTTTAGAAAAAAATACCAGAGATGACAAAATAAAGCATATTTCAGTAAACTGCTAGTACATCAATAATTCAATCTATTTGTTTCATACCTCTGATCAAAATGGCCAGTATACTAAGTATAATACCCAGGTCCCCCTCTGAGCCCTTCAAGATGACCTATTTAGAACTTGGACCTATTTCTGAATGGCTCATTTCTTGTCTGTTTTTTCTGATTTTGTTTCAGTTTCTTTGAAACTGCTTCCTCAGAGAAGTTTGTTTTCTCTGGGCCAGTTTGTTTTTCGTTTCTTGATTCCTGTGTTTCAAAGGGAATTTTGACTTCCAGAGATGGTAGGGCTGCTGATTTTTCCAATCCCTGCCAGGTTTGAGTGGGATGATTCTATAGCTCTTTGTATCCTGGTGTTTATTTGCCATGCAGCTGTTCTTTCAGAGACAGACTGTATACACATTTTTTAAAAACTGATCTGTTTGATTTGACTTGTATTTGACAGACTCTTGGATTTAACCACAGAATGGACTCATCCATTATAATAAATGGTCCTTCCATTCAAACTTGGAAGTATCGTTTTACTGTGTGTAGACTGAACCTCTTCTCCCACATCTTTCTCCCTTTGTGAGTTAAAACTCAATGTATGAGTTGGCCCATAAATTGGCAACTAGGAATTGCCATGCATCTAGGAGAGTCACGGCACTCTTCGAAGTATCCATCACCTTATTACATGAAAATTTCCAAAGGAATCTCTTCAAGATAAGCAGGTTGAAATAGAGGTTTTGAAAAAAAACATTTTTAAATAGCACAATTAAAATGGAGAAAGTCTAAAATAACTCGCTAGTCTAGGGGGAAAAAGTTAGAGCAATTGGGTGAAATTTAAAAAAAATAAAATCAAACATTCTCTTGTACATGCTATGAAAAATAATTGTGAAATATGCCTGGGAGGAAAATGCATTAATATTGCTATTACAAGTTACAAAAAAGTAGTTGGGAAAACTTTTTTTTAAATATTCACAATCTAATGCTGCCATCTAGTGAAAATCAATTACTTCCAGCAACGAAAAGGGGAGTGCTAAAAGAAGATGGAAAGCTATAATAGATATATCATGACATTCCAATTCTAGAGCTGAAAAAAGGCTTAATTTGTGGGTGGAAAGATGACATGTTCTTATGAAATTTTATGAAGATAAAATATTTTGGGAATATTTTAATAATTGAGGAAAGATGTTATTGTTTATCAGGGGCCCTTAACCAGGAATCTGTGAAATTGTTTTAATAAACATTTTGATCTCTTTATTTCCATACAGTTTGTTTCCTTTGCAAGAAAAAATAAAATATTTTATTTCATACATTTTTTTTGGAGGCGGTCAGGTTAAGTGACTTGTCCAGAGTCACACAGCTAGTAAGTGTCTGAGGCCAGATTTGAATTCAGGTCCTCCTGACTCCAGGGCTGGTGCTAACTGCCCCTTATTTTATATATTTTAAAACATTATTCTAAGAAGGGGTCCATAGACTTCCCTGGACTGCCAGAGGGGTTAAAGAAACAAAAATGGTTAAGAACTCCTAGCTTCAGTTGAAATTATTTTATAGCCTGGTTATTTTACATGCCTTGACCTCCCTGAAGTATTTGACACTTACCTTCTCCTTAAGCTCCTTTCTCTTGGCTTGCATGACATTGTATTCTCCTGTTTTTCTACGTACCTCTCTACTCCTCCTTGCCCTCCTTCACTTAGTTTCCCTTTCTTCTTTTTGCTCCTTAATGGAAGCATTTCTCAGGACTCTTTCTTATGTCCTCTTTTCTTCCCCCTGGTGAACTCAACTTCTCTGACAGCTTCAACCTCTGAGAGACTCCTGCATTTATATTCCCAGTCTCCTTTTCCAACTGAATGTCCCACCTGTATATCCTCAGAAATTTCTTTTTGCTAATTTCCCTATTTATGTCTCCTCCATTTTCTTAGTTACCTATGCTCATAAGGGTAGGATCATGTTTGTTTCCTTCCTAGCTTCGGTCTCCATATCAAAAGACTTTCAAAGTCCTTTCTATTTCCATTTCTGCAATAGGGGTAAGCACTGCGATTTCTTTGGTCTAGAGAGCAGATGGGAACTACCTCTTCCAATACAATGAGGAACTTCCCAGTAAAATGACTTGTCCAGGGTCAAACAGCCAGTGTGTGTCAGAGTCAGGACTTTTTGATTCAGAGGCTATCTTTCTATTCACTACATTGGGGGGAGTATGCAGAAGATGGAGTTACACTGGTCCTCTTTATCTTAGAGGGTAGAACTAGGAGCAAGGGTGAACAGAGAATCAAATTTTGGCTTGATGGGAGGTAAAACTTGCTAAATATTCAAATTATCCTAAAAGGAAATGGGCTGCCTCAGAAGGCTCAGGGTTCCCCTTCAAAGGAAGTCATCAAACCAAAACTGGATGCCTACTGCTTTGGAGGTTCTTGTAAGAGGCACCTAATGGATTGGATGGTGTCTGAAAATCCTTCTACCTCTTGAGTATCTGAGATTGTTCCTTCTGGTTCCCTCTTTTCTGCTTAAAGAAGTCCTATCCAGCTTTGAAAGACCTTGTCAAGCCCTCCTGCTTTGATAAAGGCTTCTTAGCTCATACATGTTTTAGCTTAGCCTCTAGAGACACTGCTCGGTTATAATATGAAGACAATGCATAATATGAAGACAATGCATACATCTTGGGCAGTCAAGTCTACACCTGGACAGCTTCCTTTTCATAGGACAGAGTGACCTGGATCAAAGAGGAAATGATATTTCTGACTGAATTCAGAAGTAGCAGCTTAAGAAATAGTTTAACTTCAATCACAGCTGTTCAAGAAAAAGTGGTATTTTGATTCTTGCAGGTTCCCTAGTACCAAATGCAGCTAGCTAGAATCTAAAAGGAAAAAAAGTGTGAAGCAAACATAGAGAAAGCTATTGTCTGTTCAGTTCAATAATTCAAGCAACAAGCATTATCTACTTACTATGTGCCAAGCACAGGAGATATAAAAACAAAAATAAAATAGACCCTGCCCTCAAGAAGTATGTTATGTGTAGTGCCCTGTGTGGGAGCCTGAGGGATATGCAAAGACTAGATATTACACAGTTATAACTCTAATAAATATAACGAAGATAATAGCTATAAGACAGGAAATAAGAGAATAGGTACAAAAGAGCTGTTCATGTGGAATTCTAAGTGAGGTCAAAAAAGGAACAATTTTAGTGACTGAGGGATTAATGAAAGTGTCCTGGAGGAATTGGCATTTGTTTTTGATTTCTCTTTTAAAATTATTTAATATGATTTTAAAAAATTTTGAGTTTCAAATTCTCTACCTCCTACCCTTGCCCTATTCAATGAGAAGGCAAGCAATATGATGTCAATTTTACATGTGAAATCATACAAAGCATATTTCTGCATTAGCCATGTTGCTAAAAATTAATAAAAAACAAAGAAAGCAAAATATTTATTCTTTGGTTTGAAGTCAAAATTTGTCAGCTTTCTCTCTGGAGGATGATAGAATTTTCATCATGAGTTCTTTGGAATTGTCTTGGATCATTGTATTGATCAGAGTAGTTAAGAGTTTCACAGTTAATCATCATAACAACATTGCTGTTACTGTGTACAATGTTCACTCTGCATCAGTTCATATAAGTCTTCCCAGGCTTTTCTGACCCCTTCACCTCATTTCTAAAAGCACAATACTATTCCATCACAATCCTATATTACAACTTGTTCAGCTATTGCCCAATTGATGGGCATCCCCTCATTTTCCAACTCTTTGCCACCATAAAAAGAGCTGCTAGAAATATTTTTGTACATGCAGATCCTTTTCCCTTTTCTTTGATTTCTTTGGGATACAGACCTAGTAGTGGTATTGCTGGGTCAAAGAGTATGCACAATTTTATAGCCCTTTGGGTCTAGTTCCAAGTTATTCTCCAGAGTGGTTGGGCCAGTTCACAAGGAATTGGCATTGAAGTTGGAACTTAAACAATGTTTCTGTATATGTGTGTGTGTGTGTGTGTGTGTGTGTGTGTGTGTGTGTGAAGATGTTATTCCTGACATCTGGAGCAAAATATTTACAGAGGCAAAAATATAGGGGGATATATTTTATCCCAGTTGACTTTAATTTGGGGCCTTTGACTTAGTGTAGAAGAGCACTAAGCATGTATGTGTGTGTGTATGTGTTGTGATGCAAATATCCTAGGATAAGATCCTTACTTTCATGAAGCTTATGACTCAGTAGTAAGGATATGACAGAGATGCCTAATTATAATGCAGAATTGAATATCTAGTTAAGGCTGAAGCAAACAAGGAGTGTGTGTGTGTGTGTGTGTGTGTGTGTGTGTGTGTGTGTGTAGGAGCTGGATGGCATCTTATCTGGGCCTTCAACCATAAATTCAGCAGGCAGAGATGGAGGAATGATGGGGCAATAGAAGAGGCAGTAGATTCAGAGTTAAAAGTATCCGGACTTAACTCCTAACTATCTGAGTGATCTTGGGCAAGACACTTAATTACTCTGTGATTTGGCTTTATCATCAGTAAAATAAGAGATCGCACTACAGTAGGGCTGCCAGCTCACATAGAAATGGATCCTCCCTGGCTACATATTGGCTTAAAAACCACAGATTGACGTTATCTCTGTTTTATTGCAGTTTATGTATTTTGTTAAACATGCCATTTTTGTTTAGTTCTGGGGAACCTGGGAATTTTACAAGTAAGGTGTTTGATACCTCTAAGGTCCCTTTACTCTAGGGAAAATGGAGGAGGTTTGGTGGATAATCTAGTTAGACTACATTCCACAGTATTGCATCATAGACAGTATACATCTGAGATAAGGCTGGAAAATTAAGGTTTTGGCAGTCTGTGGAAAGCCTTGAAAGCTAGGTTAAAGAGATCCAAGGAGGTATTCCAACCACAATCTGAGGATACATGCTTGGAAGATGTAAAACCAAGTTCTTAGCAGAATTAGCCAAATGGAAATGGAAGTTCAAAAGCTCACTGAAGAAAATAGTTCTTTCAAAATTAGAATGGAACAGTGGAAGTTAATCACTTTCTGAGAAACCAAGAAATCACAAAACAAAACCCAAAGAATGAAAAAATGGAAGATAATGTGAAACATCTCATTGGAAAAACAACTGACCTGGAAAATAGATCCAGGAGAGACAATTTAAAAATTATGAGACTACCTGAAAGCCATGATCAAAAAAAGAGCCTGGACATTACCTTTCATGAAATTATCAAGGAAAACTGCCCTGATATTCTAAAACCAAAGGGTAAAATAAATATTGAGAGAATTCACTGATCACTTCCTGAAAGAGATTTCAAAAGAAAAATTCCTAGGAATATTGTAGCCAAATTCCAGAGTTCCCAGGTCAAAGAGAAAATATTGCAAGCAACCAGAAAGAATCCATTCAAGTTGTGGAAATACAATCAGTATAACAGAGGATCTCATAGCTTCTACATTAAAGGATTGAAGGACTTGGGATATAATATTCCAGAAGTCAAAGGAACTAGGATTAACTAGAATCACCTACCCAGCAAAACTGAATACAATACTTCAAGGGAAAAAAATGCTCATTCAATGAAATAGAGGACTTTCAAGCATTCTTGATGAAAAGACCAGAGCTGAATAGAAAATTCGATTTTCAAACACAAGAACAAAGAGAGGCATGAAAAGATAAACAGGAAAGAGAAATCACAAGTGACTTACTAAAGCTGAACTCTTTACATTCCTACATGGAAAGATAATATTTGTAACTCTTGAAACTTTTCTCAGTATTTGGATGGTTGGAGTGATTGTACACATACATATAGACAGAGGGCACAGGGTGAGTTGAATAGGACGGAATGATATCTAAAAAACTAAAACTAAGGGGTGAGAGAGGAATATATTGGGAGCAGAAAGGGTGACATGGAATGGGGCAATAAAAAAGCAAGAAAAAGTTTTTTCAATGGAAGGGAAAAGGGGGAGGTGAGAAGGAAAAAGTGAAGTTTACTCTCATCACATTTGGCTTAAGGATGGAATAACATGCCCACTCATTTTGATATAAAAATCTATCTTACACTACAGGAAAGTAAAGGAGAAAGGGATAAGTTGAGTGTGGGGGAGATGATAGAAGGGAGGGCAAATGAGATGAGGGCAGTAATTAGAAGTAAACCCTTTTGGGGAGGGATAAGGTCAAAAGAGAGAATAGAATAAATGGGGGACAGGATAGGATGGAGGGAAATATAGGCAGTCTTTCACAACACGACTATAAGGAAGTCTTTAGAAAAATTGCACATTATATAGCCTTTATTGAATTGTTTGCCTTCTCAGTGGGGATGGGTGGGGAGGGAGGAAGGGAGAGAAGTTAGAACTCAAAGTTTCAGGAACAAATGTTGAGAATTCTTTTTGCATAAAACTGGTAAATAAGAAATACAGGTGAAGGGGTATAGAAATCTATCTTGCCCTATAAGAAAGAGAAGATAGAGATAAAGGAAGGGAGGGGTGTGATAGAAGGGAGGGCAGATTGGGGAAAGGGGTAATCAGAATGCCAGGCATTTTGAGGTGGGGAGAGGGGAGGGGGAGAAAATTTGAAACTAATAGTCTTGTGGAAAGGAATGTTGAAAATTAAAAATATATAAATAAATTGTGAAAAAAAAACAACCAAGTTCTTTGACTGTTTTGCTGTTGCATCTGTTAAATATTCTAATCTGGGTGGCCCTTTACAAGTTTGCACTTCCGTTTTCTCACATTGTGTGAAAGTTGGAGGGATGGAAGGATTGTGCACATTCATACGCTCATTCATTTGTCTCTCCCTGCCCCACCAAGGAACAAAAGTCTCCTTTTTCGTCTCATCTCTCCAAATCTTGTTCCCTCATATGAGAACATAAGACAGTTATGAAAACCTTATCTGGAGCCAGTGTGGGATATCTTTGTAATATATTGTGTTTGAACTTTATATTAAAAGTGACTAATGATATCAGAGGATGTATTTCTCTCCACCCACAGGCAATGTAATAACCATGTCACTTTTTTAAACTTGACTTTTTCGCTGTGACTCAGCCCTGAGCAGAAATCCAAATCAAAGAGAAAGACCAATCTCCTTGCCTTTGAGCAGGTCGGCAGGTTCTAATAAACCATCTCTCTGTGATTTTATAGTTCTTCCTTGAAAAGAGTCAATGACACCCTTTGGGGCTTCATTCCAATGTTGAACCTTCACTCGGAGGAAATTCCTCCTCTCAGCTGCTTTGAAGCCAATGGTCACTTGTTAGTGCAGTAACTACATTTATTTTAAAGGAGCTACTAAATTGCTCCTTGATGTTCTCTTTTCCAAACCCAACAATTCCAAGCCCCGTTCCTTGTGGATTTTAATTTACTTCACTCAAATGATCTGTTACTTGCTTCTAAATTCTAAGTTTTCCATGTTATACATTATCTCAGAAACAGACATAGTAGTAGTCATGAGGTGATCAGTACTGTCTATAATGGGAGACTTGATTTTCGTAATGCTTAAGTATTTGCCTTGTGTTTGCTTTTTGACTACTGTGTTCCCTTGCTAACTTATAGATCCTATTAGGCTCTGGCTATATCTGGGGCTTGGGGGCTGAGTCTGACTGACTGCTTAATTTCATCTAGCCTGTGGCAAGTATTTCTAAAGATACAGATTTTTGGTAGTAACATTTTTAATATTGGTAATAGTATTTTTCCTCCACAAAAGTCCAATTGTAATACCTTATCATGGCATGAATTGACTTTGAGCTCTTGAAAGCCATACCAGCAGAGCAGAACCAATCAATCAACACATATTAAGAACTTACTATGTGCCAGGCATTCTTCTAGGCACGGGGGATGCAAAGACAAAAAAAAATTCTCTAGCATTTTTTTGCTTAATTAAAATGGCTTTGAATACAGGTTCAGTGATGTGCTCTGCTAAACTCTGAGAGACAGCCAACTAAATTACAGAGAAGTTTGTTAGCAGCAGGTTGGCTGCCACATCATAGTTTTTGGCTGAGACAACTCATGAAATTGATTAAAATATACAATGTCTCATAGTTATATACTGCCTCTTTCCACTTCTGCAGTCATGGTGGCAGACAGTAGCAAAGGAGGTAGAGGATGCTTAAAACAGCAAAGTTTTATGTTTTCTACATCTCCTAATTTAACTCTTGGTCCTCTATGTGAGATCTTTCTCCAAAAATTAATGATTTGATTTGCTACTAAAGGTGCTGAACCATATGCTATATATATATCCTTGGCACACATGAAACCAGGAGATATAAAGTTGCTGTGAAATGCAAGAATTGGTCATAGAGTTTTCTCCAAGGAGATCGATGCACTTGTGCTTTTATTACTCAAAGATGATAAGAAACAAAATACATTTTCATGGGATCGTCAGTCATTTTGCCTCTCAGTACTCATGGGGGATACACACAGTCAGACCAACATGATCTTAACTGTAGCATATGTGTCAATGTCTGTTACAGAGGGTGAGAAAGTAGAGGAATTCTATGAAAAAAATGATAAAGTCCTATGAATGAAGTCAACATCTGCACTGATCATTGGTGACTTCTCTGTGAAAGTGGGCAGTGGGGAGAACAGCAAAACATATGTTGGGTGAGAAGAATTCTAGGTCCCAAAATGTAAAAGTCAAAGGTTTAAAGGCTATTTAGAAGTTCCACTCCTGTATAGCATGAATCCTTTTTTATCTAGAAAAGTTAGGAAGTAGCAGGCATATTTTGATAGTTCTGTGGATCTCATTAATTTAAGGTACTCCCTCCTAGTGTGCAGACTACATTTCATCTGTGCTTTCTCAATCTGAGAAACTCTTAGCCACATACTCTCCTAAATTCCCTACAAGGGTTCTAGGAAATGCTCTGGGGGCCTCCTTGCTTTTTTTTATAGTGTCTGAGGACCTATATAACATACAGGCTGTTCGTCTGTTATCTCTCACTCTCTCTGGGCCCACCTCCTTTGGAGAAATAGCTTAAAAATACCAAGCAATATTAACAAATTTCTATCTACGTACATTCTACATAGGAGGAGATTGTTACCAAAATAGAGGTCATGTCAGCATCATCTGTGTGTACAGAGTCAGATCACTGACTGCTTAGAATAAAGGGCAAAAACAATACCAAATTAAAAGGAAGAATAAAGATGAGAAGACACTGTGAGCAGCAAAAGCAGCTGCAATTTTTTAAACAAGCTGTCACTGCCAAAAAAAAGTGAAATGGGCAAACGTTCACTCTATTACCATTTTTTTTAGAGAAGAGACATGGTAGCCATGGTAACACCAGTTGAGAGGGTAGGCTCATTTCAAAATACTCTTCATTTATTCAATCGTTTATTCTTACATGAATTTATCAAGCACCTACCATGTGCTAATGAACTGTGCCAACTGCTGGGGGTATGCAGACAAAAATCAGAAACAGTACTTGTCCTCAAGGAGCTTCCATTCTATCAGAGCAAACAATACATACAAAGAACATACACAAAAACCAAAACTATATAAAATGAGAAAGTATTTTGGTGTGGCGTTAGCTACAGCTAGGGGAATCGAGGTATATGGTCCCATAACAAGCTCCTTTCCTCCATTATGGAAGAAGACAATGGAAGATTAGAGCAATATCAGCTCACAAACCAATGAAAACCAGCTGAGCTAGACGAGAGCTTGATGTGATACCCAGGAAAGTCAAATATTCCCATTATCCTTGTAGGTGAAAACATAAGAAAAACAAACATACATGAAATGAAATAGACATGCTGGCTTTTATAGAGTGATCAATATTCTTTAGCCAACAGTCAGTTCACAAACATTTATTTAGTGCTTACTATGTGCCGAGCACTGTGCTGAACACTTTCTGTTGCAATGAAAGTAGAATCACTTCATTTGGGCTCTACCGTAATATAATGTGTACCTAATATACTGTGAGAAAGTGGGACTTAATATGAAATTAAGGGAAAAAAGGTGAAATTGGCCAAATATATGCATAAAAATCTGTGCTAAAAGCCACTCAGGTAATATTTTTAGGATATCTCAAAGAATAAAAGATTATAGAAGAATGGAAAAGATTATGGATGATGCTGTTACCAAAAATATTCATATTCTAATCATTACAACATTAAGTGAAGTGATAGCAGTAGATAGTATTGGACTTGGAGTCAGGAGACCTGAGTTCAAATTCTGCCTCAGACTTTTACTAGCTTTGTGATACTGGGCAAGTCACTTACCTTATCTCAGCCTCAGCTTCCTCATCTATAAAAAGGGGATGATAACATTACATGATGATGATGAGGATGACAATGATGCTATTAGCTATTAGCTACTCCTTTTTATCAAAATTTTTATTAGTAAAAATAATAGCTAGCATTTATAAAAGTGCAGGAAAATTTGAAAAGTGCTTTAGAAATATTATCTCATTTAATCCTTTGAAGTCTGGAAGTTAGGTGTTATTATAATTAGAAGCTGAGGTAGAGGTTCAGTGACTTGCCCAAGGTCACACAGCTGGTAAACATCTGAGGCTGGATTTAAATTCACACCTTCCTGACTCCAGAGCCAGTGCTGTATCCTATACAACACCCAAATGATTTATTTAAGTGCTTTACCAACTTTAAAGCGATATACAAATGTTGGCTATAATTTTTGTTACTAATGATAATGCCAAAAGTGATTGAGAACCATCCCGCTCTCAGGCATTTGCATCTAAGCCTTTATACTCTGTGATAGAAACATGCCAATTTTGAATTGGACGAGATCTCAGGGGTCACTGTCTAGTCCAGGAATCCCCTCAACAGTATTGTCAATAAATGACTACCCAGCCTTTACTTTAAGATGGCCAGGGAGGGAGGGAGGAAGGGCCATATGCCTGATGACTGAGGCAGTCAGATAATTCTACTTTTGAATAACTCTAAATATTAGAACCTTTTCTCTTCTATCAAGCTGAAATCTATCTCTGAACCTTTGACTCATTCCTCCTAGTTCTGATGACATCTCCTAGTTTGATGACAAGCAAAGCTAATTTAATTCAAGACTAGGACAGAGTAGCTATTTCTTTCACTTATGGTTTCGGGGCAGGAGTCCATTTTCCTATATCCAACATAGAAGAAGGATGAGCAGGTGCTAGCATGAGAGCCTTGGGGCTAGCAGTCCTTCTCCTACCCTCCTCCCATGCATACCATCCCCCCCTGGTTGGGGAACTAATGGAGAAAAGAGGCCCAGTAAATTGTTTGCAGGGTTAGTTCAGCCCTGAATTTACCAACTCCCATCATTAGTCAGATTTAGCACACCCACAAATGATGAATAATCCATAATCTCTAGATAACCTATTCCCATGAAACAGATTCTAGAATTAGTGGCAAAGAAATATGGTACTTCAAAGACTTAATCAAAACCATGGAATGGAAATTGAGAAACAGTACTGTGTAGTGGCTAGAGTCCTGCACTTGGAGCCAGCTGGACCTGACTTCAAATCCTGCCTCACACACTGCCTTGCTGTGTGCCCCTGCTGAGAAAAGCACTTTGCTTCTCCCTGGCCTGTTCCCTCATCAGTAAAATGAAAGGATGGCATTCCATAACATCTAAGGTACCTCTCATCCCTAAAGCTATGATACTCTGACCAATGCATTTTATGGAAACTCTAGGAAGGGAAAGAGCATTTATGAAGGACCAACCCTGTACTAGACACTGTGTCATGTACTTTACAACTATTCTCTCATTTGATCTGCACAGCAATCCTGTGAAGGATATGCTATTATAATCTCGTTTTTACTTGCCCAGGGTCACACAGTCAGTGTGAGCCAGAGGCAGGAGTTCAAGCTAAGTCTTCTTGACTTCAAGGCTGGCCCTCTATCCATTACGCCATGATGTCTCCCACAAAGTAATAAAACATTAAGATTACTTTAAATTTGTACTTTCTAGGAACTAGATTGATACCCAGGAGTTCACAAGTGGTATGAGATCACTTGACTGTCTGCACTCCTTTTGGTGCTACCAAATACTTTTAAAACAAAGCCATGCCCAAGGTGGTGGCTTCACTAAGTTCTCTCAGTCCATATTTGCAAATGTGCCAAAACATAGGTCTCCACAATCGTAGGAATTTTGAGGAACAAAGATGTGAACCCAAACTTGGTGAAGGTTTGCACCTTTGCCCCATGTAATTCTGCAAAGTGAATTGTACACACTTTTCACATTACCGGCAAATTAAATTTAGGAATTTCTGACCTTGGAATCAAGATTAAATTATAAGGGAGAAAGTGAGCAAGCCTCTGGGCTTTCTGGACAGGCACTCCTCTTTCCTTTCTCCTAATTCCTTAATGAAGCTTTTTGTATCAGTAAATTTTGCTAATAAATTCTTATGTTGACATTTTGGGCCCAAGGCTAGTGACCAAAGCAAGCTGAAATGAAAATTAATCTGTTTTCTTTTTTTCCAGGCTCCAGTTAGGATCTATGGACTCATGGTGCTGCTGATTGGCTTAGATAGTAAAACCCACTAACCAAATATTGACGCACCTGCTTCCCCTGGCTTTATAGGTGGTGATTATCCTGCGTATACATTTCTCAGAAAAACATCTTGCCACTAAGTAGATGAAAATGTCATTGTAAAATATGAAAGAGCAGAGAACATTTTTCTTTTCCATAATGGGCTAGTATTAGGGCATGGACAAAATGTACCAATGTGTTGAAAAGAACTCAAGCTATTTAAATGCTAAAAAAGTGAAAGGAGCAGTGACATAATGAAATCTTCTGATTTCAACTTTTGCTTTTTATTTATCTCTCAGTTACCTAGATGTAAGTTCTTTTTAAATTATTCTAAGAGCATCCTTAAAGGCTTTTTGTTCCAATCACAATTATGAAGCTCTGAGGCACAAAAAATAGACATTGGAGAGAACTTTTTAAATGGAAAAAAAGAATAAAAAAGAAAAAAACATCCTCTCTGGCTCTGGTATTGTTCAAAATTGGGCAAACTTTTAATATCCATTTTTTGAATCTCTTAGACAAAAAGTAGCCATGCTCATTAGTTTCCTGATATTATAACTGTTCAAAATAAGACAGAGTCACATTCACAAAAGAGACAATAAGATACATACATAAGTAGATCTTAGGAATGGGGGAAGCTGCTGAAATTGAACCTCAAAAAAGAGACAAAAACATGGATTTGAACATCCAGAGGAAACAGTGCCAGTCACAGCCCCTGCACTGATCATCTGCTGTCTCGATGCTCATTTTCTTGCCCAGAGGGGACTCTGGGTTTGAGGATGGGCACCTAGACAAAGGCAAATAGATGAACATTCTTTTTTTAAATGAAAAATTAGTTCTGTTTTCTCCAGAAAGAGGTGGGACTCTCATATACCTGAAACTGCTGGTTGGTGTGTCATTTAATTAAATGTTGCTTAAATTTTTTGATTAGATTTTGACTGAGGCAGCTAGGTGGTTTGGTGGATAGAGTCAGGAAGAACTTGAGTTTTAATCCAGCCTCAATACTTATTAGCTGAATGACTCTGGGCAAGTCATTTAACCTCTGTCTGCCTCAGTTTCCTCAACTGTGAAATGAGGTTAATTATAGCACCTACCATGAAGGATTGTTACGAGGATCAGATAAGACAAACTTTTAGCCCAGTGTCTCCCATAGTAGATGCTAGGGAAATGTTGGTATTTGTTATTATTTTCTTTTAAAAGACTTTATACCTAATTCCTTTAGTGAGTCTGGAAACCAATGCTATCTACATCCAGAGAAAGAACTGACATACACACATGCACACACACATAAACATGTATACATACACATATATATATATATATACATATACACAAAAAATAAAATTAAAATTAAGGGGTAAGAGAGAAATATATAGGGAGGAGAAAGGGAGATATGGAATGGGGCAAAGTTAGTCATAAAAAAGACAAGAAAAAGATATACACATATTTGAATCTAATAATGCCATCTCTGTATAACTTGGTATTCTTTTTCAACGGAGGGGAAAAGAGAAAGGTGAGAGGGAAAAAGTGAAGCTTACTCTCATCACATTTGGCTTAAGGAGGGAATAACATGCCCACTCATTTTTTTTATATTTTTTTTTATTTTTTTATTCCCGCTAAATATACATCAACTTTACATAATAGATCTGCAGTTTCAAGTGTGATGCTCCATCTTACACTACAAGAAAGTAGGGGAGAAGGGGAGAAGTAGGGGGGATGATAGAAGGGAGGGCAAATGAGAGGGGGGTAATTAGAAGGAAACACAAATCTTTTTTTCTATTCTATTTTGTTATAAAAATACTTGTTTTATTTCTTAAATTCAGAATTAAAAAAATATAGAATGTAAAAGAAAAGGAGACTCGCAAGGGTGTTACAGAAATTTCCTCAACGTGGCATATTGGAGAGAGGCCTGGACCTCAGTTCAAATTCCATTTTTGTCCCTTCCTAGCCGTGTGACTCAGAGCAAATCACTTCATATTTCTAAGTCTCAGTATTTTCATCAGTAAAATGAGCATAACACCTATGGTACACCCCACACTCAATCTACATATTGATGTCCTCTCAGATATCCTTAAGTTCATTGCACTCAGCTCCCATGCCCCTTCATTCCACATCAGCCACAGACAAGGATGGCCATATCTTGTTCTATCACCAGCAAGCATTCCATGTTCCTGATGGGGAATTCAGAAATCCCACTAACTATAACTTCCCATCTTTCCATCTCATCCTGAGTCTCACTTCTCATAAATTTATTCTTCAACCTTATCATGACCTCTACCCTTTCCCACAGTCTATCACCCCTGCTCTGGCCTTCCTGTCTTTCTTTTTCAATCTTAAAAGTTAAATAGTTAAACTTGGCACTGTCCTCTCTGCTCAGTTATTTCCTCATGTGTCTCATTGACACTCACATTTTGTCAAACACCAACCCTTGCTTACCTCCATCATTCACCTTCTCTTCACTTGCTTACTTATGGCTAAGCCCCACTGGCAGAAGACATAAAACTGTGTCAACTGTTCCCGATACAACTTTATAGGATCCATTCTCAATGTGATCTTCACCATTATAGAGCAATCTTTGTACTCTTCTCTGATCGATTCTACATCACAATGTCCAAGATAGCTCTTCCAAGGCTTCTCTTTCCTTCTTGAACCACCTTATATTCCACTTTCCCATTTTTTAGCTGAGATTCTTGCCTCACACTTTAGTGAAAAAATCAATAGGATACAATTGCTTCATTGAATATTTCCAGTTCTGCTCCGGTTAGGCATCTGTAAGTGAAAGTTATCACCCACTGGATTCATCACTATTTCATTTAAAAAACAGTGCTTAGCTGGTCAGGGATTTAACATTTGCAAAGAACTTTATTATCTCCCATCAAGGCGGTAGGGGTTTGAAAGTAACATTTAAGCTACTGTGTAAATCTGGGCATTCTGAACACTTGAATGGATACAGAGGGAGAGAAGTGTACTGTAAACAAGTGGGAATGCAACTTTTGTCCTGGAGAATAAAATCCATTTAAAATTGGCACCATAAAAATATAATCAAATAAAATAAAGCTTCACTTGACCTTACTATCCCCACAAGCTGTTATCCTATGTCTTCTCTCTTTCAGTTAACTTCTTAGAAAAAGTTGCCTGTACTTCTTGCCTCCACTTCCTAGTCAAGTGGAAATCTTTTGCAAAGTGACTTTCTAGATCTTTTTTTTAAATTGATTTACTAGCTTTCATTCTCAACCTTGAACCTGCTTTCTCCATGGTCACCAATGAACTCTTCATTGTGAAATCCAGCAATCTCTACTTAAGTCTCATCCTTCTTGACTTCTCTTCAGTGTTTGACACTGTTGACCATGTCCTCCTTCTGAATACTCCTTCCTCCCTTGTATTTTGTAACTTTTCTTTGTCTCAGTTCCCTTTGTGCCTGTATGCCTTTTGGTCTTCTTTGCAGGACTGACCTGAATATCCTGTCCCCATGGTATATAAACTAGGGTTTCATCCAGGGTTCTCTCATGGGTCTTTTATTCGTCTCTATGCAGTAGCTGCTCTAGTTGGTTCCAGTGGGTGCAAATATAGGTGCACCTCCAAGCAGATGACTTCTAAATCTGCATCTCTGACTGTCTATTAGACATTCCCACTTGGATGTCCCATAGGTGTATGAACGTCAACAACTCCAAAACTGAGCTAGTTCATCTTTGCCCCTAGGTACATTTTAGCATACTGAAATCTCTTCACAATCTAATTCTTCCCTATTGTTCCAAACCTCGAACCCCCTTGCACACTATAATCCAGCCAAACTGGCCTGTCTGATATTCCCCCATACACGATATTCTATCTCTCATGTCCATGGCTTTGCAAAGGCTGCAACCTTCTTCCTTCTCCTCCTTGGAACCTTAAGCTTCCTTCAGTCAGCTCAAGTGTCCTTTAGGTTGTTGTTGTTGGTCAAACTTCAGTCATATCCAACTCTTCATGACCCCACTAGGGATTTTCCTGGCAGAGATACTGGAGTGGTCTGTCATGCCCTTCTCCAGCTCACTTTACAAATGAAGAAACTGAGGCAAACAGGGTGAAGTGAGTTTCCCAGGGTCACTCAGCTAGTAAATGTCTGAGGCCAAATTGGAACTCGCAAAGATGAGATGTCCTAACTGTCCCTTTCCTAATTACTCCAGATTGTCTTTGCCCTAGTAGAATGCAAGCTGCTTGAGGACAGGAGCTGTTTCACTTTTGTATCTGTATCCTCATGGCCTAGCACAGTACTTAGCATAACAAGCGCTTAATAAATTCACCTTGATTGATAAGAGATATAAAGTCCTTTGCAAATGTTAAATCCCTGACCAGCTAAGCACTATTTTCTAAATGAAATAGTGATGCATCCAGTGGGTGGTGACTTTCAGTTACAGATGCCTAACTGGAGCAAACTGGAAATATTCAATGAAGCAATTCTATCCTATTGACAGTTATATGGGTGGCAACTACTTGGCATGGTGGATAGAATACTGGGCCTGGAGTCAGGAAGACTTATTTTCTTGAGTTCAAATCTTACCTCAGACACTTATTAACTGTGTGACCCTGGGCAAGTCACTTTGCCCTGTTTTCTTCAGTTTCCCCATCTGTAAAATGAGCTGGAAAAGGAAATAAAAAACCACTCCAGTATATTTGCCAAGGAAACCCAAGTGGGGTCACAAAGAGTCGGACACAATTGAAATGGCTGAATAATGAAACAGTTATCTGTGCTATTACTAAGGATTAGTTTGAAACCTTATAAACAGTTGATATAATAAGTAAAGCAAAGCCGGAGAAGTAACCATTGCAGTAACAGTCTGTCATTACATATAAAATGCTGTTCACCTCCAGATAAAGAGCTGATGGTGCCAGAATGCAGGAGATTTTTATTTCTTATCTTTATTTTCCTTGCCTTTTCTTTAAACATGGCTGATATGGAAATGTTTTCCATACCTTCATATATAGATAATGGGTATTGTATTTCTTACATTCTCGGTGGGTGGGGAAGGAATTGAGGGAGGCAGACAATTTGGAAATGGACATGAAAATTAAAACAAATCTCTATAGTCAGTGAACCTCTTGTTGAGTTCAACAAGATTATGAGCCAAATTGGGAATTATAAAATCAAATTGTCTATGGGTCATAATAGCAAAAATAGCTTTCTAATGTCTTTATGCAAGATGTATACAAGAAGCAAAAGTTCAAATTGCCATAAGAGATTATATAAAACATGAAATTAAAATAGACAAATTAATTCAAGCTATTTTTTTGTGTTTGTTTCTTTTGATTCAAATTAGTCATTTCATCAATTTTTTTGGAAACTCCCAGTATGTAAATTGCCTCCACCGATACAGATCAGTTACTCATCTGTCTATGATTTATCCTCAATTGTCTGTGAGACACTGAGAATTTAAATTAACTCTCCAACATTACAAAGCCACTTATACTTCAGAGGAGGCTGGTGTTCTACCAATACTCCTCTGTACATTGGCTCCTGAGTTCTAAATGTGAACAGTAATCAACATGGGATCATAAGATCACAAACTTAGAATTGAAATGGAACCTAGAGACCATCTGGTCCAACTGTCTAATTTTATAGATAAGGAAACTGAGGCTCGAAGAGGTTAACTACATGATTTGCTCATTGTACTGAGTAGTAAAGGACAAAGATGTATTTTGAACCCAGGTCCTTTGACTCTAAATCCAGTATTCTTTCTATTCCAACATGCTATCCCTCCCAAAGATTAATTATATTATATTGTATTGTACTGTTTTGTATTGCATTGTATTGTGTTATATTATATTATAATATAATATTAAGCAAATGTTCAGTCGTTTCAGTTGTGTCTGACTTTTTGGGATTCCATTTGGGGTTATCTTGGCAAAGTGGTTTGCCAGTTCCTTCTCTAGCTCATTTTTTCCACATGAGGAACCAAGGCAAACAGACTTAAGTGACTTGTCCAAGGTCACACAGCTATTACGTGTCTAATGTTACATTTAAACTCAGCTCTTCCTGACTCCAGGCCTAGTATTCTATCCACTGCACCATCTAGCTGTCCTATTAAGCAAATCGTTGTGCCTATATACATTTCCAAACAGAAATGAGTTCCATCTGCTTGGGTTTTCTCACTTTCAAAAAATATAGAGACATAAATTATCCAATAGGATGACTTTAAACAATCTGTTCATATTAACAAATTTATATTTCATGCATTTCTTTTTTTATAAAATGAATTGCAGACTTTTCTGATGGCAAATTGGCCCTACTTTTGGCAAGAGAAATTGCCAAACGGGTTGAATGGAAGAATAGATCTAAATAACATTACAGAGGAGTTGAAGGGCAGGCTCAGGTTAAGCAAAGTAGAAAGAATGAATGAATGACTTAGATTTAGATGATCAAAAACATTTTTATTAGCACTACGACACAGAATATAAGTCATGTCAGATTTGAGTATAAATTCTTTTGACGTAAAATTATAGTTTAATGAAAACAAGCCACAGATGGATGGAAGTCTCTGCTGAATGCTCCACCACCTTCTTTCCATTGCTGGAAAGTTAGTGACAATAAATATAGAGGAAAAAGTAAAGACCTTTCTACTCAATTTTACACATCATTTACTGTACTGGCATTGAGTCTTCCATTAAATGGACATTTTCCAATGTCACTGGGCAGTGTTTAGAAAGCAAAGTTATTTTCTAGGTGAACTGAGTTCTTAAGAAGTGATTTATGGGTCAATTTGAGACCTAAATTGGTGTTTCTCATTTCTCACAAAAATGCTACAAAAGGAATACAATTTTTTAAAAATACTTTTTTATTAGAAGAATAAAAATATTCCTCCTGATTCTTTCCTACTTTCACATGGATTCTCTAAATTCAAGGAGACATTCTCTTGGTTTATCGAGAAGTTGAAGAATTCTCTACCAAAGTTAATAACTGCCTTTCCCAGGGTTATAGAACTGCTCTCCATTAGTCCTGACATATCCACACAAGCAAGTACAAATACTGCACCTTCCAGTTCTTCTGCTTTCCCTCCCCCTTCCCTTCTCTTCCCTTTCCTGTCTGCCCTGCCCTCTCCTCCATCCCCAGCTACTCAGGCCAAAAAAGCCAGAGAGATAATTTTGGGATAGAAGATTGAGAAAGAATAAATGGAAAACTTCAAGTTGTTTGTTTACTGATTCCTTGAATGCATGTTTATTTGTGTTTTCATTTATAAGGTGCTCTTGACTACCATAGCGGCTTGACATATGAGCCAAATTAGACGTGGATCCATACAGGAAAGCAAATGTTCCCTCTCAAATGAGGCAGAAACAAGGCCCAGGATTATGATCATTTTTTAAAAACCTTTGCCTTAAACTCACTGAATATTTTCCTGTCACCTACCACTCCAAATAGTCTTTGGAATCAACCTCCTGAAATATTTTTCATGAAATATAAATGTGTATGTATGTGTTTGTGTATATATATATTACATATAATATATAATATGTGTGTATACACATATGCATATATGGGCATATGCACATACATATACATACACATATATATCTTATAGTCCAGTTCAGACTCTTATTAGCTCTGACCATGGACTTAACCTGAGCCTCAGTTTCCTTACATACAAAATGAGGATAAAAACAACTTCTACCACACAGAGTTGTTTTGAGACTCAATGAGATAAAGGATTCATAGTGCTTCGCAGACTTTGAAGTGCTATCATTACTGTAGCCCTCATTCTTCTTATTTTGGACATCATTTATACAGAAGCTGTCTTGGAACAAGTCCAGATCATACTATCATCTTTCTGTGTTTAATGTTTATTGCACTGTTGCACAAATAGATTAAAAAAATTGCTTTTTTGTGACTTAATTTGGAGAAGATTAAGGTATTTATAAGAATCACCTTTGTCATTTGGTACCACTGCATTCCTAAATTCAAGCACAAAGCTATCCATCCTTGTTTTTTCCTTCTCATACATTTGGGGTGGCAGTCTTGTCGACTGCAAATGATGTTTTTATGTTATTGCAGGAAGTTGTAATTGTTACTCTTTCCCAGTTCAACACCTTATTGTGTGGTGTTTAAGTAGACCTAGGCTGGCTAAAGTTCTAAGTAACTCTCTAGTGGTCATTCTAAGAGATATGGATTATGGATGGCCCTTAGATTGCCTTTCAAAATACCTTGAATTCATTCTCCAGCCCTCAAGTATGCAAACCCAAAAGTTGAGCCTTTGCATTTGAAAAAGTGGAAAAATCGACATTCATATTATCAGTGATCTGGGAGTGTGTTCAAAAATATTTTTATCTTGTTTCTTTTTTTTTAAATCTCTCTACTATAAGTGAAGTTATTTTTTCTCCTTAATTTTAATAGTTTTCACCTAGGTGTCATTCTTTTCTACAACAATCTTTACATCACAGCTGATCACAGTTCATTGGAAAATTACTTGGCCACTTCTCTCAAAGAACATGCATTTTAATTCTCTTTACCATGATAATACCTCAGTTTGAGTTCACACTTATCAAGTTGTAATGCATAAAACATTTTTATTGTTTTAAACAACTTCAGGGCAAGTTGTTGGGGAACTGATTCTGAAAGGGAATGAGCAACCATGGAGTTTATATACACTAATGTCAAAGAGGATTCAAATTGATATTCATTCAATTCAATTCAGCCAACATTTACAAGCTTGCTAAATGCCAAGAATTAAGCAAATGAAAATGGAAAGAAATTCATG
>CM053775.1:13006968-13022372 GCA_028658325.1 Potorous gilbertii
TTTTGAAGTTCATTTTATTAATTTCCCTTTCTTCCTTGAGGTGATCAAGTTATTTACTTTCTCTCTTAGTTAAGCAGGTAAGTAAAATCTACATTCCCCCTTGTCTTTCAATTTTTTTTTTAGATTTTTCATGTTCTGTACTTTTTTTCTTAAAAATTTCCTTCTTTTACTCTATCTAGTTTTATCCCTTTCTGTCTATTCTAGGCTTTTATTCTTTAACTCATGGTCCTTATACCTACATATTTCTTTAGTTTCTGTTTTCCTCATGGAATTAAATCACTCTCCCATAGCCCCTCCTTTTGAAAGACTGATTTATAAAGCACTAAAACTATAAATTAACTTTGGTAGTATTTCCAGGATTTTCTAAACCCTAATTCAGAATATGCTCCTCTTTGCCTAATACCTTTAATTTCCTTAAATCTTTAAATGTTCCATGATTGCTAACCATATGATATCTCACGAAGAATATTCTAGTGGAAAAGAGTGATTTTTGTTTCACGGAGTGTCATTGGAAATGTTGCTCAGTTTCTCAAGTGTAATCGATTCAGGCTGAACTTTTCTATTGGTTTAATGCTGCTCTTAGCTCAGTGTCTATCACCAGCATCTGTCTAGGCTAATTGTAACTAATGAAGCAATTCTATAAGCTGTCCAGTCAATTGTTTATCACAATCTGGACCATACTGATTCTTCATACACTTGTTTTTGGGATTTTTTTCCTACAAGAATAGTTAGGATAAACTCTTTTGAATGATTGTGGCTCTCACTTAGTGATCTCTCAAATATTTCACAGATTTGATAAAAATATTAGGAGCATCTGGAGGAACTCAATCTATAGAGAATCATTTTTCCATTTGCCTTGGTGCTAAATATCCTCCATGAAATAGCTACATATGCATCTTGCTTTATACTTCATATAATTATGGCTTGCCTGAAATATGGCCCCACAAATAAATAAAGTACTGCAGACATTGTCCAACTGGGACAAAGTGGAATTGGAGGTGGGTACAGAACAATAAAAAAGAATAACGGTAAAAATGATTGATTATATAGGTATATAATGGAAAGAGTTGGTAAGAAAAGGAACATTGGAGGCTCTAATTCCAACAACTTCCTAGTCCAATTCTGAAGTTGAGACAAAACAAGGCATTTGCAAGCAACTGAACATTTGACAAAGCAGGTTTGCTTTACAGCCCTACTGCAGCAAGAATACATGGCAGGTACAGAGCAGCACTAAACTTCTGTGGCTACAGGCCTCCTCTCCCTCCCATATCCATTTGGAAATGAATCTGATGAGTAGATTATCAGGATACAGCCATTCGGATGGAACCTATCAAGTCTGAGAGGTCCAGATGCGGCTTGGGCATTTATGCTGCTTTTTATATGGTTATCTAGAAGCAGGAAGCAGCAGCAGTGAGTCGAGGACCAATCAGGTGTCAAGGATCATAGGGAGAAAGAAGCAGCATCCAGGAAGCTGAGGTCCATCAGGCTCTAGAGGTAGTTTTTGTTCTCTCACAATGGTATCAATGGAAAAAGTTGGTAAGTGCAGGTGGCAAAAGGGAAAAGTTATAATTGCTACTTTTCTGTAGCATTTAATGTTTCCTGAGTAAGGGAAATTATTTGTTCTTCACAGTAACCCTGTGATTTAAACTAGGTTTTACTATAATTTTACAGGTTAAAAAAACCTGAGGATCAGAGAAATTATTAATTACCTAAGGTCAAGCAATATGTAAGAGAAGGGCATTTAAACCCTGGGCTTCTGATTCATCGTCCAGTACTATTCCTACTACACCAGAAGCATAAAAAAGTGAGACGTAAACATGAGGTAATAGAAAGAGCGCTGGAAAATAGAAGTCTGAAAACCAGAATTCAAGCCCCAATTCTTTCACTTAAAGGCCATGTGATCTTGAGCAAGTCATTTCCCTACTTTGAGCTTCAGTTTCTTTATACTACCTATTTCGCCTATTTATTCTATAAGAATACGATGAGTCTAGAGAGACAGAGAGAGTTAGTTTTATAACCATAAAGCACATGTAAATGTTAATTCCTAGGGGAGGCAGTTTGGCATATAGGAAATAGTGCAAGAATTTCAGCTAGAGATGTGGATTCAAATTCTGCCTCTGACACTAGTTCTGTAATGACAATAACCTATCTGAGCCTCATTTTCTCTATCTGTAAAGTAGGAATGATAGTTACCACTATGAATTATTCTTATTCTATAGTTTGTGTTGTTACGCTATTTTATTAGTGAAATTGGCAGATCATCAAGTAACCATTCTCCACCAAGGATGACGGTTTTATACAAATGAGCTTGAGTCCCAGGTTACATTCACAACATACCTCACAGGATTGTTGGGAAGATAAAAGCAGATAATGTATTTAAAGGGCTTTGCCAATTTTAAAACAGTATCTAGAAATCAGTTCTTATTATGGGAAAGATGGAAAAGATAAGGGCATATGGGAAATGTCTGATATATGTATGATGGAAGAGTGTTTGGAATGAAGGACAAAGTACCCTTTCATGTATAAAGGGGAAAGGAATAATTATAATTGCTACATTTCATAGCATTTAATGGTTTCTAAAACCCTTTCATGAGAAACTGACATTATTGGTTCTTCACAATAACCCTGTGATACAGAGCTGTTACCATAATTTTCCAAGCAAAGAAACTGAGACTCAGAAAAGTTATGACTTGTCTGTCCCCAGGCCCCAAGAAGTACACCAGAAGCTACTATCCATTGTTCATGTTAACTAACTAAATAATATATGAACAACTCATCAAAATTAAAATGCTGCTTGTTAAAGTAAACAATAAGAAAACTCATTAGAAGCTAACATCTGTGAACTCTTCCGGGGAATTGTGTTCTCTTGGGACCGATTCTGAGGTCCAAGATGATTTCACTGAAAAGCCCATTGAGTTGATAATGCAACTCAATGATATTTTGTCCTGAATGTGGAACCCAAAGCTGGGTCTGGGGACACTTAGGACTGTGTGTGTGTAGCAGTTTACCTTTGCAACTCCACTAACAAAGTGCTGACATGCCTTCACAAACATCCATCTCCCGCTGTTTGGAGAATGGAGGTGGGTGTGATAAAATAGGCTCATCAGATGGGTTGCAGCATCTCAATATGCTAAGAGGAGCACGACTGGATCAGGAGGAGGTTTCAATTAATTACACAGTAAAAGCTGAATGACCATTTCACAAAAACTTGTTAGAGTACATATCAAATTACAAGAGAAGGCCCAAACTGTAATTATAAAAAGGTTCAATGACGCCAGCCACCAAGGGATCGTTCACTGTCATTCAGGTCTTCTCTCAGGTGAGACTGAGGTGCACCTACTAGCCAGATAGAAAGGGACCAATGATCTCACTGTAGTCCTTAAGTGTGTGTGTGTGTGTGTGTTTGAGAGAGAGAGAGAGTGTGTGTATGTGTGTGTGTTTGTTTGTGTGTGTGTGTGTGTGTGTGTTCCTGTGATTTGATAACTCAAATGTGCAAAGTCTACCCAGACAAGGTAGAAAATGCTTCTCAGGAGAAGCTCAGAGGTGTAATAGCTGACCTGAAAAGAAAAAAGAGAGCACAATTTTGCATCAAAGTTATTTCTGAGACTTTTTCTTTTTTTAGCTACCTTCTCTTTGGAAAACCTATGTCCAAACTGGCATTGCTCTTTCTATTAGACACCAGATCCATTGGCAGTATAATCTGTAAATTAATTATTAAAATACACTATGAAAATCCAACAACCCAAAGACCTTCCCAATGTGGAGCCAATCTTTCTCTCTGGAGATGACACCATCCTGAGTCCTGTTCAGTGACGTGAGAAGGAATAGGACTGTGCCTCTGTACTATTTAGACTTCCAGGTTCAGTATTATTAATTTCTGTTCAGCTCTGAAAAGCTTAACATCTGATATTTATTTCAGCCTCCAAATACTTCTTTTAACAACACTTGTTTCTTCTATCTCTACTTATACCTTGAATTATCTACAATGCGTTCCATTTGGGAAAGTCAGCTTTTATTTTTTGATACTCGCCATAGCTTCGTCTACCTCATGTTCTAAGAAGACTGATGTTCTCCAGAAATTAACACAATTGTTTCCAGCATCGTATCTCTCTTTCATTTGTTGTTTGACTAATCAAACCTGAACTACAGGCACCTACACAGGCCCATAGTAACTATGAAAAGATATGACAAGCCACAGAATGACAGAAAATTTTCTGAAATCTTAGAAGGATGAAATACATTTGTAACTAAAGCCAAGCTTAATGATTTGAAAACTTGAGGAGGCACACACGCACATGCTACGTACATGCTTAGGTAGTAATTCTTCAGGATGCTGGTAATGTAAAGAAGGTCAGGTTTTAGGTCAGAAGTGGTGAGTTCACTAGAAAAAATTCAAGGTTAGAATAGCTTGTGACTGAAGCAGGTACACATGTTTCAAACCCTTCTTAAAGATCAGGGAAACGTCAGTGCTTTCTTGCATGATTTCACATTAATCTCCTTCTAGTATTTGTCATAAAAAACAAACAAACTATTTTGGGTGCCATCTTTGCGCTTCTTATGAAAAATCTACTTTATAATGCCCAGTGCACCCAAATCAAGTACTCTATCCTCTGACTGGTGGAAGTAATGACAAATACAAGATATTAAGGATGTCTTGGTTTCTTATATAAAAGATATTCTCTAAGAGCTGCTGTAAAAAAATAGATTTATGCCACTATGTAGTAAATATAGGACTAAAATTATTAATCTAGGCAAAGTTTATCATTTTAAAGGTGCAAATCTGTTTCCATTAAAAATTATACTTGTTTATTTTGAACTTAAACACCAAAAATGAATGAACATTTTCAAGTACATAGCAGAACACAAAAGGAAGATTGCGCAATAATCTATGAATCTTCATTTGATAGCACTGGCTTTTTTTTTAAAGTACAAAACTCCATATTTACTTTCAAAACTGTCCTACTTCTCTGTGCTTCCTTCTGAGCTAGCTTTAGGTCTTTTCTGTGAATTAAAAAACTTCAAAACTCTATTTTTTTTGGCATCACTATTCCTCGTTCCCCTCTTATCCCTGCCAACCCTTAGCCTCACAATTAAAAATGGATAGCTGAAACACTCTTATAACAAATAAGAATAATCAAGTAAAACAAACACACACGGGAGCCATGTCCAAAAAATAGTTTGTCTTATTTTGGGACCTTGTGTTCATCACTTTTCTGCCAGTGGGTGGATAAAGAGATAATCACAGGACCTTAAGAGATGTGGTTAGACATTGCAGTGACCTGAGTTCTTAAACATTATAAAGCTATCTTGCTTTCTATTGTTGTCTTAAGAGAAATTGTGCTTCTGCTCCTGTTCACTTAACTCTCTATCAGCTTCCAGTATCCAGGATTCTCATCTCTTTCACTATTTCTTATAGGGTAATAATATTTTATTATATACATATATCAGAATTTTTAAAAGCCCCCCCCCTCATTCAGCATCAGCAAGTTGGTAATGCTAGAGGCTAATCTTTGTCCCCTTAGTGGTTACTCCTAATCCTCACTTGATTCATTGCTGAGTCTGATGTATTTTGAAAAACTGTGTGTGTCCAGCTCTCTTTGGCCGTTTCATAGAAAAGTGGGGTTCATGGCTTATCTGGTGCTCAGTCCCTCCATCCCTTGTTCTGTGCTTCTGCATTCTTCTTCTCAACTGTACTAATTATGAGAAATTTAAAGTTCCACCCCCTTTCCCTCCTTTTAACATCAATGGTTCCTTTAACCCTTCTTTATCTTGGACTTCTTTATAGCCTCACAATAGAAACAATCTACCCCCAGGACTGCAAGATTTTCTTACTTCACTACCTCAGCAACCTTTAAAGACATCAGCTTTCTGAAAGGGACACTTGTTTCTTTTCCCTCTTTTAGAATGTTAGTGCTAAATATTCACAAACTTTTCTTTCTAAGTTTCTCTGGATTCCTGTGTTCCCATTTCAAATTTTTCACTTAGTTTTGGTCTTTTAATGAGAAATGCATCAAATGAGCAGGCAGATTTCAGAAAAACCTGGAAAGAAGTACATGATCTGATGCTGAGTGAAGTGAGCAGAACCAGGACAACATTGTACATAGTAACAATATTGTGCAATGATCAACTACAATAGACTTAGCTCTTCTCAGCAATACGATGATCCAAGACAATTCCAAAAGACTCATGATGGAAAATGCTATCTCCCTCCTGAAAAAGAAATATGGAGTCTGAATGCAAATCAAAGTATACTATTTCACTTCTTTTTGTTTTCTGCTTTTCTTGGCTTTTCCTTTTTCCTCTGTTTCTTCTTTCACAACATGACTAATGTGGAAATATGTTTACATGATTGCACATGTATAACCTATACCAGACCGCTTGCCGTCTTGGGGAGAGGAAGATGGAAGGGAAGGAGAAAAAATTTGCAACTTAAAATTTTACAAAAAACAAATGTTGAAAACTGTCTTTACATGTAAATAGAAAAAATACTATAAAAAAAAGAAACGCATGAAAGTCTTCTATTTCCTTAAACGTCCATATGTTCCAATGTCTGATTATACTTGGCTTACATTATAACCTTTGGTTAAGTTATTCTTAGTTGTAAGCTTCTTTTGCCTTTTGGAATATTACTATGTGATCCTAACTGTAGTTCCTTGATACTTGAACTGCTTTTATGGATGCTTATAGTATTTTTTCTTTGATGTGGAATGTGGCTGTGACATGAGTTTTTTTTTTAAAGAAAGAGATGAGTGGATTATTTTTGTCTTAATTTTGCCCTCTGACTCTAATGGATCTGGGCAATTTTTATTCATGATTTCTTCAAATATATTCTCTATGTTTTTTAAATCATGATTTTCAGGAATTCTGATGATTCTTAAACTATCTCTACTGTCACTGACCTCCTTTCCAGCAAGAGATGGAAGAAATACATTAAAAAATTATTTATTCTGATCAACTTGCAGTTGTTCCAGTGATGATAGAATTGATCAGTATTAGGAAAACAATTCACATTAGTCAGCAAAAGTAAAACACCCCAAATAACAAGACCATATCAAGAGAAATGAGGGGGAAGTCTTTGACAAAATAAAATATTCATTTATGTTTAAAACCTTATAGAGCAAGTGATTTTAATATTGTTATTTGCCATGGATACTTTTGGCAATTTATTGAATTCTATGGATTACTTAAGTAGAAATAGTTATTCAAGTTTAAAGATCCCAGGTTAATAACCTTGCTATGGAGCAGAACAATAGAAACACCTATTTAAAAAGGGATCCAAAGCATGCATCTAAAACCAAGAGCATTTAACAATGAAACTAGGAGGACAACATGCAGGTAAAAAATGGAAAAGATCTGTCAAGATTTCTATAATAAATTTTTCTCCATAAGCAACAGTATAATTGTCACATTTAGCCTACAACATGTGGAACGTGTTCCACAGAAAGGACACTAAAGAGGGCCAGAGCCAAGATGATGGAGTAAAAGCAAAGATTTGCTACACCTCTTCCCCCCCAAGCCCACCCAAACACCTGTAAAAAATGTCTCTAAACAAATTCTGGAGTTGCAGAATCCACAGAATGATGGAATGAAGCAAATCTCCAGCCCAAGACAGCCTGGAATGTCAGCAGGAAGTTTCAATTGTACCATGCTGGGAGAAGAGTACAGTCCAGTGTGGGCCACACAGGGGCAGATAGGACTGAGCAGGCTTTGGGGGGACTGGATCTTGGGTACCTGTGGTGGTTTCAAGACTTAACAACCCCAAAACACCAAGTTCAAATTAGAAGGTCAGTGGAAGAAATCTGTGAGACCTGTGTCAGAGATTAGTGTGGTCAGGATCCAGTCCCATTGAAGTGGAGGAGTACAGGAGCCTGGGAGAAGTCCACAGAGGAGCCCTCAGTACCAACTGTAGCAGGGGAAGGGGTAGCAGCAGTAGCTGTTTCTGGAGCCCTAGGTCAACAAATTGTGGGGGGAATCAAGTGGCTGACAGTACACCCCCCACTCTTGACAAAGAGTTCAAAAGTCAAATAAATGGCTGGGGAAATGAGCAGAAACCAGAAAAAGAATCAGACTATAGAACCTTATTTTGATGACAAGGAAAAGGAAAATATGCAAACAGAAGAATACAAAATCAAAGCTCCTCTGTCCAAAACCTTCAAGAAAAATATGAATTGATCCCAGGCCATGGAAGAGCTCAAAAAGGATTTTGAAAATCAAGTAAGAGAAGTAGAGCAAAAATTGGGAAGACTCCCTTACCATGATTTTCTTGCATCTCCTTGCTAAAGCAGACCTAAAAAAAAGCTGAAGAAAATGACACTTTATAAAATAGACTAATCCAAACGACAAAAGAGATCCAAAAAGTCAATGAGGAGAAGAATGCCCTAAAAAAACAGAATTGACCTGATGGAAAAGGAGATCCTAAAGCTCACTGAAGAAAATAATTCCTTAAACATTGGAATGGAGCGAGGGAAGCTAATGAGTTTATGAAAAATCAAGAAATTATAAAACAAAACCAAAGGAATGAAAAAATAGCAATGTGAAATATCTCATTGGAAAAACAACTGACCTGGAAAATAGATCCAGGAAAGACAAGTTAAAAATTATGGGACTACCTGAAAGCCATGATCAAAAAAAAGAGCATAGACATCATCTTTCATGAAATTATCAAGGAAAACTGCCCTGATATTCTAGAACCAGAGGGTAAAATAAATATCAAAAGAATCCACCAATCACCTCCTGAAAGACATCTCAAAAGGAAAACTCCTAAGAATATTGTAGTCAAATTCCAGAGTTCCCAGGTTAAGGAGTAAATATTGCAAGCAGCCAGAAAGAAACAATTTGAATATTGTGGAAACATAATCAGGATAACACAACACAAGATCTAGCAGCTTCTACATTAAGGGATCACATTAAGGTGGAACCTAAAGTTTTTAAAATGAATGTTAAAAAATTATTTTTACATGCAACTGGGAAATAAGATACACAGGCAATGGAATATAGAAATCTATCTTGTCCTACAAGGAAACAGAGGGGATGGGGATAAGGGAAGGGAGGGGTGTGACAGAAGGATGGGCAGATTGGGGAAAGGGGTAATCAGAATGCATGCTGTCTTGGGGTGAGCAGAGGGGAGAGATGGAGAAAACATTTGAAACTCAAAATCTTGTGGAAGTAAATGTTGAAAACTAAAAATTAATAAATAATTTAAAAAGGAAAAAATTTTTAAATGAAAAACAAAGGACACCAAAGAAAGTAAAGTTTATAAGAAAAGTTGTAGCAGACCCATTATACAAAGATGAGGTTCTAGAAGGAACACCATTTTGAGAGTATTGATGGACCTGTCTTTAAGAAATGTGAAAATGTGACAGAAAAGGGAAGTTTTCACAAATAACATTCTATCGCAGACTCTAGCTTTACAGTCATACAATTATCTTAAACATATAGAGCATACAAAATTATGCTGTGTTTGGGGACTATTACAAAGTAATTTGATTCACTGAGCAAAATGTCAACTTGAAGGCATTTCCCACATATGCATTAAAGTTTTACAATATTCTATGAAATCTCTAACAACAGACATAACTTTGATAACCTGATCATAAATGTTGGCTAAAGGATATCACCAATGAACTCCAGCTTACCTCTACAGGTTTACTGGTGTTCATTGGAAGATGAGGAAAGAGTGGATCCTTAAAGAGACAAACTCTCAGAGGATAGTTGCACGTTCCCTGGTTTGATGGCTCCATACATGTGTACCCTCCAAGCATGCTCCCTGGTCACATGATGTTCTGTACGTGTCCTTCCCCATGTGTGACCATTGGGAGACTATATCTCATGTATGTATGGGAAGATATTTTCTTGTTAGTTTTTGATGTCTGATTAAGAAATGGTGTTTAACTTACAGAGTGCCCTGAACCTCAGGTAAGTTTTCTTGGGATATTCATTTGAGCACAGGCCCTAGTGATACAAAAGAGTTCAGAATCTCAGAGCTAGAAAGGACCTCAGAGGTAATTTAGTCCAACCCGTAAATGAACAGGAAAACTCTCCACAAAAAATCTGATCAGTGGACACCCAGGCTTTGATTGAAGCCTTTTAATGAGGGGTAATCCATCATCCCTGCTATCATCTCCAATATTTACATAATTACCAAGTCTTGTTAATTTTTTCTCTAAAATATCCTCACATCCATCCCTTCCTCTCTCTATTTCTACTGTCACCACAGTAGTTCCGGTCCTAATTATTTCTCATTTGTATTATTACAATACTACCCTTACTGGTCAAAGAAGCACAGAATTTGAGGGTTGTAAGATAGCTCGATAGTCATATAGTCAAACATATATCTGAGAATTTTCCCTACCACATCCTCAATAATGAATCATTCAGCCTCTGCCTGAAGACTTTCACTGTGGAGCCATTCACTACCCTTGAAGGCAGCCTAGCCCATCTTTTGCTAGCTCTGTTGGGAAGATTTTCATGATATCGAGCTTAAATCTGTCTCTGTAATTCTTGTCCCAGTGGGAGAAGGAGGCAATAAAGGTGAAAGGAGAAGGCAGCTGAAGCTGGTGGCAAAGTCCTGAGAGTGAAAAGCAGGACGTTGGGAGTGATAATTGTGATCCCGAAGCGTGAAGAACAGGAATTAGACCTCCAATGTTGATTCAGCAGAAGGTTTATTTCCCCAAGGTTTTATCAGTGCCTTTTGTTTTTCATATCACAATATTTCTAGATAGCAACTTCACCTCACCAATGAATGAACCTTCCCTTGTTATGACATAAAGAAAAACCAGTAAGTAAAACTGATCAACAAAGTATCTGTCGCTACATTCTGTACCTACAAGCTCCTACCTCTTTACTGAGAGGAGGATAATGAATATCCTCAGCATAAGGGAGATACGAATTCTAACTGACAATTGATAATAAGGAGAACATACCAGAATGGGGGTTCATGGCAATAGTGTTCAAGAGGAGTACCCCTAAAACTCGAGTTGGGATAAAGATGCCCCAGAGCTTATAAATTCTATAGGAGGAAAGCATATTTCATCATCTGATTGGTTTTTCCAATTAATATGAGTTTGGTTGACTCTTAGTGGTGCTTTCATTATTGTAGTAAACGCATGTTTCTTTTCCTCCTGCTTGTAATGGTGCATTTTAGGAAAATGCTGTTCACATTCTTTTCCACAATAACAGAACTGAGTAACAGTGAGCCCTCAGGATATCACTTGTCTCAATAATCCAGCAGCCCAGCAGAGGGAAATCTTGAGTCAAGGTTCACAATACACCAAGGAAGAGAATCTTTTTTCCTTACACAGACACTGTTCAACTAAAGGGCTAGAGAAATTTCTCTATGATTACTTTGTGCTACAATCACCTTTGTCAAGGGAGTCACACTTCCTTATTTCTGTGCTGGCCACAGTTTACCCCGACACACAAGCTAGACCCTTTGGAACTTTCAGCCTTCCACTCCTTTGTCCATTTAATTGAATCAATCACCAAGTTCTGTCAGTTCTTTCTTTGAAATGTTTTTATTTATTCTCACTTCTACCACTCACATCAGCTCAGATCTGGGTACTGAGATACTTCAGTCATCAGAATCTTCTCTATTCCCACCAATGCCACCATGCCCCAGCCTCTCATCTTCTCATGTCTGGATCATTGAAGTAGATTCCTTACTTCTCCCTCTGCCACCAGTCATTCTAGTCTACCCTGATTCCCCAGTGCCAGACTCCTTTTTTCCAAAAATATGTTTTCATTATCACTTTTTCCTTTACCTAACTCAAGCTAAAATGGTTTGCTACTAGCAGTTAATCAAGTCTAAACAATAAAAATATTCTAAGCTCATCCTAACCACCCAAATTTATTTTCCATTACTCCCACATAACAACCAGCTTCTCCAGTTAGGCCCAAGTTTTCCCTCTCCCTTACTGCCACTCTTCCCCTCACCCCCCCCACAATAGGCCATCTATCTAGTTCCAACTTAACCAGAAAAAGGATCCTTTCGACTACATGCCCAGCAAGCTATCTTCTGCCATCTGCTTTAAGCCCTTCACTGAAGGGACATTCACTACCCACTGAGGGAGTCAATTCACCTATAGACAGCTTTAATTATTAGGAAGTTTGTCCTAGCATCAAATTTGAATTTGGTGCTTTGCAACTTCCACCCACTGCTTCCAGTTCTACCCTCTTGGGGCAAACTGAACAAATACTAATCTTTTGTCCATGTGATAGAACTTCAAATATATTAAAACAGACATCACATCTCCCCTATGTTCTCTATTCTCCAAGATGACATTTTCAGTTATTTCCTTTTTTACTACCATTTGTTTATTTTAAACATTCTTTTCTTTTTAAATTTCGAGTTCCAAAATCTCTCCCTCCTCCCCACCCCATTCCTACCCACAGAGAAAGCAAAAAAGATAACAATTATATGTATGAAAAAACATATTTCCATATTAGCCATTCTGCAAAGAAGTCAACAAAATTTTAAAATTAAGAAAATTGTACTTCAGTTTGCATTCACAGTTCATCAGTTCTCTCTCTGGAGATGGATAGCACTTTTTTCCATCATGAATCCTTTGGAATAGTCCTGGATCACTATATTGATCAGAGTAGCCAAGCCTTTCACAGTTGAGCAACATTACAACACTGCCATTACTGTCACAAGTTTCCCCATTCCTCTCACATCACTTTGCATTACTTCATATAGGTTTTGCCATGTTTTGTTTGCTTCTGAAACTATTTCACTCATCATTTCTTATAGCACAATAATATTCCATTCCAATCATATGCCATAACTTGTTCAGCCATTATCCAATTGATGAGAATCTTTTAAATTTCAAACACTTTGCCACCACACAGAAAGAGCTGCTATACATATATCATATTTAGGTCCTTTTCCTTTTTCTTTGATCTCCTTGGGAGTGGTATTACTGGGTGTAAGGGGATCAACAGCTTTATAGTCCTTTGCGAAAAGTTCCAAATTGCTGTCCAGAATGGTTGGACCAGTTCACAATTGCACCAAGAGTTTATAGGTGTACTTATTTTCCTTCATCCAGCACTTCTCATTTCTGTAAGTGTGAGGTTTTACCTCAAAATTGTTTTAATTTGCCTTTCTCTAATCAATACTGATTTAGAGCATTTTTTCAGAAGACTGGATACTTTGATTTTTTTTTTCTAAAAACTGCCTGATTATAACTACTTGTCAATTGGGGAATGGCTTATAATTTTTAAAAATCTGATTCAGTTCCCTATTATTTTTGAGAAATGGGACCTTTATCAGAGAAATTTGCTGTATTTTTCTTATATTACGTCATTGCCCTTGGCACTTTCTTTTTAGCAAAATGTAGTTTCCCTGATTTTCTCTTTCAATTAGCTCTATTTTTGCTTTTGTTTTGTCTGAAATCATGACTGCTACCCCTGACTTCTTTTTTATTTCAGCCAAAGCATATTAGATTTTGCTCCAACCTTTTATTTTTACTTTGTATGTGTCTTTCTGTTTAAAGTGTGTCTCTTGAAAGCAATACAGTATTGGATTCTGGTTTCTAATCCATTCTGATATCCTCTTCCCTCTTATGGGCAAGCTCATCCTATTCACATTCTCAGATATGATTCCTAACTGTGTATTTTCCTCCATCCCCCCGAAGGGAGAGATCTATAGAGGGTGAAGGAATAGATAAAGGGGGAGGTATAGAATGGTGTTTACATCAATGGAATTGAGAGGATAAGGAAAGGATCTCTAGAGGGGATGGTGAGGAAATAGATCATAGGGGGCTGTAGAATGCATTTAGATTTATGAGAATGGGAACATAAGAGAGGCAACCTTGGAGGGGAGGTAAGTAAGTAATAGAAGGGCAAGGTAGTAGGTAGAAGTAGAGGAGGCAAGAGGGAGAGGAAGCAAAAGATATGTGCAAACATAAAAACAATAAGCAGGAGTAGAATTTATTTGGGAAAGTGTATTTCTGTATATGTATGTATGTATGTATATATATATATATATATATATATATGTTTATATCTATAACTATAGAGAAAATACATCCACATTTAAATGTAACCTTCTGGGGGAGGGGAAAAAAGTAAAAAAGTGCACAGCAGAGAATAAAAGAAAATTTACAAGGAAGCAAAAATGGACAGGTCTCAACACAAGATGTAGTATTTATGATACAGGATTTCTTGAAATGAAAATTTATGCTACATATTTGGATCCTTTCTTACGTTTGCCTGTGCACATGACATGCTTTTTTTTCTTTCTTACTTTGTATTTAAGTTTCAATGTTTAAGTTTATAATATGTTTTGTTTCTTTTCTCTATTCTGTATTTGTATTTTGGTATTTGAGTCTAAAGTAAAATCTAAAATAAATAAAATAAAATCTTTAAAAAAATCTCTCCTTGATCTCCAAGCCATCTCCATGACCACTGCTGCTGCTGCTGCATTCCATACAGGCCACCACTCAGGTGTCACAGACCTCTCCTGCAAACCTCTTAAATTGTCTTAGGCCAGAAAAAAAATGTCTTACCCTGACATCTAATTGGCTCTGCTACTCCAAATTTGATTTGAAGAGTTATTGTAACGTTGTTTAGAGGGGAATAGTGGGAGGGTCCAACTGGGTTGCTGTCTGTACTTCACCATGTTGGCTCCACAACTTTTTCAATTCATACTCAAATGGCATAGACTTCAGGTCCTTCACCATTCTAGTTGTCTTCCTATGGACATTCTCCAATTTATCAATTTCCTTTCTAAAAAAGGTACCTAGAATTTGAAAACTATATCATAAATGTGGTCTGACCAGAGCAAAGTACAGCAAAATTGCCTCCTGACACCATCTCTCTTCATGGTGCTCAAGAGGCCATCAGCTTTTCCTTTGGCTAAAATATCAGAATGGTGATTCACTGAACTTCTAGTCCACTAAAAATCCCAGACCTTTTTCAGATAATATGCTATCTAGCCATGCTTCTCCTATCTTGTACTTATGATATTGATTTTTGGAATCAAATATAGTATTAACAATATATGAAAAGCTATAATCACCCAACAGAACATGGTTACTCCACAACGCATTGGCAGATTGTTTGGCTCTGAGGATTGCCATTGGATGAAATTATCCTGATTCTATCTACAATAAAATATGACTATTTTGATGTTACTTATTAAGAAGTTGGAATAATTCAGGCTTAAGTTAAGATTTACTACCATACACTTTAGGGAGAAAAGTTTGCTAAAGACATTTAAAAATGCTGGTAACAAGGTTATGGGGACAAAGGTTAAGATTATTTAAGATAACTAGATTGTCAAGGTTTCATATGGCGCTAAGTACAGGAAGAGCATCAATTTATCTTCAAATAATTGATCCAAGTATAAGTCTTGTTATTTATTCCTTATAGCAGGGCTCCTAAGGATCTCTCTACGTAAAAATTTG
>CM053775.1:13022872-13065623 GCA_028658325.1 Potorous gilbertii
GAGGGAGGGGAGGAAGAAATTAAGTATTTATTTATTTATAGTAGTTTTATAAATAATGACATTTTATATTTGCATATCACTTAAGGTTTACAAAGTAAGCTATATACTTTATCAGATTTGATCTTCACAAAAACTGTAGGAGATGGATGGTAGAAGTATTATGAGGTGAGGAAACTGAGGCTTAGAAAAAATGAACGGACATTCAAAATAGTATGAAGTGAAATCTGGATTTTCGAATGAAAGGTTACACTTGTCAGTATCTCACATTGCCTGTCTTCTCACTATTTCCTTATTTATATAGTATTGTTATTGATCAAATGTAGAGTCTTGGAAGGAACCCCTGAAGCCATCTTAGCCATTTAATTTAATTTTATAAAATTCAATTTCATTCTATTTTCAGCCGCAGACTCTCATCCTCTCCCTCCTCTCCCACCATTGAGAAAGCACAAAAGCCATCACCAAAATGTAGTCAGGCAGACAAACTCTTATATTTGCCTAATCCAAAAGAAAACAAGGAAGAAATAGATGAGAGTATGTTTCAGCCTGCTCCTTGAGCCTATCAGCTGTGTATCTGGAGGTAGATAACGTTTCATCCCAAGTCCTTTGGAATTGTGGTGGACCATTATGTTGAAGAGAGTTGTTAATGAAGTCTTTCAATGTTGATTATCTTAACAATACAAAACAAACATTAATTAACTATTATGTGCCGTGGTCTGGGCTAAGCATTGGATAGATATTATCTTCTTTGATCCACAAAATATCTCTGAGAGGTAGGTGCAATTATGATTGCCAATTTATAGTTGGGGAAACTGAGAAGGACATAGGATTTGCTCCCCCATTGATAACTGAGGAGGCTAGGCTGGAATGACTTGCCCAGGGTCATACAGCGAGTAAGTATCTGAGACATGATTGGAACTCATATCTTCTTGATTCCAGGTCTGGAACTTATTCATTGTACCACCTAGATCCCTTAACACCTCTATATAACCTCTCTGAGCACCAAGGAATTTTTAAGTTGTCTACCAGTTGTCATGTGACTTGCATACAGTCACACAGCCAGTAAGCAGCTGAGGACAAATTTGAACTCAGGTCTTCCTATCTCCAGTGCTCTATCCACTGTAACACCTAGCTGCCTCTATCCTTGGGCTTAGAGTCCTGGGCTGCCTCCATTAGTCTCTGAGGGGAGATGATGGTCAAGGTGGTAGTCATGCTCTGACCTGCCTAATACATGCTGCCTCCTGTTTCTCCATCAGGGTGCCTTCCTGCTTCAACTAGACTGGCTTTCCTGCTCTATGGGTGCCAGCTGGTTGCCAGGTGTTAGGAATGGCTGGCCCCTTGTCCATAGAGTTGCTCCCCCATTGATAGCTGAGGGAGGTAGGTTGAATGACCACTTGTGTGAGATAGGTGGTAAAACCATTGGTATCAAACTCAGACACAAACAGAGTCTCTGAGCCATACACAAGGATCCCTTTGGACTGCATATTGAAATAATTTTAAAATGTCGTATTATCTCCATTTTGGAACTGCATATTTATTGCCTCTATTGTCGACCAGGATAGCCTCTCAGTCTAGAGATTTTGTATGTGTGTGATTCTCATGACCAATACAACACAAACTTGTTTTGCTCCACTCTACTTATTTGTTACAAGAGAGGACTTTTATTTGGGGAGGGGAAGAGATAGAGCTTAAAAAAAGGAAAGAACAAAAATCACATCAATGAAATTACATGTATACGTACCTACATATGTATGTACATATGCATATTTTATATCTCTGTCTATCTATCTATCTATCTGGTCTGAAGAGTATACAGACCAGAAAGGCAATGATGGTATCATAGTGTTCAATGTAAAAAAAGCAAGTTGTATGGGGTAGATTCACAGTTCCACATGTAATTCTCTTTTACTATCTGTATTATCTGGAAATGTTCATGTTGATGACTGTCAAGTTCATGATGAAAATATTTATTAAAAAAAACTTGCTTGATATTTGGAGGGGGAAGAGAGGAAGTGGCATCCTTTTCCCTCACCCAGGCAAGATTGAGTGGAGGCCACAGGATTTCTAACTGAACCCCTGGCACCTTGGAAGGGCAGGGGCCTGACTGGTTGGGACAAATGCCCATGGAGCTGCCACAGGTTAAGCCTACAGATTGCAACTTCACTGTCAAAATGTCTACTGTTGCACATTGTTCAGCATCTGAAAATTCTTGCAGGATTTCACCAGGACAAGTCAATCAGGTCAGACCAAAACTGCCACTGCTAAAGATTTTGCCAGCAGCAGGTGCATAAGGTGAAATGTTCACAATGAAAGAGGTCATGCATTTTCTAGGCCAGTATATAATGGTGAAGCAGCTTTATGACCAGTAAGAACAGCACATGATATATTGTGGTGGAGATCTTCTAGAAGACCTACTAGGACTTCAAAGTTTCTCTGTGAATGATCCAAGCCCCCTTTATGAAATGCTAAGAAAGAACCTGGTTACTACAACTGTTACAGAAAGATGCAGAGGGAAGTTCTAACCCCAGTTTTGGACCTGAAGAAGGCAATGCTTTTGCTTTGTCTGCTTCACAGAGCAAATGCATGTATCCAAGATCAGATGAAGACTTGATAGAAAATTTAACCCCGAACAAGTCACCTAGGCTAGACCTTGTGTTCGAGGAATGGGCTGCCTTGATGTTTCTTAGGAAACTTGAGAAACAACTACACACCTAGAAGTTATGACTCAATTGACTTTCAGACAAATCAGGATATAGATACTGCCATTGTTCCAGACACTACAGATGACTTGTGGTTCTTGAATGAGTCAGGACCAGAGAAGCTAAATGTCTCTGATACCCAAGATGATTGGGAAAAAAATGAAGTTGGCAATTTGAAAACACAAATATTCATCTTAAGAACATTCCCTCAGCTTCTTGCAATCCAGTGAAGCTCTTCACTTTGCAGTCACATCGCTCATTTATAAGGAAGACAGGGGCCTTGAGGAAAGTAGAGTAGCCACTGTTTTTCTTTTCATTGTTCTCTAGACAGAGTTATTCTGTTTACTGAGCCATCCCATGTTAAAGAACCCTTAGACTTAAAACTGCACAAAACTGCATTCCTGAGCGGGCATTGTCATAGATGCATAGAATAGTGATTTCTAAGATCTGACATTACCAGCTCTTGTTTTTCAAATGAAAAAAGTAACGTTCAGAGATATTGTCACCTAAAGTTGCACAGCTTGTGACAGAGTGAGGACCAGGATTCTGGAGTCCAAGAAATGGAAATACTGAAATTTTGAATGTGACTGAAACACCAAATGATACTGAAACATTTTAAAGAGTATCACTATTCAAAGGCTGTGATAAAACCCTAATAGAAAGTGGTAAATTTTGGTCAAATTACCTAAATGTTATTTTTTTTGAATATGTGACTATCCTGAAATTGGAGGACTCTTTAAACCATTTATTCTCTGTTTTCTCCATGAAAATCTGCCTTGGTGTTTTATGCAGCCTCTAGCTGTTTTGGGGTTTTTTTTGTTTCTTCCATTTTGCTACATCAAAAGTGTGAGTTATCTGAGAGTGGTTATGATGGTATATGATTAAGGATCTACACCACTTGCACTAAGTGCAGTTGTATAACAAATTCAATTCTGCAGACATTTATTAACCACCTCTTACAGACAAGGCATTGTACTAGGTCCTGAGGCAAGGTAAAGACTCCTATCCTTGCTCTCAAAAGAGTAGTTTTGTAAATTTATAGTTTTTTGTAGAGTGCAAATTAAAAGAATTTAATGAGGAAATATATATATATACATATATAAACATATATTCATATAGCAATGAGAAAGCTTATGTATTCAGAAAAGCATGTAACTTCAGACAGTAGTGATAGCAAATGTATATGGCTATATGAAAATCTATAAATTTGCTTTAGTATATTTCACTTCTGTACAACTTTCACCTTCCAAATATTTAGCTTGTCTTTTACTTTAGCCTTTGCTTTTCATTTATCCCATCTGCGTCAAGTATTGCCCTTGGAAGATCCGAAGATATGCATTAGAACCCAGCCTGATTGCTCTTGGCTTCCTCTTTTGGGGACTAGTCAAGAGTATCTGGTTTTGATTATTTTTCTTTCCTCATAAGTTGTGTTGTAGGCCTGGTATGGTGGAGCTGAAGCAGTGACCGGACTCTTCAGGAAAATTCATAGTTATGTAAATCTCCTCCTCCCCACTTCCCATCTTCTCTTGCTTTGAGGTGTGTGCTGAGGGGCTCATAGATGCAAAGCTGGAATAAACTATCTACTCCAAGTCGATCGTTCTACAAACTGTACTTGACTTTAGCCTTGGTTTTGTCAAGATTTTAAAAGCATTTGTCAATAGAAGTAACCTATTTGCTTGTCTCCCTTTTATAGACCATTCACCCATATCTTTTGTGAACACTCTGAGTCATTCTATAAGCAGCTGTATCTACATACACACCTATTTATATGTGTGTGTGTGAGTGTGTGTGTATGGTTTTACAAAAACAAACGGTTTAAAAGACTTAGAAAAAGTTAGTGAATTTTCAAGTTTTGTCTGAAGAGGTTTCTTGACTATATTAACTTCATACTCAATATACTTGAAAATTTTATACAAGTATATAAGGCTTATTCTGTCTTTAATATCTTAATAGGTCTCAGAAGGTCAAGTACAGCTATTGTATTAGTACATTATTTAAAGATTTGCATCGCTTTCTCTAAGTTAAACATACTTTAGAAGTTATTCATCCCCATCTCAAACTCAGTGCAAATTTATATAACTTAGACAACAGCAAACTAAAAACAGCTTTTGTTTTGGATATAATTGTGTGTGTGTGTGTGTGTGTGTGTGTGTATGCGTGTGCCCATTTCTTTGTATTTGTACATAAGAGCTGTTTGTGTTATGATAGTGTTGTTTTATTAGTTTTTTGAGGGAAATATTCTGATTTCATAATTCTATTTTTTACCACCATGATTTTCATCATTATTTTGGTCACTCCTGATCACTGCAATATTGGCTTCTCGGTGGAGAGTCATTTGTATGAAGCTAATATACCTTAATTCATGGACTTCAAGAGCATTTTTGGATGTCATTAACCTGTTCCCTTTATGCTTTTTAGTTCAGGAGAAACTTAACAAACTAATTTTGCTCCTTCTAGCGAGCTCTAAGCACTCATGGAAGAAGATGCACATGGTTTGGATGCTGTGAATCTTTTTTTTTCCATTTAGTCTGTTGAGGCCCTCTTCTAATAGTAAGAGCGACTCATATAAATGAAGACCCAGACATCTAAATTTATCAAGAGAAGAATAATTTCTAGACACATGGACTCTTTGCACCTTATGCCCAGAAATTTCTGTAGAAATATCATCCCCATTGCCAAAGGGGGAACACAGATGTCTTCATGTTTCACTGCCACTAGAGATGCTACCAGCACGTGTTACTAGAATTGTCCAGAAGGACCTTTGATTGGAGGTATGCGTAATGAAGGTCAGAGAATGAAGGGAAAACAAGACAATTCATCCAGAGATTGATGGGTCAGGGGAGTCTCAGGAGGGGGAGGTGGTAGCCATGTTACCGTGGCTAAACCTACCTGTGTGTTGTAATCATTGCCTTGTTCCTTCTTTTATTAGAGTTCCCAGAAAGCATCATATTCATAAGGTGTTCTGATGATATGCAAAAAGCATTATTCAGAATGCCACCCCCCCTTTAGATTTTGTTAAAGAAACCAGTACATTAAGGTCTTGCTTGAATATTTAAATGTAAAGATGTAGAGGTAGGTTTCCTCTGCTCCTCTAGTAAGAGGCTTTCTGAAGGACTCTAAAATGTAAACCAGCAAAATAATTTTTGAAGAGCATATTGATGTATTTTTTAGAGTTATGTGATGTCCAGAATGGTATCTCTGTTGCTGTTCTTGTATTGCCCAGTAATTTATTGCTTCTTGGGTGTCTGGTGTCATCATTTTCCTATTCTGGATCAGCTATGCAAAAGGCAATCACACAAGTACAGCATTTCCACTAAGAGCAGCTATTTAATTCTTGGTGTCAAGCCTTTCTGGGAAACAAGCACTACTGATGTTAGATCAGAATCCCCTGCTCAGTCCTTTAAGACAGGTTTTTTCGTGTCTGATTTCAGCCCAGTCTAAAGCTATTGGATTTTAAGGCAGTGCTTCTATACTTCAAACTAGTATGCACAAGTCCCCTTTCACCACCCATGACTAGTTTATGGCTATTTAGTACTCAGAAATTAATTTTTGGTATATGACTGTTGATGCCCTGAGATTAAATATGGATTCATTGTGGGAACAGGAAAGATGGGACAGCAAACTCAAATTGAGTAACTTCTTGGCTTGAAGAAGCCCTCTGGCCAGCTCACCTAACTGAGCACTCTGAAGCAAGGCTTATCCTGCTAGGGCAAGGCTCTTTCTTGTCCTCTTGTTGGCCACTTAGGTTAGCTTCCTTTTCAGTAAGAACCAAAGTTTCACTTTTGCTTAATTCCTTTGATAAGCCACTGAAAATTTGGAAGGATTTGAAAAATCCTTCAGATGAAGTGCCTAAACACTAGCGTGCCTGGTGGGAGCACATCGCAGAAGGGAAGTCAGGTCGTAGAGGAGAGAGCCAGCAACCAGGGTGGGTCTGAATAGGGAAGAAGACCCTTGGAAGTGACAGGCTTTGACAAAGAAGCTGGAGGGGAGAGTGAGTGTACAGAGCACCCTCTGTGAGCGAAAAGGGTCTTTGAAAAATCTTTATGGCTTAAATGCTCATTTTTTGATGATTTAAACATAAACATTTCATTATAAAGAAGTAGCAAAAGGTGACTGTGTGTGAACCCTATGAATGCTCCAAAGGTTCTGTCCTGCCTCTCATCACTAAGTTGTTGTTCAACTTAGGGCAAGTCATGACCTCTGAACCTTCATTCCCTTATCTGTACATAAGGAATAATAGTACCTTCCCTGCCTACCTCAAGGGTTGTATCAAGTGCTTTAAAAGCTCTATAGCTTTTCAGTGATGCATATACAAATACGTTCAATTTACTACGTAAAAGTAACGTCGTAAGTGAGAAAGTATTACCCTGATGGCAAACAACTCTTAGGCAGATGTTTCAGGTACTTCTATCCAGAAAATGGGGCCCATAAACTCCCAGGGCTCCTTGTCTGGTAGTGAGCTAAATGTGGTAGTGTTGACTCTGCTGTCCAAGCAGCTCTCACCAGATCTTGCCTGGAGCTGCTGCAGAGGACCAAGTTGTTTCTGTCAGGAGAATGACTTTATAGATGATTATGTAGCTTCGGGTGGTAGCTTCCAGCCTAGAAGGGCCACACCATTATTTGGGAAAACCAAAGTTCTTTTGTGCTTTGCACTTGTGTAGTTGGTACAGAAGTCACTGCCAGCGTGCTAGTAAGCATGCAGCTTATTTTAGATTTTTGCACAAGGGCTGAAGTGAGTACTTTTATTTTAGAGAAATAATTATTAGCAGTTTTCTTGAATAGTTCAACAATGTGTTCAGATATGAGAAAAAAAGTACTTTTGTTCTTAACCTAGTTTTCTTGTCTGGTTCTGTAGCACCTATGCATATTTGGCATTTGCAAATATTTAATGCTTTTGAGTGAATATTGAAGCTATATTTTGTTCATATTAAATAGACCTTTAATTTTGAAAAAAGAAAAACCTGACTCAAGCTGATCAAACCATTCTGGAGAGCAATTTGGAACTATGCCCAAAGTGCGACAAAAACGTGCCTACCCAGTGACCCAGCAATTCCACTTCTAGGACTGTATTCCCAAGAGATCATAAAAATGGTAAAAGGTACCACATGTACCAAAATATTTATACAAAACTGGAAATCAGGCGGATGCCCATCCATTGGGGAATGGCTGAATAAATTGTGGCATATGAATGCAATGGAATACTGTTGTGTTATAAGAAATGATGAACAGGAAGACTTCAGAGATACCTGGAAAGAATTCTATGAACTGATGCTGAGTGAAAGGAGCAGAACCAGGAGAACTTAGTACACAGCAACAAGCATAGTGTGTGAGGACTTTTTCTGGAAGACTTAGTACTTCATTACAATGCAAGGACTTAAATGATTCCCCGTGGTCTCTTAAGGCAAAAAGCCTTCCACATCCAGAGAAAGAACTATGGAATCTGATCACATAATGTAGCAGATCATTTTGTTTTGTATTATGTTTTGGTTTGTTTTATGATTTCTCCCATTCATTTTGATTCTTCTATGCAACATGACTAAAGTGAAAATATATTTAATAGGAATGTATGTGTAGAACCTATATAAAATTTCATGCCATCTCAGGGAGGGAATGGGGAGGTAGGGGGGAAGGAGGGGAAAATCTAAGCTATATGGAAGTGTTTGTAGAACATTGAAAATAAATAAAATAATAAATAAAATAAAATGTATCCCAAAGAGATCTCAGATAGAAAAAGGACCAACATATTAAATAATATTTATAGCAGCTCTTTTTGTGGTAGCCAAGAATTGGAAATTAAGGGGATGTCCATCTGTTAGGAATGATTGAACAAGTTAGGGTATATGAGTGTAATGGAATACTCTTGTTCCATAAGAAATGATGAGCAGGCAGACTTCAGGCAGTCAAAAGACTTACATATGAACTAATACTGAGTGAAGGTAGCAATACCAGAAGAACATTTTATACAATACCAGCAACATTATGTGATGACTGACTTTGATTGACTTATCTCTGCTTAACAATGCAAGGATCTATGATGACTCCCAATGAATGACTCATGATGGAAAATCCTGTCCACATCCAGAAAAAAGAATTACAGAGTCAAACTACAGATCTAAGCATATTATTCATGCTCTTTCTCTTTTTTTTCATCTTTCTCATGGCTTCTTCCATTGGTTCTAATTCTTCTTTACAACATGACTAATAAGAATACTATTATATAGAGTCTGTATGGGATTGCATACAGTGGAGGGAGGAGAGGGATGGGGAGAAAACTTGGAACTCAATCTTATGGAAGTGAATGGTAAAAATTAAAAATAAATAAATAAAATTTTGAAATGTCAAAAACGCTGACTCTCAAAAACAACAACAAAAAATTTGTTAGGAAAATCTTTTCAGATCTCTTACATCTTCTTGTCTTGCTGTTACCCTCCTTCCAGTATAATTCCTAAATTCCTTCTGGATGAATTTACTTGGCTGTGTCCCTCACAAAAATTTTTAAAAATTAGTTTCCCCTTCTACTGCTTTTGTTCTGTCATATAAAATTTTATTGCTTACAATCCTCTCCATTCCTTTCCCATAAGATTTTAAAAATTAATTTTTATTTTGAACCACTATTGTACTTGGTACTTGGTTTTGTCCACGTGGCAAATAAGTCAAATGTTTGCTAACTATAAGGTGGTTTTTAGGCTCCTTGAGTCTCCTGGTAATGGCAATTCATTCAGTTAGAAGTAAATATAATAAGTGATGATGTCTTTTTCTCCATCCATTTCCTCTTTGTCAATGTCAGTACCTCTAAGTGACATATAAATGACCTAAGCAATGGGTCAGATCAGAGTTGTACTAATCGCATGTTCTTCTGGAACTGGTCTGGTTTAGGCCAATCTGGTAGTTTAGGGTCAGAATTAGAACAAAATGAAAAACTTATAGATAACTAAAACTTAGCAAAAAGGAATTTACCTAAAAATAGCTTGTAAATTATATACAGCACTGGTTTGAGTCAACACTTGTGGTGTGTTGTATAAAAAGTGCAGGACACTCCCTTTTGGTGATTGAACAGGGAGGGTCGTGACTTTTTTCCTTTTTAAAAATTTATTTCATATTTATTTTGATGTTTTTTAACATTCATTTTTTAGAATTTTGAGTTCCAAACTCTGTCTCTCCCTCTAGTCCTTCCCCCACCCACTGAGAAGGCAAGCAATATTATATCAATTATACATTTGAAATAATGTAAAAAATATTTCTGTATTAGTCACCTTGCCAAAAAAGGCAAGAAAAATAAACTGAAAAAATATGGTTCATTTTGCACCCGGAGTTCATCAGTTCTCTTTCTGGTGGAGGATAGCAATTTTCATCATGGGTTTTGAAATTAAATTGTCTTGGATCATTGCCTTGATCAGAGGAGCTAAGTCTTTCACAGTTGTCATGCTTACTATACTGCTGTGATGTTGTACAGTTGAAAATAGTAACAGATATGTGGGTGACATTATTTGATCTACAGAAGGTATATTTACTTCTTTATTATACTGAGTCACACTGGATGTTTTGTTGAAGCTTAATAAAAATCAAAATGATAATGTTTAGTACTGATATGGACTCCTGAACCTCTTGCAATAACAACTATATAGCTCTTCAGAGCTCTGTAGTCTATAGGTTAAGAACCACAACCTAAGAATATCAGAAATTGTACCCACTAACCTGAGGTCTGTGAACTTGGTTTTTAAGAAATATTTTGATAACTATTTCAATCATACCTGCTTTCCTTTGTGATCCTACCTAGTATGTTTTATGCATTTAAGAACGTGATGCTGAGGAGGAGCTTACAGGATTCACCAGATTGCTGGCCAAGGTGTCCAATGAAGATGCCAAACTGCAAAGTGATGACTAGCAAGTTTGGCTCATGGGGCAAGTTGTTGGGAAAGGGAGGGAGACATCATGGTTCAGGAGGTGGGGGGGCAATTTTGTCCCTCCAAGACTACTGCCACCAGCAGCAGATCTGGGCAGAAGAGCTCATGTGGGTACAGCTGTTGGGCTGGGGAAACCAGGCCCTGGGACAGTATTATTGCTGCCCTCTAAATATTATACTCCAGGGCATGAGAGCTCTGCATGAGAGATAACTTGGAGTTTGAATGAGCAAGTAGTCTTTTAAAGCCGCAGCCAGAGGGGAATTGGTTTGGAGGAGGAGGCAGAAGTCCAAAATTTCTTTTGACCCCAGGTGTGCTGCTGGAGGAGACAGGTCTTCTCTGTGGGACACTGTGGTAGAGAGTTAAGTTGGGTGGACAGTGGACTCCAAGAGAGAAGAGGAGAAAGTATACCCTAAACAAAATTTGTCTCCTCTCTAACTTTGCCAATGATGTAACTGGTTCCCATTACTTCTTCCAGAGGCCTAAATAGTTTTCACAAGAGAGCCAGGAAGCCTGGAGGCCAGGCTCTCTCTCTTTCAGGTAATAGGCCTTTCTTTGGCCTGCCTTGCAGAGCCTGGGATGGCTGAGGGGTCTGGGGTGAGGCTATCTGGCTTTCCTGCCTTTTTGGCACGTGGCTCCCCAGAGTTTGGATTTAAACTGCAGCCTGACCAGCAGACCTCTCTGTCAGGCATTGTGCCAACCTCTACCTTGTGGCAGTGACCTAGCTCTAGGGAAAGTGGACAGGAGTTTGGGGAAAGTTTTACAGCAGTTGACCTAGAGTTAGCTTCATCTGGGAAAGGGAAGCAGAAGGTCTGCACAGATACCATTTGTGTTGTGAGTGACTGAGAGGACATTTAGCTAGGTGGCTCAGTGGATAGAACTCTATGCCTGGAATCAGGAAGACGTGACCTCAAATCCAACCTCAGACACTTTCTAGCTATGTCACCCTGGGTAAGTCACTTAACCTCTGTTTTCCTTAATCCATGGGAGAAGAAAATGGCAAACCACTTCAGTATCTTTGCCAGAAAACCTCATGGACAGTAGAGTATAACAACAACTGTACTCTTAGCAGTAGGGGTGGTGACCACATGAATTCTCAGAGTGGCAGAGGTGGTGATTCATACTCTTGTAAGAAGGATTAAAATTGACAGGCAAGGGGAAGGGGTGCAAGGCATAGAATGACCCTTGGGAAAAAACAGGGGTGGGGTCCTCCTAACCACTGAGGATTCCAGTTCCCTGGAATGTCACATGTCTACCTGTTAGACCTCGTTTCAGGAGCTCTTCCGTATACCAGGGACTGGTCTACCATAAATGGGAACAAAGAGCCATTACAAAATGATGACTGTTCCCTACCTCCCCTCCCCACAAGCCCCAAGGAAAACCCAGTGCACACACTATCCTCAAAAAACAACAAGGAGATGTGAAAGTCTTTGAAATATTTCAGAAAGGACAAAGAGCACAAAGGCTTTGGGATTGAAGGACCTGGGCTCAAATTCCATCTCTGCAGCTTATTACCTATGTGATGTAGGGCAAGTTACATAAGCCCTCTGGGCCTCAGTTTCTTCACTTGTACAATTGAGTAGACTAGACCACCTCGAAGGGCCTTCCCAGCTTGAAATTGAACACACTCTGCCTTGATGGGAGTTCTAGGTCTATGATCCTAAGTCATTTAATCTCTCTGGCCTTTGTTTCTTCACCTGTAAAATGACAAAGTTGGACTATATACTCTCTAAATCTTTGATCCTAGGACTGTTTGGAGATTGTCAAATATAGATCCTAAACTATTAGTGTCTGGTACTTAACATGTTGGTCACCTTGGTCCTTTGTTTTGCAATCCAAGTTTAAGACCTAAGGGAAGCTTCCATCTTTAGTACTGTTTGCATCTGATTATTTCTAAGTATAGTCTCAGCCCTGTTGTGTTCCCCTCAAATGAAAACAGTCACAAGAATTGATGACTGTGAAAACTGATAGTGATGGAAAGACCCTCCTTGGTACTCAAACAGCAGCCCCCCTGCAGCCAACCATAAGGAAGCAAAAGTAAGGGAGGAAGGGAAGGGATCATGCATCTATTAAATGCCTACTATGTGCTAGGCACTTTACAAGAGCCCTAGGAGGTAGGTGCTGTTACTGTCCCCATTTTACAGCTGAGGAAACAGAGACAGGTAGACAGAAAGTGACTTGCTCAGGGTCACAGAGCTAGTAAATGAGATTGAATATGAACTCAAGTCTTCCTGATTTCAGGCCTCCAGGCCTAGCACAACTTAGCTGCACCTCAAGAAATTACTGATGTTTTTGCTGGTATGCAGTAGGTGCTTAATAAATGCTGAGTACAGGAAAAAAGAGAACTTGCAACTCCATGTTATAAAAATATCTCAATCATAGGAAATGAGTGAATATCAGAGGAGAAACTGCACTAATGTTCTGAAGATGGGATAATACTAAATGTTAAATGGAAAAAGTGGTAGGAAGAAAGGAAAGAAGGAAGGAAGAAACACAAGGGGGAAGAAATGTATTATCTGCTGCTACAGAGTGAATTTTTAAGTCTTTTTAGAGAAATATAGATGTTAATCTTCCAAGGTCCCTCCCCTCCCTAAACTAATCCAGATGACATTTATGCAGACACACATCCAACAGAGAGAAGCTTCGCCACCAAGGCCACCCCCCACCCCTTACTCTGGATCTCTAGGTCAGGCAGGTGCAGGGGGAGCCAGGCAGGAAATGTGCTGTGAAATTGAGCTATGTAGCACAGAAGCTAATTGAGAAGGCCTTGGCACATCACTCCCATAACCAGGCTGTCACATTCTCCTCAAGGCCTTTCCGCAGACTCCTGAACTTTGCCAGCTCCCTTCGAAAAAGTTATTGGGGAGCCTTGCTCAGAGCCCGGAGCTGTTTTTCTTTCCAAATCCCATTCTCAGTGCCGTGAAAGATCTGTCTCGTTCTCTCCACTTCACAAGCAGCAGAGGGCTATCTAGATGTCCATCTTCTATGTGAAATGAGTTTCTTCAGATTCTGTCACTTTACAGAAAATCCTGAATTTGGAGTCAGAAGACTTGGGTTCGAATCTCAGCTCTGCTCTTTACTACTGGTCTACCCTTGACTGTGACTTGGCCTCTCTGGGTGTCGTTTCCCCATTTAGTTCTTGCTATTCCACTTCTTGCCACTAGATGGCAGAGGACCTGCTGTTAGGAAGACCTGGATTTTCAATCCAGCCTCAGACTGTTACTCACAGTGTGACCCTGGGCAAGTCACTTCACCTCTGGCCACCTCAGTCTCTGCTTCTGTAAAATGGAGATGATAATAGCACCTGCCTCACACAGTTGCTATAGGGATAATATTGAGATAATATTTATATATAAGATAATATAATGAGATAATATTTATAAAACATTTAGCTCATATTGGGTGCTTAATAAATGGTTTTTTTCCCTCTTTTCCTTTTCCTCCTACCCCCGTTTGTGGTTTATGCCCAACCCTCCCTCCTTCCAAAACTTTCCGCAAATTTGAGAGGCTTCTATGTGATAAATATCCCGGGGCAGAGGGTGGGTACCACTGTTCCTCATGATGGCTCTCCTGAACTTGGCCATGAGTAAGATACTAGATTAGATTCTGCGGTCCCAGACAGGCAGTTGCTGAGCCCAGGCTGGAAAACATGTCACAGAGCTTCATCTACACTGCATCACACGTTGCAATGAATTTTCACCGAAGGAGTTAGCTGCTCTCCCTTGGATATGTTGTCATCCTAATCCACTTGGTTGTTTTTACCCCACTGGAAGAGATGTTTCTTGGTCTGTTTTATGAACCTCTGAAGTGCTAGCTATCATAGTATCTGAAACTCACACAGCATCAGCAAGCTAATAAACCAATATGCTTATAGAATTTTAGAGGAATAGAATGCTTTATTGCTTTGACTTTAAGAGCATTCAAATCTCACCTGCCTGGGCTGGAATTGCTTATGTCAAATTTGGAGAAATGTAATTTATTTTTAAAACTTCCAACTTCCCTTGGTATCTGGGGACTGTCAACCCAACAGGTTAATAGTTTTCTTCATTTAGAAAAAAAACTTGAAGGATTTGCAAGTCCTATTAGTCAAAATAACTTCCTCCATAGTTTCCTGACAAATAGCAAGCTAAGGTTCCATGCGCACTGCCTGGGACGAGGGCTTTTTCTGAAATGAAATTTTTAAACCCTATGATTTCACGAAGAAAGACTTTTTATATTTTTGCTTCATGATTATATGTTCATGTGCTTTAAAAAAGCAATGCTCTGTAGTATACCAATCACTTCTATACTCAGAATATCCCTGGAGGTGGTATAAGAAGTCAGTTATTCCTTAGATTCTGAGACTTTTGGAAGGTGGCAGGGACCTTTGTGATCCTTCAACTAAGCTGTAACTAGTACTAGGCAAAGAGAGTTCTACCCCAGAGCACTGACTTCCGGGAGCGTGAACTACCTTTCTGTGGGAATCCTCATCCAGCGTGTGCCACTATTTAGTTTTCCTTAGGCCTTCACTCCCAGGATCTTGTTGTTGGGTCTGACCTTTTCCTCACAGCCTCCACAGATGTGAGGACAAGACTCTGGAAGACAGGCCTCATTGTCTCCCCGAGCCAATGCCCCTGCACCTGGTAGTCTTTTACACCACCAATAAACCTTCCCCTCTCTCCTCCCTCTGTCCCCAGCTTCTGCATTGTCTGCACTCTTAGGGCCTCAGCCACACTCTGCCTGTGAAGGAATCCTTATATATAGATCCGTTCCTTTGGGAAGGCTCTGAGATATCAAAAAAGCAAGATGTATTTCACAATAGTGAAATACAATTATATGCCAAAACATATGTACGTGTGTATATAAAATATATCTGCATATTCATGTGAAGAAACATCCAAAGAAAAGAAGGGAAGCAGAATCATAAGGACATTGAGTTTAAAGGGACCTTAGATATCACCTGGTTCCATCTCCCTTCATTTTACAGATGACGAAGCTGAGATCCAAGAGTCCTAAGTGACTTGCCCAAGGTCAGATGGGGGGTAAATAGCAGATCAAACTCTCTCCTCTTCTAAATTTTTGCCAACTCTACTGCTCATCTGGACATGGGGCATTGAGTAGTTCAGTGTCCATTAATGAGAATAATTTTATGGAGGAGGTTTTGAGCCCCAGGTTCCATATGTATGTGTATATATGTAGTATGTAGATATATATGTATGGGGATTTGTGTATATGCATGTTTATAGATAAATAGATGGATGATAGGGAGAAAGATAATAAGAAATGATAGATAAAGAGTAGATGGATGGATTGATATGAGAGGAAGAACAGGTAGGATGCTTTGGACTAAAATTCAAAGAGAGAAGTTGGGCTAGGAAGGAGGGAAACTCTCAAAATGAAATTCTAAAGAGAAATAATCTTAAGGTTGAGGAAAGGGAATATTATCTAAAGATCACAATGTTAATGTACAAGGAATCCTAGGCTAACTTATAGTTTCAAAAGAGATCTACAGAAAATGGCAGCTAGGCTAGCACCAAGAAAAATGCAAACAGATGACTCAGTCCTGGAATATGAGGAGCAGGGGGGGTGAAACCTTAGCACAAAGTGAAGCTGGCTTCCCAGGGGGATGGGGAGTAGAGGAGCTCAGAGCAGGGACTGAGTCACTGCTGGGTGCAGGCAGAATGATGATAATGGGCAGCAGAGCTGGCTGTGTCTTATTTGGTCTTAATGGGTGAGGAATACAGGACCGCCACACTTTGCTACTGGGAAGGGAGAGGCTGAAGGAATTCTGAGATTCAGTGAGACTAAAGAACAATGAAATCTTCGACTGTAGTAAGAGAGACAGAGCGTCCAGGACAAGGAAAGTGGCAGTCACATTCCAACCTGCCCTGCCCGCTCAGACCAGATTTGGGGTATTCTCTTCATTTCTGGGTGCTTCATTTCAGAAATAATATTCATTCAGAAGAAGAAAATCCAAAGGAAGGCCTGAATGGCCAAAAGCCTCAAGCTCATGCCATCATTAGGAAAAAGAGATGTTTAACTTGAAGACAGGGACGGTAGGGGGTATTTCATGTGGAAGAGGGACTTCCCTAGCTTGGCAAAGGACAACGAAATGGGAAAAGTGGGTAGAAGGAGAAATTGGACAAATTTAGACCTGTAAGGAAAAGCTTCCTAAATATTTTACCCATCCAGAAACGAAATGGATGGCCTCAAGAAATAGTAGGTTCTTTTTCACTCAAGGGCTTCAGTCCACTGCTGAGTGTTCACTTATCAGGTATGCTGTAAAGGAGATTTTCTTTTTTTTATTTTTATTTATTTATTTATTTATTTATTTTATTTTATTTATTTATAAATGTTCTACAATCACTTCCTTAAAATTAAGATTTTATACCCCCACACCTTCCCCCCCTACCCCCCTCCCTCCCCATGACAGCATACAATTCTGTATAGGTTCGACATATACTTTCCTATTGAGCATATTTTCACTATAGCGATGTTATGTAGTCACACTGACATAAGTGGAAGAAATCATATAACAAATCAAAACATACACTAATTCATTGTTGGTGGAGCTGTGAGATCATCCAACCATTCTGGAGAATGGTTTGGAACTATGCCCAAAGGGCTACAAAAATGTGCATACCCTTTGACCCAGAAATATCACTACTAGGACTGTATCCCCAAGAGATTATAAAAATGAGATTTTCTTTAGGTACAGATTAGACCAGCATTTAGTACAAGACTTAGCATACAGTAGGTACCTAATAAATGCTAGTTGGTTGACTATATGACTGAATGGCCTCTGAGTTTCCTTCCAACTCAACATCTGTGATTCTTAGGGAGCATATCACCAAATAAGATTGCCATTTAACCAAAGAGTAATTATTAATTGATTGATGATAACCTGTAGGGAGGTCTCTAATGGAATGCCACAGGTATTTGCCTTTGGGCCAGTTTTGTTTAACATTTTTATCAATTACTTGATTACTAAATTATAAAATTTGCAGCTAATAAATAACTGCTAATATTTTGAATGACAGAATTAGGATTGCAAAAAGACTTCAATAGACTGGAGTGGTGGGATGAAGCAAAGAAAAAAATAAATGAGAATAAGTGTAAATTCGGATGTTTGGATTTTATTGTTGAAGCATTGTTGGACAGAAGTCAGATAACAAAAAGATCTATAGGTTAGTTAGTAGACTTGTGTGTGGTTTGTTCTTCGTTCTCAAAGAGGACCATGACATCAGGAAGATGATGCCATGACTTGCAAGTGAATTGGATTAAGTGAGGGAGGGCTATGCAAGGTCACCAGACTCACTCTGTCCTCCGGAGCCATCTGAGTTTAGTGGCAAGATCTTGATCAGTACAGGAAACAGATTCAAATTAATATTTTCTAGCCTTGGGAGGAGGGGAGCAGAAGGAGAAAAAAATAGTAGAAGCTGCAGAAATGTAGATTTGGGTTCAACACTTCCCAATAGTTGGAATTGTCCAAAAGTTGTGAGTTTTCCATTTTCCAGGAACCCTCAAAGGGTGGATGGATGACCCTTGTGAGGGGTGTTAGAGAGGGTATCATTTTCAGGTGTGGATTGGACTTAGGTGAAGTCCCTTCTGAGTCTGACCTGTGATTTTTGTGACTCTGTGATGCTATAAAGGTCAATCCCCTCATTTCCTAGATGAGGAAACTGAGGCACAGAATGTTTAAGTGACTTCTTTAGGTCACATAACTAGTTACTGTCAAAACTAGGACTAGAACTTAGGTTTTTTGACTCCTAGCCAACACTCTTTCATAGAAGTTCCCCTGTGATCTATCTGGCACCATTCAGGGCATTAGCACCAGCAGGAAGAAGATCCATCTAAGTTCTTAGGAAGCAACTTGAATCTGGGCAACCTTTCAGTTCTGTTCTAGTTCTTGTATATTGAGTCCTTAAACTCTGGTAATATCCCATGACTTTGAATTCCCTCATAGTTAACCAAGTTCACCATCTCAATCTTTCAGTATTGGTGTTCAGTAGTCAACTCGGTGATAGATTCAGCCTGACCCTTTGGGTCATATAATATGCTCTCATTGTACTATATAATTCTCCATCATTGCCCTGTCCTGGGTGAAGACTGCCCTTCCCTATTGCAGAGTTTCTTAATTGTTGGCCCAAATCAGTCCTATTCCAGGTGGAACCTAAAAGCAACTCCTGATTAGCTGATACTTTGATACCAACCTAAAAATGAGATACAACTGGAATTGGGCAGATGTGAGGCAGAGAGCATTCTGGGAAAAAGAAGCTATCTCAGAAATAGTCAAGAAGGTGAGAGGATGGAGAACAGTAGGTCATCTCCCCTGATGCTTGATGGAGCACTCATTAACTCCCGACAAGTTTCTGGAAGAAACAGCCGGGTTCAACCAGCTTGGTAAGCATCCAGTGGGTTTCTCATAATTGCTTCTGATTACTGCTCCCTTCCAGCACTAAGTCTAAGATCCGGTAAGCCTGTACCTTTGTGTGTCATATATGGATTATGCTTCTTTATTCTTGTAACCTCTGTGAAAAAGCAAACAGATGCTGCAGTGTATGACTGAGCAGCAAAAGAAAAGTGGCAAATAAAAGCCTAAGGCTGTAACCTTTTCAGATAAGCCTCTGAGGGTGAGGAGCCAAAACTGGTAGGAAAAAGAGTTTTAGCCTCACCAAGGTCTGGAGCCAGGGATCGATAGAGTAAACAATTGTTGACAAAGAAACCGAATAGCTGGGCAGTTTTTACCTTGGGATAGAATTGCAGTTGATCAGATTTCTTCAGAAATTGAAAGGCCCTGCTTGAACAAATTCCTCACAAAATTTTTTGGCTTCCACAGGTCATAGGATCACAGCTCTGGAACTGAAAAGGGTAGTCAATGACATGTAGTTCAACCTCTTTCATTGCACAAATGTAAGATAGATAACACTAGCACACAGGGGTTGGTGAGAAGGGAGGACCCATATATTTCGATAGGGTCAATCAAGACAGGTACAGCTTGTGTACTCCTCTAAATCACCTAAAGTCTTAATGGGGGCTGATCAAGGCACATACAGCATTCCAGCCTGTGCACTCAACCCTAGGGGTTCTCTATTCGCTGCTTTATAGGGCAATAGACAAAGAAGGAATCTTGCTACCAATAGCCTCCAGTTTTACTTTACCTCATCCCTGTATCTCACTGTGCAATAGTAGTGGATATTTACAATTTAAGCACAAATGTTTTTTATTATTTATCTTTATAGAATGCTGTGTGAGTGTAGTGGAGATGTTTTGAACTATAATCATGAGAATTCATATATAATACCTGGGAGCAAGTGATTATTATGGCTATGGATCCTGAGAAACCAAACTCTAAGAAAGAATGACAAAAATCCACCTTATACACACTGACATCCTCCTTACTTACAATAGATGAGGAACTTAGGCATGTGAAAGTCATGGCTTTCCCAGCATCACCTAGGTAGTAAGCTCCAATCAATCCATCTATGTGTCAGACATTGTGCCAGACACAGGAAACATAAGACAAAAATCAACCTAGACCAGGGAGGAACTTATTTGATGTACAACCAGGTCCCTAGAGAAGGATTGCATGCATCTGGTAGATTTCTATTTTCAACATTCCTGCCCTGGTGTTAAGTTCATTTTCTTCCTCATGGGACCCAAGTGCTTCTCAGTACCTCTAAAATTTCACAGCCCTGGGGTGAAGTCTTAGTTACAGTTCTCTTCCCTGTTCCTCAGACTGAAGCTAGAGAAGAGGTATAATGAGGCTTCCTCCAGCCCTGGTCTAAGCATTGCCTTTATTCCTTTCTACTATCTGCTCCATTGCCTCTTCCGACTCAAACTATTTTTAGATAAAGTTAAAACTGAAAACTTTTTAATGTGACTCCAAACTCATGTGAAATATCCAAGAAATATTTGGATTTCATTGTTGTTAACAGAAGGAAATTGGGTTGCTCAGTTTCTTACTATTTCAAACTAAATCCAATGGCTGTTTAGCCAAGCTTAAATGATGTTTGAGAAGAGAACCATGAATATAAAGGTACCAGGAGGCTCAGGGTGAAAGATTACTAGAGATTAAATTCCCTCACCCCTCATTGCGTCTTCTAAAACGCTAGAGTCCTCCAGACAATCTCACATGAGCTTGGGGCATAGAGGAAAGGGCATGTTACTCCCAGTCATCCAATTTGTCCCCCTAGACCTTTCCAGTTTGTAGTAATCTGGAGTTTAGCAAAATAATTCTCTTCTTGTATTAGAGGAATTAAGTTTGGAAATGTCTGAAGAGGAAAGATGCTTTGTGAAATTTGTCTAGACAAGGAAAACAATTATCAGCTGTGTCTATATGGCTACACAATGTAAAGAAAGCAGAAACGGGCTAGTCCTTCAGTTGGATAGCTCTCAACAAACTGTCAGCCATGATACCTTTCAAATATTCATATGAGGGACTGATGCTATTTCTCAACTCTTATCTGGATAGTTTGCTTTGTTTTGGCAGAGCTGTCATACCATGGGCTTCTAAAAAGACTTGAGAATTTTAAGAAATGCTTTATGTCTTTTTTGGAGTTGTTCTGTCCCTGCATGTTATTTCATCAGTATAAAAAAATTTCTGCTGTGGAAAGTTCCTTTATCAGTGCTGATCACCACCTGCTCTGCAGCTTATATGGCCTTAGAATGTTTCCTGGGACACTAAGGAATAATGTGACTTGCCCAGGGTCACCCAGCCAGCATGTGACAAAGACATCTGGAACCTGGGTCTTTTTGTCCCTAAGGCTAGTCTTCTGGCTACCATAACCTGACACTTCTTCTTGGTGTCCTAGGAAAAGACAGGTCGATTTCCCATTCCTTGTTGTAAAGGGTGTGGAAAGGGACAGGAGTCTGTGATTTCTTTGGTACCAAGAGCTCTCAGAGAGGAGATTCTCTCTACCAAGAATGCTCAGCATCTTTTCTGCAACTTCAAATTACAAAAGAAGTGAAATTATAGAAGCTACTTTAAATTAGAGTGTTGTCTAGACGACTGAGAGGTACAGTGACTTGGTGAGGATGACACAGCCTGGGTGTGTCCAAAATGGACCTCTCTACCCACCATGCTGTATGGCCTTGTTCCAAAGAGGATAAATGTGCTCATCTGTGATGTTCCAATGGTAGCCAATTCATGGCTACCACTGGAAATTAACTTGAGTGCATCAATGCCCTCATACTTAATTTCAGTAGAGTATCTGAGGCAGATTCCATGATATTAAATTCTATCTTATGTCATAGGGAAGATCTAATATATAAGAAACTTCTTGTGAGTCTTAATGAGGATCCCTCCCAGTCACAGGGGACCATGATTTGATTCCCACTGGGGAGTTGTAACTATTTTGATGAGATAGCCCAAGGTAGCAGAAGAACTCTGACCTAGGAGAGAGAAGGCCTTTATTCTATTCTGGTTCTTCCAGTGATTGTGTGACCCTGAGTAAGCAATTCCAACTTTCTGGGCCTCAGTTCCCTCATTTATATAAAGGGTTGAGGGAAGAAAGATAAATGACCTAAATAATATCTAGTTCCTTTTAGTTCTTAAAAATTATCTGATCCCTCGCAACTGATTGAACTCCGAAAACCTGGGAGGAAGATGAAATCTCTCTACCACCCCGCAATACAAATGAAACTCTTTTGGTACCATCATCTGGTCATTTCATATTCTGAAGGGAAGAGGAGAGGGGAAAAGAGAGGAGAGGAGAGTTGAGGAGAGGGGAGGGGAGAGGAGGGGAGGGGAGGAGAGGAGAGAGCCCCAAGATAACAGGAATTATGGAAAATCTCACCCAACCCCCAAGAAGAGGCAAATGGAGAATAATATGCACAAAACCCACTGGGAAAATATTCATGATATCATGTCCTTGGTAGTGTCCAGGGGTGATAGATCACAAAGAGTGCTGGATTTAATGGTGGCTTTCTAGCTATATAAATTTGGACAAGGACATGACTGTGGGCCTCAATTTCCTGATTTATGAAATTGATGTGATCTCTAAGGTCCCTCCCATCTCTAACAATCTGCAATTCAGAAATGACCACCTGCTCCTCTGGAAGACTGATGGGTACGTGTGCTGATCCTAGAGGTAAAGAACCCATTTGTGAAATGGACCATTGTGGTTTTCCAACAAACTACCCTCCACATAAGCTACTGTATACGTCTCAACAGGCTTCATATAGAGGTCTGAGGGCTAGATTCTAATAGATTGAGTCAGTGTTTACGTTTTCTGAATCAGGCAATGAAAAGCTCAGAAGCAAACCCCAGTGCTCAGCCCTCCTGGGGCCTAAATTTGCATTTCCCTTTCTTTCTTTTAGTCTTGAGGAAATGACATATCATAGATTGCCTAGAAAAGGGGAGCCAGAGCAGATTGCGAGAAGCGGAATGTGGGGAACTAGCATGTGTCAGTTTTGTCCCAAGAAAGACAAAACTATGAAAGTTTTTAATGGTGATGGCTGAAAAGACACGATCAAAGAATGCCATCTACAGATCAGACTATATACTGCAAAGGATGCAAACTGACAGAGCTCATTTATATTGGAGCAAGGGTGGGGGGCTTTATTTCCTTGGTGTTATAGGTTATTTAGATTAAGGATCACGGGGGAGGCCTAGTTTTTTCCTGCTGCAGCCCAGCTGTCAAGAGGTCATATGAACATATGAGACCAGATACATAAAGGTCTTTTCCAAGACATCCCCAGGAAAGCAAAATGAATAGAAAAGGTAATTAAGGACTAGAGAAGGCTGGTGACAAAGCCTCTGGGCAGAGGCTGGAGGCACTAAAATCCTGGGAGCCCAGACCCGTGGAGCATCCAGCTTGTGCTAGATTCATGAAGCCATGTTGCAAGATGGACATAACCTATATTCTTGTGTGGCCAGGATCATCACAGTTTTAGAGCTGGAAGTCTATTATCTGATCCTCCCCCCAACCCCAACATTGTTTTTTAAAGACTCCCACACTGAGGTCGAAAAAGGGATAGAAACTTTGAGCTGGAATCTAGTAGCAAGCACTTTATGTGAAAAGAACTTGAGGAAGGGACTAAGCATTTATATAGCACCTACTATGTGCCAGCCTCAGTACTAAGTTCTTGAATAGCTAACATTTATCTAGTGCCTACAATGTGTTAGGCACTGTGCTAAGTACTTGATAAATATTATCTTATTTGAGTCTCACAACAACTCTGGGAGGTAGGTACTATTCTGATTCCCATTTTATGGTTGAGAAAACTAAGGTAAACAGAAGCTAAGTGACTTGCCCAGGGTTACCTAGCTACTCAGTATTGGACACCAAATCTGAACTCAGGTCTTGTTGACTCCAGACCCCGTGCTGTACCCACTGTTTGTGGGGGGTTGTTGACAAGATCAATGTAAATTAGCAGTGTGATGTGTCAGTCCTCAAAGTTTTATGAAATACTCCCTGTGTGAAAGCACTATGCTACGTGCTGGGGATACAAGGAAAAAGGAGGGAACAGAGATTCTAATTCTAAATAACAAAGTATCTACACAATACGTACACGGATGAAAGTGAATCTCACAGGGAAGGGGCTGGGGTACGTGAGTGGGGACAAGAAAGGAGAAGGCCTCTTCCAAGTTTCCTAGTATGTATTCTTATACTCTCCTTTCCTTCCTGCAATCTATATCTCCCACCTCTGTACCTTTGCACTGGCTGTCCCTCATGCCTGGAATGCTGTCCCTCTTCACTTCTACCTCCTGAATTTCCTGACTGATTTCAAGACTCAACTCAACCTCTGTAGGAGGTCTTTCTTGATCTCCTCCCCTCCCCTCCCCTCTATTGATAGTGCCTTCTCTCTCAGGTGATTTTCTGTTTATACTTTGTGTTAGGTTTAGTTAGGCTTAGTGTACATATACATGTGTATTATTTTCCTTTTAATTTCTTTGGTTACATTCTAGGATATCTAGGCTGGAGGTTGGTGAAAGACCAATATTTGTGATTAACTGTATGCGTGTTTTTTACCCTCACTACAATGCAATTTCTTTGAAAGTTAACACTTTCTAAATTCTTGTTGAATTGAATAGAATTGAAATTCCATAGAGATCTCACTCATAGTATGGGTTATCATTAGAATTTCTGACTGACATTGTGTTTAATCCATGTTTGGACAGTTGACACAATTCTCTGACATTTTCAACAAGTGCAAAGATGGAACCAGAACAAGGCAGTGGTTCTGGCTTTGAGTTTAGTATGCATCCCTACATAGGGAAAGCCAATGAGAGTGAGGGTGGAATTGTCCTATCCCTTAAACCCCATGCACGTTCTCCCTAAAAGGGGAAAATCTGAGAGTTCTTGTGTATTATAAACAGTGTGATATGGCAATCCAAAAAGCAAATGCAATCCTGGGCTGGATTGAGAGACTTAGTGTCCAGGTCTGGGGAGGTGATGGTCCTACTGTGTTTTGCCATGGTTGGACCACAGATGGAATCTTGTGTTCAATTTGGGTCACCACATTTTGGAAAGAAAAATAGGCAAGTTGGCACACATTGTGAAGAAAGTTAGGATGGTTAGAAGACTGGCAAGCAAGCGATATGAGGAAATGCTGAAGGAACTGTGCTCAGTTACCAGAAGAGATGCCTTGTGGGAGATGCCATGCAAATATTCGAAGGGCTGTCATGGAAAAGAGGTTTGAGACTTGTTCTCTTTGGCCCTGGGGGAAGAACCAAGAGCATTGAGTGGCAGCTGCAGAGAGAGTGATTTAAGCGTGTTATTTGACAAAACTTCTTAAGGATTATAGTCCTCCCAAGGTGGAACAGGCTGCTTGGGGAGGAGCTGGACTCTCCTTCACTGGGGAGAGCCTAGATGACTGCTTGGCTGTGTAAGGTAGAAAGGATTCTTGTCTGGAGATGGTTTAGACCAGACCAAGGGTTCTTAACCTGGTATCTAGGGATCCCTCATGAGCCTGTGGATAGATTTCAGTGTGTCTGTGAACTTGGAAAAAATTGACATCTTTATTTTCACTAACTATTGGCTTCCTTTGTAATCCTCTATTGTCAAGGGTAAGGAATGTGCAGCCTTGAGGCGGCAGGTTCCCCACCCTTGCTCTGTGTTTTATTTTATACTTTTCCAAATATGATTCTGAGAAGGACTCTACACAGAAGCTTCATCGGACTTTCCAGGGGGTGTTCACGACACTGCAAAAGTCCAGAAACCTGGAATAGATGGGCCCTCATGTCCCTTATTGCTTCTTGTCACTATCACAGGCAACTTTCCTAACCTGCAACTGATATAGTTAACAGAAAGCTCATGAGATGAGATTATTTTTCCATTCCATTGATTCCTTAAAATAGATTTGTGAACTACACCACAGGATTTGCAGAAAAAAATAGTCATTTCAGTTGAATTGAAGTCATGGAGGTTACACGGTGGTTACACAATGTAAATAACATTCAGCTGACCAGTTTACCTAAAGATATCTGTAGCTAGTCCAGTGTCTGGCACAGAGGTGCTACGAAAATTCTTTTTTGAATGAATGAATGACTATTTACCTGGACTGTTTGCCTGGATTGTCTCAGTCAAAAAAGTCAACCTGGTAACTGTGCAAACAGATGTGTTTCCCTATGTTGTCAATGTGGCTATAACCTTTCTTAGAGCTATTGAGATATATTTGATTTGATGTGAAAGATTTGAACTTTTGTTGATTAATAAGATTATTGATCTGGTTACCTCTCAGTGATCTTTTAAGTTTTCCTTGTGGACCAAGACAAGTATTAGCAGTATCCTTTCCCCTCCAGTTCCTCTCCCTTGGACACAAGAAAAACAACTTTCTTCATCTAATTTCAAGTGTTTTAGTCCCATCTGGACCTGGATGCTTAAATACAACATCATCCAAGCTAGGAAAACAGAATCTGGAGGCAAACTGCATTACTTTTCTAAAACCCTACCTTTGGATGGTATGAGCCCTGAAAAAGGCATATGTGCCCAGCAGGGGAGAGTACAGTGTTCATGGATAAATAGAGGTGCAAGGAGGGGGACAAGTTTCATCTACCAAATGCCTATGTGGTATGACCCTATAGGTGCTGAAAATGATTCTCCTGGGGAATAGAAAAGAAAGCTCTGTCATAGCACCTGCTTTGAAAGAGTGCTCTGGGGAATCACATGAAGACTTTATCACCCTTTATTATTTATGTTACATTATTTTGGGCACTGGAAAGGAGAGCATGAAAAGGAGGGAGGAGGCAAGCTTACATTTGCTGCCACATTCAAGAATCACTCATTCTATCCGAGAAAGCCAAGTTTATTTGAACTCCACATGCCAACTTCCAAATATCCTTTTGTGCTGAATGCACTGCAACATTGAAAACCAGTAAGGATGGCTCACCTTCTCTATTGTTCTGTGGAGATTCTTAAACATTTTCTTCACAAGCAACAGTAAAAAGCCCATCGAAAGCCACACATATTCACAATCTGAAAATGAAATGTAACTTCACAACCTGAAAAGCTGCTCAAAAGAGACTTTCTCAATGGTTTATGCTGAATAATTTTATAGCTAAATGAAAGTTAGATTTGAAAGCGAAAATAGTCACTACTCAACTACAATTTTATGTTTGATTAGACGTACATTCTAAACATTCCTTACTGGAAACTTACATGACTGAAATTAGCAAAAACAACAACAAAAACTTCATATAAACTGACAGGTGAAAGGAAATTGTAGGAACAATCATGCACTTCGTTGAACACTGTGGTGTTACCAAGTGATCACCAACCTTAGAAAGCTTCTCTCCATCTTGAATTTCAATCTTTTTAATTTTAGCAAACAACACTCAGTTAACGGTTGATAATCATTGAGTTCCCACATATGTTTGAGGAGCCCATTACCCACTCTTTTTTGGTGGCAGGTGGCACTTTGAAGCTGGAGCCACAGTTTGTAGCCATGTGACAAATACTGGATTTTTTTTTCCATGTGTGAGTTGTGTTTATGAAAGGACCCTAGCCAGTTCTTGTTGCCAGATCGCATCAATAACGAAATCTAAGGAAAGTCCAATTTGTGAAGAAGTCCTAGCAGATGGTGGGTAAAAAACTCTATTTTCATGAAGAAGGTAACATACTGTGATTAGCACAACAGCAATACGGGTCAACAGTAATTTTTAGTATTTTTCCAAGGCAGCGTTGAAGAGAATGCCTTGCTGGAATTGAGACAGATTGGAAAGTTCTTACTTGAGAGCTTCAGATGTTCACTCTGATGTTCAATCATAATATTTTAGGTAATCAGAGAAACGGTTTTTTTTTGGCAAGGGACAATCCTATGGCATTTGCCAGTTCTTAAAGTTGTTTTTTTAATTGAAAGTTGCTAATAATACTGTGGGGGTTTGGAAAACATGTTAAATAAAGCCTCCTTTGGGTATGACAGAAGGACACAGAAATGGGCAGGGGCAGGGTCTTAGAGACCATCAAGTTATAGGATCATAGATTCAGATCTGGAAGGGACTTTAGAGGTCATGGGTTCAACCTCTTCTTTTTACAGCTAAATAAACTGAGGCCCAGGCAGATTGAGTGACTTGCCCAAGGTCATATAGGTAGTAAGTGGCAGATCCAGGATCTGAACCTAGGTTCTGTGACCCTAAGGTCAACACTCCTTTCTCTGTTTTGTTTCACATCATACATGTCCTGCCTTGGCCATTACCAGGTTTCATTAAACATTGAGCATTTTCTTTTAGAAGACTGCAACATGGTTTATTGGATGGGGCCTTATATGAATCAAGTGTGACAACACGTTTAGGTGGCTGTCATGTGTAATTTCTACTTGGAAAATAAAGAAACTCTAAATTTAGTTTTGAGTCATATACCGAGTCCGATATGATTTGCTCATTTACTAGTTAGCTCCAAACAAGCACAGCTGCTACTTCAGATGTGTTTGTTTTCTTCCTCTTTTCCTCCTCCATTGGTTCATGGGCTGGGAGTTTGCTTCACTTTGATATTTACTGGATCTCATTAGGGCAGTTTCACGACCACAATGCAAGCTCCAGCTCTTCCAATATTAACAGGAACTTCCTGAAGAGAAAGAGATATGTGTGGATGTCATTAAATGAGATCCTAGGGAATGGGAGTCAGTTTCTTTTGTGAAACACATTTAGGAATCCTAAATCTAGAAAATGTAAGAGCTAGAAGGGACAACCAAGGGTATATAGTTGAATCGATGTATATGGCACAGGAGAAAGCTAAGACCCACAGAAGGGAAGTAATTTGCCCCGAATCATCTACCTACTTAAGGGGAGAGCCAAAACTGACCCTGTAGTATGGTGTTATTTCTGTTATACCTCTTGAAGTCTAAAGCATGAATCTATGAGCCTCTGAGAGTTGGTCTTTCCTACTACTCAAAGACATCAGAGACAAATGTTTAAAGATCCTCAGCAAAATAGTTTCTTTATTTATACCTTTTAATGTATAATGCTCAGACAGTTCACCCTTGAGTCTTAGCTAAATCTCTCCTGCTGCTCTAATGGTCTTCTTCCCTTTCTGTCATCCGTGCATGGGGCTGCCCCTCAGCATGAATTTCCTGATCACCACAGTTCCATATGGTTCTTGCAGGGCTACTGAAATAAGAAACTAAACTTCTCAAATTCCTCTTGAAGTGGATAAGACTTCATGCTTAGTATCTTTCTCTAGAGGCTTCCTGGTAAAATAAATTGGCCTGGGGTGGGAATCTATACATCATTTAGTACAGGTTACTACATTAGTATGAGGAACAGCTTTGTTCAGCATGGTTGGAATGGAGAGTGTGTGAAGAGGTATTGTTCAAGAAACAAGGAAGGCAAGTAAGACTGCATTCTGATTGTGCTAAATTTCAGACAAAGGAGTTCCTGCTTTATGGCGGATGTATTCTATTAGAGAGCCACTGAAGCTCTGTGGGCAGGGGAATTACAGGGAGAGACAGATGCTGTAGGGAAAACATTTCACAACTTCATGGAATATAGACTGGAGATGGGGACACTGAATGCAGAGACACCAGTTAGGAGGCCACTGTAATAGTCAAGAAAGGAGGGAAGATGGCCTGAATTAGAGCGGTGGCTACACGTGTGTGAGTGGAAAGGATATCAGTGATGACAGGGGCTGCAACTAATTGTATATGAGGGAGAGGAATAGGGAAAAGTCAGAGATGATACAGGCAGTGAACCTGCTGACTGGAAGGATGGCGGAGCCCTTGACGGAAATAAGGCAGTTATAATGGGGAGAGTTTGAAGGGATATATGTTGAATTTGGAGTCACAGGACCTGTGTTCACATCCCAGCCCTATCACTTACTACCTATGTGACCTTGGGGAAGTTTCTTAACCTCTTCAGACATCAATTTCTTCATCTAAAGATAAGAGCGTTGAACTAGATGACTTTGGGGTTTCTTTGGTCTCACATGCCATCTCCTACAGGAATCTGGACTGGATTCTATCTCTACATGTATGATAGGAGGCCATCCTCATAGCAAATATATACCCAGGGCTTTCTTTTTTTACTTTTGAGTTTGCTATTTTTAGTTTGGCAGAGGGTTGTTACATGAAATAGAGATTAAGTTTATTATTTATTTTACTTGATCCAAGTGGGCAGAACTAGGAACAGTGGGAGAAGTTATGGGGAGCAAGTTTTCACCCTAAACAATTCGAGACATCCCCCAAAAGAATGGACTGCCATGGGAAGGCATGCAGAAACAAGAGGCTTATTTGTCAGGGATTTTATACAGAGGATTCCTGCTTCACATGGATAGCCTCAGAGGGCTCTTTCGCCGCTTTAAGAGTCTCTGATTCTAACACACATCACAGATCCTAGCATCCCACCCCACTCTTTGCACCCTGGTCAGGAAGTAACAGAATTCTCAAGATCTTTTATTTAACGTAGGGAAAAGTGCTCAGTATATGATTGTTTCTATGAGCTTACCTCTGTCCATTCATTGTTTTGTGCATCATAGGACTCGACTGTGTTCAAATACGAATGTCCATCATATCCTCCCACTGCATACAAGCGATCTCCGAGGGGACAGACCCCAACAGCATCACGAGGGATACTTAAGGGTGCTACTGTTGTCCATGTGTCTGTTTTTGGGTCATACCTAAGAAATTTTAGAAGAAAAAATTGTGAGGTGGCAATCTAGTGCGAAGATAGTTCAAAACAACCGCCCATACACATATAAAATATATACACATATTTGCACACATGTATACACACATATATACAAACACACACACACATATATATATATATATATATATATATATATACAGACACATATATTACTTAAATACACAGGTATATCTCAAAACAAAAATTGACAGTGTATTTCAGAATGTTCAATAACTCTCCACAATTAAGTGAGGACTATTTAACAGGCAGCATGTCTTCATTCAGCCACTAGAGGACTCTCTAAGCACATGATAAAGCTAGAAAACATTTGTAAGTTACAAAAAAACAATGTCTTTGTTGAGACTCAGAGAGGAAGTCTTACAATTTCTAATCACATCCCAGGAAGAAAAATTTCCCATCGACCATGATTATGCTTTTTGAGCAATTTTGACTATTTTTTTTTCTGATGAGGTGCCTGTCCCTGCCTGTATAAGGGTTAAAACTGAGAGTAATGCAGAATGAAACTGTGAATTCTTTGGCTTTGGGTATCAGGGCACCTTACATTTAATACAGCTTGCAGCAAGGGGAGGCATTGGCCACATTCTTAGATTGTCATTCTCCACTATAAATCTGTCTCTTTTTTTCCGGGGCCCTAGATTTTTTTCTCCATTTTTATTTTCAAGTTAACTCCTTTTCCCTGAACCTTTTCTATTAGAGGAACAGAAGAAAATTCAGTTATCCCCACTCATTGGAAAGCCTGAGGAATTCTTGTCCCAAGCCTTGGAGCATTTTCCTACCTGGTACAGGACAATAAGAGCAAAAAGTGAAGACCAATAAAATAATACACTCACCTTAACCCTTGTTAAAAGCCCCTCTGATTTTATGTTTGTCTACTAAAATATTAAATGGTAAGTTTATTTTATTAAAAAGAAACAATTTTACAATATTCCACTGTATTTTAAAATTCAAGCTTTTTGTTAAACAACTTATCTCTTCTATAACATTCTGCTTTGTTCCATGTTTCTATTTGAACATAATTAAAACATGCAATTTCTCTTTAATCTGACATTAGGTCAGTTTGTATTCCTTTAATGTGCTTAACATGTTGTATATCACATTTATCTTCATATGTGTATTATTTCTCCCAAAATGTGTTAACTGTTAGTTCCTTGAAGGAAGGGACTATACCTTTTTGATCTTTGTATATTCCCCCAAATCTAGCACAATGCATTGCACAGACTGGCGATTTAGTAAATATTTGTGAGTGAATGAATGAAAGAACTTATCTGTGCACTTAGGATCTTTTAGATTGCATGGATTCAACTCTACATTAAAAGAAAACGGAAATATTTAATCACTTAACTTTTAGTACCATTTACTAAGTTATATATTATGTGGTGACATTCTAAAATTGTCTGGCTGCATTCCTGATCCATACCGAATGCTGGTTTAAAAAAACTGCTATGATCAATTGCTGTAAAACTCATCTGTCTATGAGGACAGGTGCATGTGTAAATTATAAATTATTTTAGAAAATTTGTTTTTCTTAGCAGATTTGCTCTAAAGGATTCAGAACTTTGTGTGATAAGTAATAAAACCTGGCTAATGTTCAGGGGCTGAGTAATGTCCAGTCTTCCAAAGGCTAAGTGAAAAACAAATTTCAGGAACATTGTTACTAGTAAAGACCTTCAGGAAGTCATCAGACGTGTAACACTTAGTAACAGGCTGACTGCAAAGCTAAAGAAGTCCTTTTCCCTTTTGTTTCTCTTTGCTCTTAGATATTAGCTGTGGTAATACACTGAGAGCTAAGGATGCCCTCAGGGAAAGCATGGTGAGCCAGAACTCAAGGGAACCAAAATTCCATTCTTATTTAGCCAATTACAGTATGATTAGGGACACCCACATAACTTTCTGCACCTCCTTTTTCCTATTCATGGAAAAGGAATCCCACTCATAATCCTTTCTCCGATCTCAACACAAATCAGTTTTTGGTGCAGGTCCAAGGACTCTCTACATTTTACAAGCCAATAAAAGTCTCGGCAAGAGACTTTTGGTGACATTTTGTCACAAAAAAAGCCATTTTGTGACATTCTTTGCAAGGATGTTTGAACATGTTTGGGCTGTAGGTTTAACATTTTCTTTTTTGTTACTGTTATTAAAGGGTAATCCCATAAAAGGGAAGAATGGTGAATTAAGAAATGGAATGCTATCAGTCCACATGATCCACGAAGACAGATGGAAAGCAGTCTAAAAACCTGCACAGTGCTGTGTACGGTTGGCTAGTAGGAGTATAATTATTGATATCGTTATTCATGGTCACTGTTAAGCAAAGTGCAACTGGAACAAGAAAAAGGAGTTCTTATTCCTCTGGCTGTATGTGTTGGCAAGGAAATTTAACTTCCTATGGACCTTTAGAGAACAAACTGCACCATAAAAAACTCCATGGCTATGAAACCAATGTCCTGGTCCTTCAACTCGTTATAGTCAAGTCATCTCTGAGAGAAGCATCATGGTCCAGGGAAAGTCTGGTAGATTGGGGGGCTGAAGCCCTAGGTTCTAATCCTGGCTTGACGGCTTCCTACCTGTGTGACCTGGAGTAAGTCACTTGCCCTCTCTAGACCTCCATTCCATCACTGGAAAAGTGAGAAGGTTGGGGAAGGTGGCTTCCAAGGTTCCATCCAGCTCTCTGTGTCATCCTGAGATGATCTAGTGCCATGGGGAGGCATGGCTTGGAACAGGATGTGTAGGCCAGAGCAGGGGATCGGGGTGGACATCTGATTGAGGGGTTGTACACTGCCTGAAACCCATGTCCCAGGTGAGTGAGGAAACTGAGGCTCATAGTCTGGAGATTTGGGAGCATGGGGACAAGCCTTGGGGTCCTACTGTCTCTCAGCAGATAACTGTTTAGAGTGAAATTCCCTGGTCCACACACAAAAAAATGTTCAGTTATCTGGATGGTTTACAGTGAAGCTTAGTCATACAAGTAATGTGTTACCAATCTGTTTGGTGCTTTGATGAGGTCAAGTCTACCTCTCCTTTGAAAAGATGCAAAGCACTGATGGGGCCCATTTTTCTGGCTATGATCCTCTACAGATCCATGTATTAGGGTAAAAGTCTTCTCAAAGGTCCTGAGCAGTAAACAATGCTCCATTTCATGGCAATCTAATACACACTTTCCAATTGCAGCTTAGTGCCTTTGCCATGGAACAAATACTTTCCACCATGAGATGAATAAAACATCAACATGGCCCAACTTATATCATGATAATATTGCAACGTCTTTGCAACGTTCCAGGCGCTGTGCTAAACACTCTATTATTACCACATTTGAACTTACAGCACCCTGGGAGTTATTCTCCCCATTTTACAGATGAGAAAACAGAAGCAAAGAGGGTTTACGTGGCTTGCCCAGAGTCACATAGCTAGTCAGTGTCTGAGGCTGGATTTGAACTCAGGTCTTCCTGATTCTAGGCCTGGCAACCTATTCACCACAGTGCCACCTAACCGTCCCATATATTTGAATATACAATAGGCCATATCAGCTCTCCCTAAAACAGACTCCAGTGTTCCACTGGACCTATGATCCAATATAGGTACTCTCTCCAACAAGTTAGATAGTGCCTTATCCCTGCCTGACTATCCTGTAAAACTTTCCCCCATGCCTTTGTCACAGCAGGTTTCCCCAGCGTGCTGGGAGTCTTCCTCCAGTTCTTTTGACATCACGAAGCTCCAGGGAAGTGCCTATGCCTCTCTGGCTATCCCTGGCTCTTACCATGTGCCCAGCTCATCTTCTTTATACGTCTACATTTCTTTTTAGGACATCCTTCACTCTACTTTCTCCTTCCTTTGAAACTTGCTCACCCTTCCTAAAAACTGGCTCTTAGCTTCGGGCTGGAAGTGACCTCAGAGATCATCTTGTATATGACCCTTACAAGAGAGACATGAGGCCCAGAGAGGCTCGAGCACTTTCCAAGCTATCCAGGTCAGGTGGAGCAGAACGGACACTGGATTCCACTTCCTTCTGACTCTGAGTGTGATATCCTTTCCATTATGCCACACAGCCTCTAGTCCACATATGTGCTTTTATTTGCCATTAGGCATTAGCTGACTTAGTAAAGATAACCACAGTCTTCTATCTACATTAGGGTTACACATTGGGATTTTTATGGTCTAAAACCAAATAGCGAGAAAACGCTCCTAAAATTCAAATCATTTTTGTTTGTTTTAGAGATAAGTCTACTTAGCCCCTATCAGGAAAGTTAGGTGCCTGACCATTTTCTCAGGCTCCCGCAGGTCACTCTGAATGTTTCATCTTTAAAGTAATTCTTAATTCTACAAAAAAAGGAAAACTCTTGTAACTGATTATGTTTTAGTGCTTCTAGACATGTTAGACTTTCTCATTGTGGCTACTGTTCACGCATCAACTTGTAATAAGGTCTGTGCTCAACATGCACAGAGATTCCCTGATTTCTTCCAGCTGACTGTGTCACTCAGCACTCAGGGTCCTTGGGGGAATGGACTTTTTGGGCCGTTCAAGACTAAAGGCTTTGCTGCTTTGGTACCATGCCCTTTTTCTGGAAACAGAATGAGAAAGTTTATTTTATGATATAGTCAATAATCTGTGATTAACTCCCACAGTCTCATAAGTACCATACAGAGCAGAGCCCAGGAAAAAAATCTGGGCCCCTCTCACTTGTCACATGACCTTCGATAAGTCTCATTTTACCTCTGTGGGCTTAATTTCTTTTAAATAAAGAGGTTGAACTAGATGCTCTATAGGAATATTTTCTAGCCCACACTATACTATAAATTCTCTACTGTAACTCTGCCCTACATGGGACATTACTTCCTTGATGCCTCAGGGCCACAGACCAGGAGTCAGAAGTTAAGGGCATAATACAGAGAGTTTCTAATGGTTTTGGTTTTTGAGAAGGGCCTATGGTAATAACATGTGCTGGGGATTTGCCTTGGATCATGGACTGGCAATTGGGAAAAGGTGATCTATGAGGCCCTAGTCACTCCTCACGCTCCATAAGTCTAAGTTACTGTTCTCTTTGTTATGGACATGGTACACATGAGGACCTGAAGGTGTTTATAATTTTGTTCGTTTGCTAGTAGAAACATAAACAAGACACAGACAGCTTCTGCTAACCTCTGCTGATGGTCAGGAACAGCAGTGTGGATCATCTCCATTCAACACTCAGGTCTGCAGGAAATTCTTAGAAATCTCTTTGGCCTTTGAGGGTGGACTTTATTTTTGAAGCAGCCAAATGTCATTCTGAGCTAAGTTTGCTAAATAACGTCACCAAGTTCATCTCAGGAATGATGACTGTGGTGGGAGGTCTGGGGGCGATGGGGAAGGGAAAGATCATGATGTGACTACAGTGAGAAGACATGTAATACGTATGTGTGACTCTGGGTGTGGGCGGCTGGGGCTTCTGTGGCTCTGAAGACAATTCCAGGTGTGGCGCTCCAAAATTCCCAGCAATCACAGCCTCTTTGTGATAAGCACATTTACCCAACCCCTGGCAGGTGGCTACTCTAAAGGACAAGGCTCATTCACTGGTCTGATAGGTTTGTAAAAAGAACAATCTGTACAATCACACCTTATTAATTCAAGAGAGAACTGAGATTCTGTTTCATGCTGTTTCCCCAACAGTTCCTAGTATAGTGCTTAGCATGAGCTAAGTAAAAATTTGTCTAATTTATAAAGAGGGAGGGGATAGAAGGAAGGGGAAACAAAGAAAGAAGGAAAGAAGGGAAGGAGAAGAAGGAACAGAGGGAGGGAGGAAGAGAGGAAGGAAAGGAGGGCAAGAAATTGAAGAAGAAATGACAAGGAAGAAAAAGGGAGGGAAAGAAGGAAGGACTAATGGAAGGGCAAGGAGGGAAGGGAATGAGGAAGAGGGAAATAAGAAAGCAAGAAAAGGTACCTTTCCACACAGTCAGAAAGCCTGGAGCAGTGGTTGGATGTAGGGGCATCATGTCCTCCAACAGCGTATAACAATCCATTGTAGGTTGCAACCCCAACGCCACCACGTCTTTTTGACATCGATGCACACATACTCCATTTGTTGGTGTGAGGGTCAAAACACTCCATAGACTTTAAACAAGAGCTTCCATCTCGTCCACCAACAGCATATAATCTAGAAAATGAAGAGAAAGAGAGACACACTGTACAATGCTCTCCATTTTCTAAGCTGAATGAACAAGGAAAGAACCATGGAAAATTATTGAAATATTATAAATACAGACTCTAATTAATAGAAGCACTGAGTTTTGGAGCAGAAAGAGCAGGTCATATGTTATGAACTGAGTCATATAGTCAAGTTCTCTCCCATCCCCCAGCCAGTGCCTGAAATCCCACCATTAGAGTTATGTCTGTTTTGGTTCTTGAAGGATTTAAATTTTCAAGAACTATTATTTAAATGCTAACACTCTACCCTCCTGCAGATCAGTATTTTGTAGGGAAAAGTAACCAAAGTAGAACCAGGAGAAACATGCTAAAAGGAGAGGTGAAGTCACTAAAGACAAACTTCATCTACTACACAATTGGACCTTCTGTTACCCTAGTCTAGCAGGACAACCTGGCCTGGCTGGTTGAACAGCCGTTGCTGCTTTGGAGAGCTACCTTCTCTTGCAGATCAGTGGCTGGGAAATATCAAGGTGTGTATCTCTTCCTGGACATCATATTAACTGTATATAGAAACAACATGGTAGAGGGACTATAGCTCTGATCTTGGCGTTCAGATACAGCCTCACTAACTGGGCAAATCATGTATTCATTCACTCACTCATTCATTCATTCACTCAACAACCATTTTATTAAGCGCCTACTATGTGCCAAGCAGCAGGCTAGGTTCCATGGACAAAGAGACAAAATCCAGTCAAAGAGCTTATATTCTCTTGGGAAGAAACTTCAAATACAAAGGCACATAAATAGAAAAAATCTACAAGGAAGGTCAAACTGGAAGCACACACACAAACAAAGCTTTCAAAGCTACCTGCTGACCTTACCACAGGTGTCTTTTGACCTGTAAGTAGAAAACAACAAGCCCATGTTTTATGTGTTGTTTGTTAAGTTTGGAATAAATATATATACAAAGTAACTACAAAGTGCCTGGGGGAGGAACAGGCTTCAGTAAGTGCAATCATAAGAAGGGGCCCTGTATGGGGGGTGGTATGAGGGCAAAGCCTTGCAGGCAGCTGGGGACTCTAAAAGGGGATGTGAGGTCATTCTAGGTAAGGAACTCTCCCTGTGGAAAGGCATGGAAATGGGATATAGACTATTACATATAGGGGATGGCAAGCAGATCAGTCTGGATGAAATATAGAGAACATGAAGGGGCATATGTGATAGGAAACAATAGACTTCTGTCTGTCTATCTAAGGCTGAAAAGTTAGGTTAGCATCCGATTGTATAGGGTTTTAAATATCAAACAGAAGAGTATATATGTGCGTGCGTGCGTGCACGTGTGTTTCCTGGAGGTGACAGGGAACCACTGGAATCTCTTCAGCAGGGGAGCGACATGGTCAAACCTGTGCTTATCAGTATGTCACTTAGGCAGCTCTTCAGAGGCAAGAGGCAGTAAGGGCTTGGGGGTTGGGACTTTGTGAACCAGGAGAAGCCTTAAAGCACTATATACATGTAAGCTCTCATCATAATAACAGGATTGTCATCATTCTATTATAGAATATATATTATTAGCAGAACAATCTATTGTTATAACGTAAGAACACAAATGAACTTTAAAACTGGCTTTGCTGCACTAGGGGAAGTCTGGCCAAGGAAATTCCTCCCTAGAACACTTCTACCGATGGAATCATAGACCCTGTTCTTCCAACCCCGTCTCCTCCTTGCCCCAGAGAGATTAAAGAACTTCATATTTGAGTTTCACCCAGGAAAATTCACTGACTTTGGTAATTTTACTATGAACTTTAAAAAACTACACTTGATGGACAGACCTTTGAATTTAATTTTAACTTAATCCCACATCAACAAGTAAAATAAATGCTTACTAAATCACAAAAGTCTTTAACTGGACTTCATGCAGAGCTGAAAGCAACTGAAACATAGTAGCCAAGGAGTCCGACTGGATGATCTCAGCAGAGTTCCTTCCTGGGCAGTAAATAACTTAGCAACCCCTCTGGGTGACCATTTGAAAGAGAACTTTGACCTGAGCCACTGTAGAGCTGAGGCTCTCTCCTCTTGATCAAAAACCCCTCATGTTTGTGCTGTGAACATAGCTTGGGCTAAACGTCAGGGTGAGCCTGTGCCACTACTGTGCGCATCAGCTCCATGACAAAGTCAGATAGGCAGCCATTAAGAAGGGCTGAAATGCAGCCACCAGCCTGTCCTAGGTCCTTAAATGAAAATGTAGGCTGGGAAAAAGTACCTGGGAAAGCATATATGTTACATAAGCCCTGGGAACTTTGAGTGTGGGGTCACACCCTGTCAGGGATTATTATTGAGAAGGGATAAATTTTGATCAGAGGTAGAATTGAGAAGTTCTGGGAAAGTCAATCAAGGTGGGATGTTTAGGGGACATTATGAGGGGGGAATTCCAAGGACAGAGAGGAATTACTGAAAGGGAAGGTGGTCATGACAGAGCTAGCAAAACCATGACTAGGAGTGCTTTTGACTAGGGCACGTGGCATAAAGTGCCCTCAGGTAAGATTGTGTGTGTGTGTGTGTGTGTGTGTGTGTGTGTGTGTGTGTGAGTGTGAGTGTGGGTGTGTGTACACGCGCAAGCATGCACATGTGGATGTGGAAGGACCCTACTGGTAGCTTCCTAATGTTAACTAGTAAAGCCTTGTTTCAAAAAAGGATAAGTAATATCAGCACCTTCTAAATTCTGTGTCCTGGGGCAAAGCCCAGCTCACCTCACCCTATTTATGACTTTAAGAGCTGGTCTGGAGGTCCAACACTGATCTTGGCCCAATGGGAAAGCACAGATTGGGAAAACAATGGGCAGATCTAGATGGCAAAAATAGGTACTGTTCTATAAATTGTTCAAATCTGTTTCAAATCATTGTTCTTTCATAAAGACAATCGGTTCCTAATATAATGTCACTTGCCGAGAAGCAAGATACTTCTTTCTTTAGGAGTGCCTTGTTAGTGGGTCATGTAAAAGATGCATATACAAAAGGCAGTGAGGCAGGGTGGACTCAAGAAAGCCTGCTTTCACAGCCTGCCTCAGATACTGGCTAGTTTTAGGAACTTGGTCACCCGACCTGACTGAGCCTCATTTCACTTACCTATGAAATGGAAGTAACAATACCAGATGCCACAAAGGATTTTCATGAGGATGAAATTATTACTATGACTGAAGATAGGGTATTAAAAGAAAATAGGGTATTAAAATCGTGATTGGTGATGTTGTGTAATAGACAGAGCTAGTCACAGACTCAGAAAGCCCTGGGTTCAAGCCCTGCCTCTGTGGTCCTGGGCAAGCTACTTACCCTCTCAATTCCCACAAGCAACTCTCCAATGACTAAACTGCAGATTATTTGGTGATCTGCACCGGCAGACAGCTTCATCACAGGGATAAGAGTAAAATATATAATAAACAACAAAATATATAAAAACACACATACTGTACCATGAGGTCAACTTCACAAATGCCGTAGGAAAATGTGCAGTGATGATGCTCCAGATTTTAAAATGCAATGGCAATTTACATTGATGTAATTTTCATCACTTTTCCCATCAATTTTATTAGCATATTAATAAAGATGTGGGCTTTGCAAAGTTCAGTTTCTTTAAAATTTGGAGAAAAAATGAAAGAAAACAAAGATGTTGTTTGAAAGGATCCCAGGTAGCCCACATGTATGTGAACTGGGAAAGGTTGTCTTACTTGCTGTTCAATGCTGCGACACCCACTGTGCTCCGAGGAGTTGACATGCTAGCAACATAATTCCACTGCCGTGCTTGAGGGTCCCATCTTTCTACAGTGTTAAGATAACTCCATCCATCATGGCCACCAACAGCATACATGGGTCCTTCAAGCATGGCCACCCCTAAAGGAAGAGAATGGTGTTAGAGTCTTCCCTAGATTCAACATTCCTGATGATTAGTGCACCCCTTTTCAAGGAAAGGCCAGCTTCGAATTTGGTTTTCATTTCTCAAAGAATCTTCTGCTACTGATCTGAAGCTTAAGTTATTCCCATAACCCCAGGGAGCTTTTAGGCATAATTAATGTCTCATGGAAGAGCATCATTACTGAAACTGTGTGAAGCCAAGGAAGGTTGTAGAATTGCCCTTTCTGGGAATGTCAATAGGTAGGGAATACTTTTTTTCTAGGACAATGATAGGAGAAGTGGTATAAAGGATGTCATCAAATCAATGTATAATCAAAAAAGATGGGCTAGTCCCACAGTGAGAGCGAGGGAAAAACAGTAGATGTGGGCATCCTTGTAGGGTCAAGAGAATTGGAAGAAACTGCCTTCTCCCTCAAACTATTGGGTGGAATCCTGTCCTAGCTGGGCAGGAATGTCTGGGCTGAGTTCACGGGAGGAAGGAATGGCCATTTGGGGCAATCACAGCTTCTTTATAGCCTTGGAGCTTAGATATGGCCTTGTCTGCAAGCAAGGTCTGCGTGATCCCATCTGAGATTGGGCCCTAGCAATGGTGGTTCTCTTTCTCTTTGCATAGTGTGTTAGCAAAAGAAGGTATTGGGTTCATTGAGACTCCTCAGGGGACGGGTAATTTTACAGGCTTGGTTAAGAGATTTCCCACACCTCCTTCTGATGACTCCTCCCTGCATGGCTTCTCTTCACCACTCCAGGAATTAATAGTGTTGATTTATTTGCTTCCTTCCTCTTTCATATCTTAAATATATCCTATATCTTACATGCTAGCAAATCACTGTCACCTCATCTACATCCTCAATGACATTAATTAGGACATTTCTTTCATTCACTCTTGTTTCCTTCTAGCCTGTGCTAAATCTACACAGACACAGAGAAACTGAGATCTAAGTAATTAATATATTCTCCGATTTGGGTAGCCAATTAGGACAATTCAGATCAAATCGAACTATCTGGTGTCGGGGGAAAGGGTAGTGGACCCTGAGTCAACAGGTCTGGGTACTAATTTTGCTGTTTAGTCTGAGACTGTGGATAAGTTACTTAAAATGTCTTAGCCTCCCTTCTCTGTAAAATGTAGGATGGGGTGGATGAGATTGCCCTGCCAACAACTGAGGGAGGAAAGCTTCAGCAGGCAGTGTCCTGGGGAAAGTTCTCAGGAACCTGGGAGGACAAGCCAGATCACTGCAAACATGACAGAAGAGCGTGGGAGAAACAGACTAGGAGGGGGAGCTGGCACATCTCTCGCCAGAAAGGATAACTTGGGACAGAAAACTGTGGGCAAGAGGTTCAATTCTGGAATGTTTCCTTGCTGAGAGGCTTCTCCCCTGAGTTATTGTCTTAGCCCTTTATTGTTGTTTCTGTGGATGGATGAAATCCTGTGATTCTCTAATTTTCTGTCCTGATAAATTGACTTTTCCTTGGGTTCTTCCTCAGCCTATTACTTGCATTGGAGGCATACATGAATACAGTAAATGAGGAGAAAAGTATTATATAAGGGAGAAAAACAAGAAATTGTCAAGTGTGGTAGAGTGGAAAGATCACTCATTGGACTTGCTAAATGACCTGAGTTTGAGGTCTAACTCTCCTACATGTTCTGTGACTTTAGGCAAGTCCAATGACAAAACAGCTAGACTTAGTCTCTCTCTAGGTGTCAGTTTCTCCATCTGTAAACTCTATGGGTTAGACTAAATGATTGTTAAAGGGATTTGATATCTTATATGAGACTGACATCTTTCCTTTCTTAATCCTAAACCATATTTTCCAACATATTTTTAGTTTTGCCAATCTCTCCTGTACCCAGTTTTGTACTTAAGATACCTTCCTTTGAATGAGATTTCTCTCAAAAGGTTCCGTTATATAAGTGAGCCATTTCTCAAGATGCATTGAATGAATTGCTTTGCAATGATTATGAAAATAAAGATTCTGACCAAGCATAACCATAAGGTTTACAAAAGCCTCAGGCTTGTATATTTGGAATAAAAAGTCACCATAAGTCACTGTATGGTTTTATATCCAATGCTTTT
>CM053775.1:13065723-13085244 GCA_028658325.1 Potorous gilbertii
GAGTGGAGTGAGGATAACTGAGGGTTCCTTCCAACTGCAGCAATTTTCCTAAATGTGTTCTGGTCTAATTTTGCCTTCTAGCAGCTTTGCTGAAATGCATATTGATCCCTATGGAGAATGCAACAAGGTGATGTTAGCCTAGGGATAACTTCCTTACCCTACCGTGATAGACTTCTGAAATTCACTGATGTTCGTTGTTTCAAGTCTGTCAGTATGTCCCTCCTCCAAGTCACCACTGGGAAATTGAATGACTAATGATTATGTTGGCACACAAGACTAACAGCTATGTTCTGGGCAAACATCTTTTTCTGTATGTGGTACTTGGTGTGGGTGGGGGGAGAGATATTGTTTGACTTCCCTCCACTGAAATTTTGTTCCAATACTTCATCATGGTCTAGAGGTGACCTTGGGTTTCTGAGAAGCAGTGTGACAGTGAGCCAGGTTCAGACTCAAGAAAACCTGGATTCAGGTCCCCTCTCTCACATGGGCTGGCTATGTGACTGTGGTTAAATCAAGTCAAGGCAACAAGCATTTATTAAACAGCTACTATGTGCCAGGTACACTGCTAAGTCACTTGATCTCTAAAACTCTAGGCAACTCTATCTAGATTACACAGTAGGTGCAATTTTACACAGTAGGTACATCAGTGGAGGCAGTTGTCTTTATCAGTGAAATCCCAAATTTGGCAAAAAACAAATAGCCAAAGTTTTCTTGAGGGAGAAATTAGCTGACTCCTCCATTAAAGTCCTATTCCAGTAGCTCATCTGTGCGTAATACTATGCCAAAGAAGCACAAGCTCTGTAAAGTTCTAAGGAAGTTGGAAAAGCTTCTAGTAATAGCCCTAGTGATAGACCCTGTGTGTCCACTGTCTGAGGACCAGGTTTGTTAAATTCAGATATCAGCACCAGGTCAGCCACCAAGTGTTGATTCATTTTAGGTCAGGCGACTCACAAAGATATAGAGGAGTTGTGATCTGCAGTAGAGAAGGGAATACCCACACATAGGAAATTACAGATTCTTAAACTTGTAGTTTGTTATTTGATTCATGATCTGTCCAAATTCTTGTAATGACCAGCATCATCATGGCCAGGCTGTATTGTATGCTCATTCCCATTTTCTGGGTAAAATAGATAGACTACACTTAATGTTTTTAACTTACCCAAACCGTGTCTATGAGTTGACATGGGAGGCATAATGGACCAGATTTTGGCTGCTGGGTTAAAACACTCCACAGTGTTTGAAGTTTTTAGACCATCTCTTCCGCCCACAATATAGAGCTTGTTGTCAATGACTGCAACTCCAAACTGCAACCGCCGACCATTCATGGTACCAACTTGTATCCAACTGTTTGTACGAAGGTCATATTTTTCAATTGTGGTGGTGCCTATTAAAAAGAGAGCTTTGTCACTATCACCTATGTTTTAAGAAAGGAATTTGTACATTTCCCCCACAAGGACTATGTAGTATACAATTTCTCATACGGTAATAGAAATTTAAGAAACCAAAGTGAATCACTCCAACTTTTAGGAGGGTTCTGGGGAAGCTCCAGTCCAGGCAGAACTAGAAATGACAAGTCCAGCAGAATATATATACCCAACATCCTGTCGGCAGTTCAGCCACAAGGGTCCTAGTATCTTGGCAGATGTGCCTGGTTGGTAGAACTCCACAGACACTAATAGAATGCCACCAACCAGCTGGCAAAATCATAGCGGCTGAGGTTCTAGGAACAGTGAGAAGGAAGGAAGTTTTCCCTTATTTCTAACTAATGGTCAGTGCTCCTCCTCTGTTTTAGCATGCTCTTGGTGGCTCAGGAATTCTTTGGAGTGCTGCTCTAAATATTAGTTGTTTCAAGTCTGTCAATATGTCCCACAACGTTGTGTGATGATAACTATGAATGACTTAGCTCTTCTTAGCAATACAATGATCCAAGACAATTCCAAAAGACTCATGATGGAAAATGCTATCCAGATCCAGAAAAAGGACTGATGTACTCTAAATATCAATTTTCATTTTTTTCCCTTTTTGGGCTGTTTCTTCTTTCACAGCAGAGACTAATACAGAAATATGTTTAAACGATTGCACATATGTAACCTATATCAAATTATTTACCACTTTAGGAAGAGGGGAGGGAAGGGAGAGAGGGAGAAAAATCTGGAATTCAAAATTTTATTAAAATTAATGTTAAACATGACTAATGTGGAAATATTTTTAACATGTTTATACACATATAACCTATATTAGATTGCTTGCTGTTTTGGGGAGGGGGAAAGGAGGGAGGGAGAAAAATTTGGAACTTAAAATCTTACAAAAATGAATGTTGAAACTATCTTTACATGTAATTGAAAAAAATAAAATATTAAGTGCAAAAGATAATGTTAAAAATTGTCTTTATATATATATGTATATAGATTAAAAAAAATAAAATGTTATTAAAAATAGGTCATGCCAGACAAAAACAAAATGTCCTTCCTCGAAGTTTCCATTGGGAAATGGAACTGATAATGATATTAGGATGCCAGACTAACAAATACGTTCTAGACAAACTATGAGCTCTTATATTATCTGCATTTTATGGTGGAAAGGATCCCAAACTTGAAGCAGAATGAGTGGGTTCAAGCCCTGATCTACTGCACCTCTCTAACATGCAGAAACTCTGTATTTGTGGCCTTCCAAGCTTTTTCCGAGTACCATGGAAATATGAGCTAGGAGTAGTCCAGTGACTACATGCTTCAGTGATCTCCCATAGAACTCGTGTTCTCGGTCAAGAAATTTTCTTCCTGGTACGTGAATCTGGGTGTCTTGTCAGGGCAGAAGCAGGAGTCTGGGAATGGCTGCTGATATGGGTCCTAGTAGTGTTCTGTGCTCCCAGACAGCCTGATAGACAACGCTGGGAGGGTGGATCAGATGGGCAATGGGGGTACCCTAATGGTAGAACCGGCAAGCACAGGCTGCCTGGGATGAGCATAGACCTGACATAACTTCTCATGTCAACAAACATTTACTGGGCACCAGGCATTGTGCTAGGCGGCAGAGATACAAATGCAAAAAGGAAATTGTCCTTCAAGGAACTTCCATTCTACTGGGGGAAAACAGAGTGAAGTAATTAATAAATATATACAGTCATTCTGGGGAGGAAGATGCAACAGGAGGGGGGTTCAGTATTAGAGGAGGTGGAGGTGGAGCACTCCAGGGATGGTGAGACAGTCTGTGCAAAGACAGAAGCAAGGGGCACAGTGCTCCATTCAGAGGACAGTCAGGTAGCCAGTTAGTCTGAAGCCCAGAGCACATAAGGGGGAGAACTGGGCACTTGGTCTGACAAGATGGAGAAGAGAAGCCGATGGGAAAGGACTTTCAAACTCAAACAGAAGACTTAGTATTTTATTCTGGAAGCAGAAGGAAGGCCATAGGGCAGTTTTTGCTGTTGAGGCTTACCAGAGTTTCTTTAGCACCTACTGGTCCTCCAGGAAATACATGTTCAGTCCAAATTTTAAGCCCTAATTAAGGGTTTTTGCCCATGCTGAGTCACTGAAAGCCCACTAAGCTAAATCAGTGCCTTGCACACAGTAGGCATCTAATAAGGTTTGTTCAATTGAATTACAAATATACTGTACAACCAGAACCTATGGCTAAATATATACCCCTTCATTAACGTTTTAATGACCTCTGTCCATTTGGTGCAATAATTTATGGGCTGCTTTGTGTTTTAAAGACAGATAATTAGTGAGTCAGGACTAAAATTTAAGATCAAAGGGACCTCCAGTGTTGGTCCTCCCCTTGGCCCATGACTATATTTCGAGGGTTCTAATTAGAAGGGTAGAGTTTTGAGGCATTTAGTCCTTTATGTACTAATAGAGGGCTCCTTTCTTCTCATTTACTGGGCTGCAGCCATTGATTGCCATAGAAAATCGTGCCGCTCCCTGCCAGGCATTCAGTGGGCCCTGATCTTTTGTCAGTAAAAGCTAATTTAGGCTGCCTTGGGAAGGAGTGGGCTCCATAACCCTGGGAGGTCTTCAGGAGACCTCAGAGGCCATATAGTACAACAGAGACTTTTTTTATTTCATTTTTAATTAGCAAACATTTCTTTTCTCTCTCTTCCATTTGCTCCAGTTTTGGAATTACATTTATTTTTTTTTCCATGCACAAAAATCTACTTTCTCTTCCGCTCCCTCCTCATTAAAAATATAGAACCCTTGTAACAAATATGCATAAGAAAGCAAAACAAATTCCTGAATCGGTCATGTCTCATTTAATGTTTTAGCATTGGTTTTCTGGAATTGTGGTTGGTCATTGTGTTGAGCTTGGTTTGGATGCCATTTAAAAAGGTGTTTCTCTTTACAGTGGTATCCAGCTCATGCTTGAACAAGATTATCTCCACTACAGAATATCAAACAAAGGGGCTTCCCAGCCTTTGCTTGAATACCTTCAGTGAAGGAGAAAACACTCCCTTCTTCCCAAAGCAGAGAATTCCACGTGGCAATGCTAAGGGTTTTCTGACATAAACTGGAAACTGTCTTGTAAATGACATCCACCCACTTCTAGTTCTGCCTTTCCAATGCCCATATGACAATCTCCCAAAACTTAAAGATAGCCAATGGTGTGCAGGTAAATGCTTTGGGGAAAAAAATGCATGCATGATGCACTTTTTAATTTAATCTCCGTTATTAGCATGATTAACAATTGGCAAGGAGCCTGCTCCAGCACATTCCTGAAGACAGCTATCATTTCCCTTCCCTAAATCTAGATTGCCCAGGAATTCGAGTCAAGTTCATTGGCCTCTGGTTTGCAGGCTTTGGTCTCTTCCCTTTTTAGAAAATTAGGACATTTGCTCTTCTCCTTTCCTGTGCTCTGTAATCTTTCAAATAACAATGACAGCAACTCCACCAGTGGATTCCCTTAGTTCTCTTGGCACCTCTAAGATAAGGAGAAAAACTGCTTTGGGCAGAGATTGGCTTTCCTGGACAGCCTCAAGGAAAGTATGCTGTGCTACTGATGCTACATTTCTAGCCTCAGATCATGGGTTTCCATTGCTCCCCTCTTTTCTACCTGTCTTTTAAAAAATCTGGGTTAGTCCTTTTTGGCAGAGGTGGGGAACTCTGCATATACGGGCAGACTTGGCTGATATGTTGGTTAGTTAACGAAAACATGTATGTACAACTTTAAGGTTTGTGAAGCACTTGGCATGTGCTTTCTCTCATTTGAACCTCATTAGTGCCCTGTCAGGTGGAGGTGCTGGTATTATCATTTTATAGATGAGAAACTGAGGCCGAGAGAGGTTAAGTGACTTGTTCTGGGGCATTCAGCTAAAGAAGTGTCTGAGGTTGGATTTGAACTCTGTTCCTCTTTACTCTGAAGTCCAGTACTCTATTTTGCCAGCTAATTGCATGGGACTGTCTTTTTTATTTTCTGTTATGAGCCATAGCTCTCTGGATTGGGGGATGGAGAAAGAGACGTTGGGAAATATAGGTGATATAAAAACAAAAGTTTTCAAGAAAATCTTTTAAAATGTAAATATCTAAGTTGGTTAACAAATTCCTGCACAACTTTATCAATCTATTTAGGCAGTTCCCTCTCTTCTGCCTCGATAGAATGGGTTGTCTTTGTAATTTTAGAATTTCACTCTTAGGAACTTCCCATCCCATGTCCCCTATAAAATACAAAGTTGTGTTCAGGACAGCCTACCGATTCTTTCTCTGAGCTCTTTGAAATTTGCTTCCCTAAAACTCAGCGTACCCAGGTAAGTAAGCCCAGGTTGCCTTTCCTTCTTTGTCACATTTAAAAACATTATTTATTTTTAACATTTTTTTTGTTTCAAATTCTCTCCCTCCCTGCAGCCCTGCCCCCATCCATTGAGAAGGCTAGCAATATGAGAGCATTCCCACATGTGAAGCCATGCAAAACATTTTCCCATATTAGCCATGTTGCAAAAAACAAAAGGAAACGAAACAAAAACCAAGAAAGATAAAGGAAAAATGCTTCCATCTGCATGCAGAGTTCAGTACGTCTCTCCCTCTGGGGTGGACTGCGTTTTTCATCATGGGTCCTTTGAAACTGTTCCCTCTCACAAATTCTAAAATGGAGTAGTCACATCCTCCTGAGACCCCCCCCCCCCCCCAACATTTGTAGCCCAGACACAGAGTCATCCTGAACTGTGAGACTAAGATTCCGAAGATTCGAAGTAAAATTTCCCATTTTGGTTTTTCTATCTTTTAAAGGATTAATTTGTTGTTAAGGCAAGTCAAGAAGAGATTAGCTTTCCTGCTTTTAGCTGAGAGCTCCAGGCAAAGTCTGACTAATTAAAGCCCCCATCACCACAGTATTGTTAAGCAGATCAATAAGTATTTAACTCTTATGTTTTTCCGACTTTTCCTGGGCGATACTGATTTAGCCATGGAGATTTAAAGGAAGAGGGTAGTAGACGATGGCCTCAAGGAGCAAGAGAGAGAGACAGAGACAGAGAGACACAGAGGCAGAGAGAGACACACAGAGAGAGACAGAGACAGAGAGACACACAGAGACAGAGAGAGAGACACACAGAGACAGAGAGAGACAGAGACACAGAGACAGAGAGAGACAGAGGGAGAGACAGAAAGAGACAGAGAGAGACAGACAGACAGACACACACGTGCTCTAGATGCGCCAATATAAAATAGGACAAAGGCTGAGGAGTTTGGGGAATCAGAGAAGGCCTTTTATGGAGGGTGCCTTTAAGCTGCTTCTTGAAGGAAGCCAGGGCTTCTGAGGAAGGAGGGTGAGCTAGACATGGGGGACCCCCAATATAAGGGCACAAAGAAAGGCATGTATGAGGAATGGTTAACGGGCCAGGATGGCTGCCCTCTAAGGTTCATGAAAGAGAGGAACATCTTAGGACACCTGAATGATAAGAAGGTGCCAGCTTGTGAACATTTGATCCTAGGAGTAATCGGGAACCACTGGACTGAAGTGAGTCATTTATCGAGATTTGTACTTCAAGAAAATCTCTTCAGCAGCTGTGTGCAGAATGCTTTGGAGCAGGAAGAATCTTGAGGCAAGTAAACCAATTAGAAGGCTGGCGCAAGAGTCCAGGAGTAGGGTGCTGTGTGAGCCTGAAATAAGGTGGTGGTTGGACACGGGGAGAGGGGGCATATTAAGAGATGTTATGAAAAGGAAAGCAACAAGACTTGGCAACTCACTGAATGTGGGGGAGGGGTGAGAGTGAGAATTCGAGGATAACACCAAGGTTGCAAACTTAATAGATTGGAAGGATGAGGGCACCCTGGAGAGTAAAAGGGAATTTGGGAAGAGACGTTGAGCCCCATTGAGCTTGAGATACCCATAAGACACCCAGTGTGGGATGTCTAACAGGCCATTGGTGACAGAGGCCTGGAACTCAAGAAACTAAGTCTAGGTATATAGATCTGAGAATCCACACATTGAACCCATAGGGGCTTCCATGACCCTTTATCCATTTCCATTCCCCTTCCTCACTTGAGGTATGACAGGTACTCTGTCATAAGCTCAGCTTATAATATGACTTCTATTTCTACATGCATTGATCTTAACCCAAGCACCCCCCTCCCTCCCCTGTTGGGGTTCAGACATTTCCTCACATGACTATTTCTTCTTACAACCTCTGTGCTACCTCCCACCCTCTTTATCTATTCTTTCGAGCAATCCATTTTAGTCAGTTGAATTTTTTAAAATATCATCTATTTTCTCATTTTGAGTTTCCCTCACTTTCCTTGCTATCTGCTTGTCCCTTTTTCCCAGACTACTACTTCTTCATTATTTTGATGAGTGAAGTTTCCCAGAATGCCATTTTACTTCATCATGAAGGGTGGGGGAGGGGAGAATGATAATTATTGAGAACATGAGGATATTACTACTGTTATACTAAAAAGAGCATAAAGTAACATTACCTAGGAAAAGTCTAGTTGCTAGCTCTTCAATAGCTTTAAAAATACCCCCAACCCCAGTAATCATAGTCAATGTAGAGGAAAAAAATGTGCTTTATGTTTTTGCCTTGCAACATTAAGGACTAGTAGACAACCCCACAACTAGGAAGGGTAAGTGGCACTTTACCCCCCCGGGTGTCCAATTTAGAGGGTGCTGGTAGCACTTGAGGCCCTTCAGAAACAACATGGCTTAGCATCTAATTAGCAAGAATTATTAGTTAAAACAGGAAATCTCATGCCAGCATCTTAGAACTTCTATTTTCCTGAATGAAGAGGGTGATATCTATTCCCACACCATCTCCCCCCAACCACAATGAGGTATCACCTGGTGATACTTTCTCCGGGAATGCTTTGTGCAGGTTGCCTCAGGAACAGACATTCCAAATGATGACTGTTTGAAGTTGAGGGAATGTAACCTTGATTCTGAATGTCTGTCCATTCTTGTGCCCATTAGCATGCCTGTCAACACTTCTGCTTGTGGTTCGAGTCTGTCTGTGTTAGAGCTGGTTTCTGAAATCTGGCTCCTTTCCTGGCCTCTCGTGATGGAGGCTATACAGGAAAGCACACCTCTCAGTAGAAATGCCTGCAATCTCTCTTATTCTGGGGATGCATTTCAGAATTCCCATCAGGAGAAGAGCCACAAATCCTTGCAAAAATTTGCTCCCCCATTCAACTTTAAACCTTTTCTCAGCCCTGATTTTCTGGCTGATTTGTTTAAAAAAAAAAAAAACAACACCCTGTTTTCCCCAGGATACTCACAGCTTAGAATACATCTGTTTTAGCAGTTTCCTTGATCTGTTTTTAAAAGAAACCCAAACACTTTCATATTATCCTATATCCTGTCCCTTTCCTGGTTAACCGTTATCTTTTCTTCTTTCTGAAAATGTATACCAGCTACCTACTATGGATCAAGCACTGAAGGCTTGCCCTATTTTCAGTTTCTCATGTGGACCTTTTAACAGAACTAAGCCTCTGAAATGCTTTAAAAAAGATAAGTGAAAAGAGACACTAACAAGAAATCCAGATGTTCATTACATATTCTTGTAAAACAGATTTGTAAAAGAGCATAAATCAGGAATATGATTCTTTCGGTAGCAAATGTTTTATAAAAATAAATGTTCAGTTGTCACTAGTTAACAAGGCAATACTCTGAAAGCTGGTCCCATTCTGCTCTAAGCAGGCCATGCTTTCACCTTCCTCAGCCCCTCCTCCATAGCTTTGCATTAATTTATTTGCAGTAATACTAGTTATAAGAGAGTTGAAAGTACTCTTAGAAGATTACCTCATTCACATATATGTCCATTTTATAGATGAAGAAACTGACCCCCTCAAAAAAGGAAATGACTTGCCCAACGTCAAATAGTTAATTAGTGAAGGGCCAGAACTAGAACTCAGGTCTGTTGACTCTCAATCCACTTTGTTCACTTTGGAAAGCTTTGAGGTCTTAGACTTCACTGGTATCCAAGGAATATTTCCAGCAAAGTGGGTGGCCTTCCTGTGGTAAATGTATGGAAAACATGGAGGAGACTTTCACAGATATGCGTGAGTGTGATCTGTACTGTCTTTCTCAAGGAATGATGTTAACAACTGTCTCTTTCAAATCTCAGGTAAGCTTGCAAAGTGCTTTGCATCCAATCTCCCATTTGAGGCACCCAAGGCTCAGACAAGTCACAGAGCCAGTAAGTGTCAGAGGCAGGCTTAGTAGCAGGTCTTCCTGATGCCCCATCTAGCTCTTTCAACTACTCTCAGCCTTCTTCTTTCTCCTTTGAAACTCAGGGTATCTGCCCTAGTATTTTATATTGAAGGTTTGTCATTCAGTCATTTTTCAGTTGTGTCCAACTCTTCGTGACCCCATTTAGGGTTTTCTTGGCAAAGACACTGAAGTGGTTTGCCATTTTCTTCTCCAGATTATTTTATAGATGAAAAAGCTGAGGCAAACAGGGTTAAGTTATGTCTCCAGGGTCACACAGCTAGGAAGTGTCTGAGGTCAGATTTGAAATCAGAAAGATGAGTCTTCCTGACTCCAGGACTGGTACTCTATCTATTGCACCACCTAGCTGCCCCTTTATATTAAGTACTCAAGCTAATGAAGAAAGAAATGGCAAACCATTTCAGAGTCTTTGGCACAAAGAATTAGACACAACTGGAAACGACTCAACAACAACTCAACGTAAACACTGCACAAAGAACTGGCTGAAACACTAGTCACATTTCCCATCTATGGTAAAAAGGAATCAGACTGAGTTACTAACTGACCCCTTACTAGGCAATCCCCCTTCACCTCTTCTCTTCTGAAGACCTAGAGTTGCATGGAGGAATCCTACAGGGTTCAGGAATAATTACATTTCCAAGCTCTTGTTGAAAGCGATGTGATTAATTGGAACGTTTCTTATGAAGCAGTCCAATTTCTGATGACATAGATAGCAGAGGAAAGAGCAGATTTCTGACAGCAGAAATTCTTTCTGGATGATTAGATACACATATGAAGAGCTGCTTAACGCAGAAAGCGTTGAAGTGGGTTCATTTTGATGGGCACCACAGTGAACGTGTGATTACCACCCCCAACTGGCTGCTAAAAAAAGGAGATAATCCTGCCAGGTTTTCCACACTAGTATAACACTAGTTCACAGTCAGTCAGTCAGACAATAAACATTTATTAAACACCTACCATGTGCTGGGCGCTGTACTAAGTAATGGAGATACAAGAAAGGTGATAGACAGCCCCTTCTTTCAAGGAGTTCACAGTCTAAGGGGGAGGGGAGACAATATGCAACTATATACAAACGAGGTATAAATAGGACATTTGAGGAGCACTTTAAATTTTGCAAAGGCTTTCTACTTTCATAATCTCATTTGAGTCTCACATTGACCTTGTGAACATAGGTACTATTATCCCCATTTTACATACAAGGAAACTGAGGCTTCAAAAGGTACACTGACTTGCCCAGGATATCTGAGGAGGGATTTGAACTCAGCTCTGAGACCAGAGCTCTAGCCACTAAACTATGCTATTTCTCTAGCTTGGGAATATCTGAGTCCCTGAGAAACTTTTCCTCATATGCTTTCAAAGGACCTTTCTCATTCTAAAGTTCTCTAACCGTACTAAAAGCAGAGGCATCTGGAGTCAGAAGGGGTGGCTACCCAGTCACTGGCCCTGTCCATCCTATGCCCATAAGAGAGGCCCAGGGGGTGCCAGGACCTAGTCACATGTGACTGCTTTCTTCAGTCTGCCAACGCAGGCCCCCGCCCCCAAGGCAGAGCACCTCTGTCACTTTCAGGCAGCTGTCATTGACAAATAGGTTTTTCCTGCCTCAAAGGCTAACTTTACCCCTCTGTGACTTCCACCCATTGTTCTCAGGCCTGCCCTCACATCTAACCCACCTCCCCCACATGACAGTCGCTCAAATACTTAACTAGGGCTTCCTGTTCTCCTTCCCATCACCTCCCTGCCCCCACTCTTCAGTCCAACTTCTGAGGCCAAACAGAGTCAGAGCAATTCCTCTTTTCAAATATCCGAAAACAACAATCGTGCCCCATCCCCTCCCTGTCCAGCTTTCTCTTCTCCAAGCTAAACATCCTTCATCCAGTCCTCATGTGACAGACTCAAGGCCCTTCATCATTTTTAATACCCTCCTCTAGATGCTTTCCAGCTTATCCATGTCCTTCTTAAAATGGGGTGCCCAAATATGATCAGACCAGGATAGAGTACAACAGAACTGCCATTTTCTTATTCCTCTCAATACAGCTCAACCTTACTGATAGAAGCATTCTGGAATGCTATATTATACTACTGGCTCATATTGAGCTTGTGGTCCACTAGAGCCCTCAGGTCTTTTTCAGACAAATTGCTGTCTCCTTCAGGAGCATGACCTACTTCACAGGCTTGTTGTAGATGAGATCACCTCTATAAAGCACTTTGTCAACCTTAAAGCACTATATAAATGCTAACTATTGTCATGAAATAGGGCTAGGTACCAGATCTAAGATTTCCTTGTTTTAGAGAACTCTCAGGTACAGAAAGTCTAACTATGCAGGTTGGCACATTCTCTGCAACTTCTACAATCTTTAAGTGCTGCCTGGAGCCCTGCTTACAGTCACAGAGTCAGTGTTAGCCCAGTCTTCCTGGTCCCCAGGCCAGCTCTGTGTCTACTATGCCACAGGGCCCCTTGTTACTGTTATGGTTATTATCTTGTACTTAGAAAGTTGAGTTTTTGAAATATGTCTAAGACTTTAGTGTACTCCTTTTGAATGCAAGTTTCTTAAGAGTTAGCCTGGTCACATCTTTTGGGTTCCTGCATCTGTCATCCAGTGTGCTCCCTGATCAGCAGGCTTTCTCTGCACGTTTAAGAAAGATCAAGGTGAGGGCAAAGGGAGCTAGGAAAGCAGTATGCAGCAGGAAGGGGAGCACTGAATTCAGATGCTTTCAACCCTTTTTCAACTCCTTATTTTCTTCCAGGGATGAATTTTATAAGCATTTCAAAGGAGAGTTTGAACTAGGGGCCTCAGTTCTCCTTAGAGTAGGCAGCTAGGTAGTACTACAGTGCACAGAGTGCTAGGCCTGGAGTCAGAAAGACCTGAGTTCAAATTCAGTTTCAGACACTGGCTGTGTAACCCTGGGCAAGTCACTTAACCAAGCCTTCAATTTCCTCAATTGTAAACCTTCCTAAAGCCTTTTGAACACTTCCTTCTGGGACTAGATGGCAAATCTTGAGGGACTTCTAGAACCTTCTGGCTACAACTTGGAGCCCCTTGGCACAGCAGAAATAGTCCTGGCCAGATTAGGAGTCTGAGGGCCTGGGTTCAATTCCTAGCTCTGTTACTACTTGTATACATTGATCAAGCTATCTAACCTCCCTGGACCTCAGTTTCCCCTCTGTAAAATGAGGGGTTTGGAGTTGATCAGAGATTCTTCCCTTTTTTCCCTGGGCCTTTTTGATAGTCTGTGAACCCATTCTCAGAATCAGGTTTTTAAATGTAAAATGAAATACTTTGCATTACAAGGGAAATCAATGACAATGAAATACAGTTCTCCAAATATTTTTTAAAACCAAGTTCCTGGCCCTAGGAAAAGAACCCCAGGACTAGATGATCTCTTAGATTTCTTCAAGTTCTAGAACAAAAATGGAACATGAACATCAAAGTCAAGTCTTTGTATTTTTGAAAAGGTGCTTCAGGCATATTTGTATTAAAGTGTTTTTTTTTAATTTGGGAGAAAAATTTACATAATAACTTCAGTTTTATAAAGGAGAACAAAAGGACTGTGATCAGTGTAATCATGAGAATGGAAGCTCCCTGAGGACAAGGACTATTTCCCTTAACACAGGCCAGGTCCTTAATGAATGTTTAGTGAATTAACCTTTGCAGTGACCAATCCTGTCTTTGGAAGCCTGATAATGAAGATGCCTCCCACCCCTCCCAATGGAATATAGGAAGGGAAAGAGGCGTATTTTTTCAGGCAGGACCTGTGGATTGATTTGTTTTACATAATGGTACTTCTTGATTACAAGGGAGAGTTCGGGGGGAGCAAGGGAGGAAGTGATAATGATGTAAAAAAAGAGCAAAATTAAAACATTTTAAAAAGAGAAACAAGTGCCCTTTTATTATTCCTTCCATTCTTCCATCAAGAGTTTTGTTCCTCAGACTTAAATCCTGGTTTTGAGAGATTCATTTTCTCCATTTGCCCCAGTTACCTTTGGTGGCGTCCATGCCTCCCACTGCATACAGGGCCCCCACTGTAGATTTCCGTGGCTTGGTCCGAGGACTTTGCATCATGGACCTTCTCTCTGGCAAGAGATGATACTTCATAGCTTCCATCAGGAGCTTTTGACACTCCAGGTCATTCACGAACATGGTACTATTCTCAAGATCAGCCAGTAACTGAAAAACATTAATGTATGATAAGGACTTCTCTAAAATCCTCCTCACATGCCCCCGTGCATATCTCAATGAATCTACCAATGGAGCACAAGCCTTTGCAGGGCCTACCAAGGTGAAAGGACTTTAGGATATGGACCTGGATGTGGGCTGTCATTCAAAGACCTGCCTAGACTTAGATTATAAGCAACTCAAGAAGACTGTCTACTATGGTGCAATCTTTGTCCACTGAAGAAGTCTCCATACACATGAAAGTAACCGATATTTTGAAGTATCCAAGTCCAACACATGAATTAAAATAGAGTACTAGATTTAGAACCATGAGCAGGAGAAGTGAGCTCTCTAGTTCCATCCCTGAGAGAACTTACTTCTTTTCCATCCCTGAGAGAACTTACTTCTTTTCTTGGCGGGAGGGGGGGGGTACTTTATTTTTATTTATTTTACTGAACAACATATAAGTCTTAGTACTTCAGTGAATTAGCAATACAAATGGTGCCCACTTTAAATATTGTGTACTTAACCTCTTTGTAACTTTGAGGAAATCCCTTCTCTACTATGGGTTTCTACTCTCTAAAATAAAGGGACTGGACACTTCACTGATGAGAGTCCAGGAGTGGGGAACCTACAGCCTTAAGGCCACCTGTGGCCTTCTAGGTCCTCAGATGAGGTCTTTCGACTAAGCCTAACTTTTGTAGAACAAATCCTTTTATTAAGAAGATTTGTTCTATAAAGTTTGGATTTAGCCAAAGGGCCGCACTTGAGGACCTAGACATCCACATGTGGCTTCAAGGCCAGAAGTTCCCCACCCCTGGACTAGATAATCTCGTACATCTCTTCTAGCCAAAAAACTATACAATTTTCCATCTCTGGGAAAGAAAATAATTTATTTGTTAAAATGATACAGAAAATAGAGATAATGAGAATAGTTGACAGATACAGGGGTTTACAAACATTAACTCGATCCTCATAGCAACCATTATGGTAGATATTACTTCTTATACTCATATTTTAGCCCTTTGCAATCTAGCTTTTGACCTAATCACTAAATTGAAATTGTTTTTTCCAAAGTCACCAATTATCTCTCCATGGTTCCATCAAATGGTCTTTTTTGAGTCCCAATCCCATCTGCTGCATCTAGCTCTGATAACAATCTTTTTCTCCAGGAGATACACTTTCCTTTCTGGGTTTTCTTAATATTCCTCTCTCCTGGTTCTCCGCCTACCTGTGTGACCACTCCTCAGTTTCTTAACTTTGGATGGTCCCCAAGCTTCTATCCTAGGCCTTCTTAACTCCTCTTCCTACACATTCTCTCTTGATGAATTCATAGGTTCTCATGGGTTCAAGTATCATGTCTATATAGATGGCTCTTAAAAATATATAATACATATAAATATAGAAATGTGTCTGTACATGCAGAGACACATAAATACACACACATCAAGTCCCAATCTCTCCCTATGTTGTAGCGCTACGTTACCAGTTATGCTAGAGATATCTCAAATTCAACATGTCCCAAACTGAACTTATGTCTTTCCTTCCAAAGCCTCCCTTACTCCAAACTTACTGAAGGTGCAAGTGTTTCAGGTCTGTGACCTTTGCCTTTTCCCCGACTCCTACGTTGTTGCTGTAGGCTGCGAGGCTGTTGACCTCCCTTGAGTGTCTCCCCACTCCAATTCATCCTCCCCTCAACTGCCATTTTGGTAGCTTATCCTTAAATGCAAATCTGACCTTGTGATTCTTCTACTCAAACAACTCTAGTGGCTCCCCATTGTTTCTAGGAAAAATAGAATCTCCTCTATTTATCTTTAAAAGTCATTAATAACCTGGCTCCAATGCATCTTTCTAGTCTTATTATATATCACTCATCCTCTCACACTATGTGATCCAGCCAAAGTAGACCATCTCTCTGTTCCTCACTTAGGACACTCTCCCTCAGTCTCCCACTTTGTGTCTTTTAACTGGCCAATCCCATGCCTGGAACACATTCCCTTCTTGCCTCTGCCTCATGAAGTCTTCCTCTTCTTTAAGACATGTCTTAAACCCCATCTCCCCAGTGAAGCCTTTCCTGATCCCCTCCCTCTCAAATGACTTTATATTTAACTACTTTCTCTACATGAATTGTATTCACTTTATATTTACACGGTATGTTATTATATATACTCTGTGTCTTCCCCATTAGAATGTAATCCCATGAGCCAGGATTGTTTTATTTGTCTCAGCATCCAGCACAGTGTCTGGCACTTTGAAGTGCTAAGGAAATGCTTACTGATTGAATCAATAGGTTTACCAAAGATGTTTTGCTGAAACCCTGCTTTGTCCTCTTGTGAATCTGCCTGAGGAGGCCTTGTACTACAAAGGTCCTGCCTGGGCTTGGTTCTCAGGCTGGTTTTGATTTTGAGTGGCTGGAGGCAGTCACAATCTTTCTTAACCCCCATATGCATTGTCCCTGGATAGACCCTTACAATCCAAAAGGCATCTCTGGGGAATCAAATCAGGAACCAATTAAATTAAGGTAAAACAAGGAACAGTCTGTTTGTTAGGGGAAAAAAAAGAAATATTTATTTTTTAACTTCTCACAGTAGGTTGTGAGTCTACCAAATCCTAGCTGTGGTATTCACATGTGAACAGTGATGGATGTGTAGAGATACATGTATGCCTATACACACATCTACATATAATATATGCACACGCATACTGTGTGTGTGTTTGTAAACACAGAGCCCTTATTCCTCTAGTATTGATCATTTTATACCCTGAAGAGGAAAACGTATCATGATTTATCAACAACACTCAAGTGTCTGCTATAACACTGAGGAATTCATGAGTCAAGTCAAGAAGCATTTATTGAGCTCCTACTGTGTGCCAAGCACGAGAATAAAAAGATAAAAACCATGGTCTCTCAAGGATCTTAAAGTCTAATGGGGGAAACAATATGCAAGTAGTGATGTACAAACAAAATACAGAAAGGATAAATGGAGGGTAACCTCAGAGGGAAGGCACTAGCATGAAGAAGAACTGTGAAGAGGAATTGGAGAAGGTGGGACTTTAGTTGAGACTTGAAGAAGTCCGGAGAATAAAGGATGCAGAGTTGAGGATAGAGAGCATTCCAGGTGTGGAAGATAATCACTGACAGTGCCCAGATTTGGGAGAAAGACTGTCTGTTGCCAGGAAAACCAAGGAGGAGGCCAGGGGATTATAGGGGGGAGGGTTATTGTGTGTGTAGGGAGAAAGGGAAGCAGAGTAATGTGTGGGAGGGCTGGAAAGTTAGGAAGGGACCAAGTGGTAGGACTTTAAAAGCCAAAAAGAGGATTTTATATTCTCTTGGAGGTCAACGGGAGCCCCTGGAGTTTACAGACAGGTAACAGGTGTGCATTTTAGGAAGCTCACCTTGAGAGTGAGTGAGAATATCCTTAAATCCTGTATAAAGGAGAGGGTTTGAGTGGTTGGTTTGGGGTGCATGAGGCCCAGAGAAGCTCCTAACAGTTACTTCATCAGAAGGCCCAGAGATCTGTGGCCATGACAATCAGTTCTCAATCCTGACCTAGCTCCTACTGGTCTGGGCAGGATTATGGTTCTAGGTGACAGTGGATAGGGTGCTACACTTGAAGCTGGGAAGACCTGGGTTAGATAGCATTTCATCAACTTTATTATCCGTGTGATTTTAGGAAAGGTAGCCTCCCTGTGCCTCGGTCTCCTCAGCTGTAAATGGAGATAACAAGAGCACCTGCCTCACATGTTGCTGTGGGGATCAACATATGGAAAGCACTTTGCAGACCGTAAAGCCCCACAGAAATGATTGCTCTCCAGGGCTCTAGCTCCTCCTGGGACTCACCACCAAGGCTCCTCTTTTGGCCTCTCTGCTTCTCCTCACTTTCTCACCTAGAGGGTAGGAAGCAGCAAGAGACAGAGAGGGAATTCAAGGCAATCTATTTTGTTGCCCTCTGAAACTCTGTTGAGGCAGGAAACTGAAATTTGAGAATTGTCTGTGGATTTCCTTCCTCCATGGTCCCTCTCTTTATCAGTACTGTATCTAAGTAACAGCTGGATGTAACGTTTGAGACACTTAATTCACAGGATCATGGAATTTCTGAGTTAGAAGTAACTTGAGAGTCTAGTCAGGATCTAAATAAGATTTCCCTCTAGAAGATGTCTGCCAGATGGTGACCTTGTCCACCTTCTGCTAGATGGCCTCTACCAAGTACAGTGGTAGGGAAATAACAAAATCCCTTCCTTTCCTAGCAACTTATTTGACTTTTTAACAACCCTGATTCTAGGACTTTTGCCTCCTATCAATTCTAATTCTTTGCAACTAGCAGCCACTGTCCCTAGTTCTGCCCTTGAAAACTAGACAGAACAATTCTAATCTCCCTTCCAGGTAGTATTCCCTCAAATCCTTGGAAGATGTGTCCCCTGAAATCTCCTCTTTTCCAGAACAAACATCCCCCGTTCCTTCTACTTATCTCCACATGGCACCTCAATGCCTTTTATCATCCTATGACCCTCCTCTAGATTCTTTCCAGTTTATTAATATCCTTCCTAAAATGGCATGCCTAGAACACAGAGCTCTTCATATGAGCCAAGTAGGATGGAGTACTGAGCAATAATATTTCTCTGCTACCACCCCAGACCCAGACACTTCTGTACATTGACATTTCTGTGATGTCATTGATGCGGGTCCTCTCTCCAAAGGCACAGAGCACAACCCATTCATACACTTTTCATTGTGTGGCCCTTGATCATGTCCTCACATAAATCTTCCAAAGGTTGTTGTTCTACCATGTCAGAAGTTTTTCTCTAGATGGTTTGACATTGGGTGGACACAAATGAGACACATAGGCTTTTCATCAATTAAACCTTACTCTTTTTCTGCTCAAGTAGCTCTCTGATGTCATCCTTTACGCACTTTTCCTGTGTGATTCCTCAATGATAATGTGTTGCAGCCTACTCACACCCACCATGAATCGCTCCACTGCCCTTCTGATGACTCATAACTTTAATTTTTCAGTGACTGTGCTATTCTGACTCACTGCCATACAACTTCACTTAAAGAATAAGAATATTAAAAGGCTGGACCTCTCTTTCAGCTAGAACCTTAGGGACATGAGAAGCACTGCATAATTCCCTAGAGACATCCCTAGAGACAACTCCTTCTACTCAGTTCCGGAGTCACGTCACCGTTTATCCACACTGTCTGTCAAAGATATAGCCATACAGAAAAACTAGCTCTATAGGGTATCCATTCAACCATATACCATAATAGTCTAGACTATAGGCTTTCTTCATCCACTTAGTTTTTTAATTGAATGGTTAAGCTGAATTCTTTTGAGTGATTTTGAATCTTAGTTTAGGAGACTCTTCAATATTCTCATTCTAGATATAATAAACAAAATGTCATTCGCAAATGTGAGCAAGCAGAAGACCTTATCATCTACTGGGAGTCCCTTTTCCATTTTGTTCTGAACTGGATATCCTCCATGAGAGTGGCAAGCGCCTTTGGCAAGCATTTAGTTCTCTGTTTTATGTCTCATTTTATATTAGTAATCAGAGAGTTGAGAAAGAGGTTATTTCTGTTCCTTAATCTTTCCAAGAATTGGTGATGATTTTGCCATGTACACTGGAGGGACCATACTGGAAGAGGGCCTTTCAGGCAGCATTTTATTTTGCCAAATCAAATTCTTTCACAGTCAACAATGTGCACAGTGAGATCTTGTATTCT
>CM053775.1:13085744-13097891 GCA_028658325.1 Potorous gilbertii
AAACTCCTGGTACCAGAAATCCCTCTAGCACCATTACCACCAGTCTCTAACTTAGTAACCAGGTCCTAAGAAGTCACCTGTGGCCATGGAGATCATAAAGCTAGCCGAATTTCAGTGCAAGCCCTCCTGACTTGAAGCCCAGCACTCTAGCCACTATAGCATGCTGCCTCTGAACATAGTAAATTGCTTCTAATTGATCAAATTAAATATAATAAGGGTCTGATGGAAATTTTCCAACTGTAAGTACATACAAAGCTTTCAAATCTATCATTAGAGAAAATAAGGGGCTAGGAATGCTTGGTTTTACTTTTAGTGAAGACATGTGAATTCATCCATGTAGTGAACTCAGAGTGTGCATAGCAACAACTTGTCTAAAACTTGTCAAAGGCAAGATTTGAACCCACTGCACTAATAAGCTGACCCTCTGAGTGCTTGCTAAATGTTAAATAACAATGGAATGCCATTTTAACAACATAGAACTACACATTAATTCATGTCGGTGTGTTGTTGAACAAAGGAGAAGCCCAAGTTGGTTCCAAGTAAGGTTCGCAGAGGAGGGCACAACTTAAGACAGTTCTTATACCCATAGTCCACTCTTGAGTGAGCAAGACTTTGGCCATGTATACAGGGCAACAGAGACTCAGAGAAGAGCAGACTTCCCACAAAATGACCAACTGGCTCCATGATGGAGAATTACCATCTCCATGAGATTATTACCAAAGGTGACTGGTCCATTCGGATGTCTGAGGACATTTGAAAACCCTGCTATCTTGTCCATTAAAGTTGTGTTTGTCCTTTATTTTTGAAGAGGACCATGACATCAGGGAAATTAAAGTATTCCAGATTATAGGACCATAGCTTTAGAGTTGAAAGGGATCGCAGATTTAGAGGTTAAAAAGTACCTACTAGGTAGTGCAAATAGACAGAGAGCTGGACTTGGAATCAGGAAGACTTGAGTTCAAATCCTGTCTCAGGTTCTTACTAGTTGTGTAACTCTGGGAAACTTAACTTGGCAACTTTTGAGGTTCCTCACCTATAAAATGGGGATAACACCTAACTTCCAGGAGTATTGTAAGGATGAAATGAAATATATGTAAAATGCTTTGCACACCTTAAAACACTATATGTTAGTGGTCATTGTCATCATCATCATCATCATGGGGTCCAAACCCTCAGGCTCAATGATTTTCCCAAGGTCACACAGTGGGGAGATTTGAGAATCAAAGATGAGTCCTCTAACTTCAATCAGACCCCAGTATAGGAGTCCCACGTGGAGAGGCATATCCCAAGAAAGGTCAAATGATAGAGTCAGAGCCATGGGGTTGACCTTGTGAAGACCTTCATTTGAGGATGGGAGGAGATAAATCATTTAAAGTATTTTCTTTGTTCACCATTCTGTGTTGTTTCTGTAAATAGTATGTTGAGACCACTAGGATTTCAAGAACAAGTTGTGCTCTAAATCTATGATCCTTTATAAAAAATATGAAAATAATTCCCTTATATTTCTTTAGGGTACAATTTCTGCCTAAACATAGGGAGAGTAATTAATTCTTAAATGATTTGACTGCCATTTTCAAAGCCAGCTTCATAAGTGTATAGAGAGAGGTAAGAAAAAACTTTACCTGTATTTTTATTTTTTGTAACTAAATTCCCAGTATTTACCTGAGATTGATAAATCAATAGAAATAGTAGAGTTACTCATGGTTTTTTTTCCACTGATAATTGCTTGATTTTGAAACCCCAGCTGAGAGGCACTTAAAAACTAATGGACTATTACGTTCTCTTTATGCTTAATCCATTTGCATCCAAAGTATTTACAAGGCTTCCCTTGTTCTCCGTGATCAATGCAAAGCTATTAGTGAATTACACTGCAGGCTCTAAAATACAACAAACAAGACACAGACTACTGAGAGGAGCTCGGAGCAAACATCCTGAAGCCCAAATACACCTGACTGAGTGAACTCAAACACAGTTTTGGACTTCGATTTTGTTTGTGAAAAGCTGTCAAACCACTATTGACTTTATTCACTGCAGGAGCTATGCTATTCTCCTCCACTCCCAAAGAACTATATACCTTGCCCATTTTCAACAAGAAAGAAGAAGGAGGAAATACATTTCTAATAATTCCTCTAATCTCTCTCTGTCTCTGTTTCTCTGTCTCTTTCTCTGTCTCTGTCTCTGTCTCTCTCTCTCTCTCTCTCTCTCTCTCTCTCTCTCTCCATTCATCCATCCATGTCTTCCCTTCCCCCCCTTTCAGCCTCCCTCCCAAAACCAAAAGTTAGGGTTAGAATAACGATGGTTCTGGGATCATCTCCAAGAAGGAAGTTGACCATATCAAATAATCCCTCTAATCTCTGTCTGTCTCTGTCTCTCTCTCTCCATTCATCCATCCATGTCTTCCCTTCCCCTCCTTTCAGTCTCTGTCCCACAACCAAAAGTTAGGGTTAGAATAAAGATGGTTCTGGGATCATCTCCAAGAAGAAGTTGACCCTATCAAGGCTCAATTTTGTTCTGCTGGAGCATGACTTAAGTGAATTTCTAGGAAAGGGATAAATTAAAGGTATAGAAATTTTTCTTACCAGATTGAGACCCAGGAGACCACTGACCATCTCTTGTACCTACTTGGAAGGAGCATTGTGAGCATTCAATGAGATCATGCACATAAAACCTTACAATCCCATACAAAGATCACTTTTTATTATAAGAAAAACTGAAGTCAAGCTTTATCTTCATGTGACTATGATCTTTTTCCTTCAAAAAAAAGTCTCCACACATAATATGGGACATTCACGGTAAGGCCTACAAAGCTGAATCTTGTCTTGGAGCTATAATTAATTAATGACAGTTTGTTTTAGTGATGAAATGCTTTAGTGAAGGTTAAAGCATATAAATAGGAATTAGTGTCCTTTAAATTCAATTAGCAACAATACACATTCATTAAATACCGACTATGTGCAAGGTACTATATTAGGCAGCCAGAAGGCACAGTGCATAGAGCACTGAACCATGAGGCAAGAAAGCCTGAGTTCAAATGTGACTTCAGATAATTACTAGCAAAGTGACCCTAGGCAAGTCACTGAACCTCTGTTTGCCTCAATTTTCTCAGCTGTAAAATGGGACTAATAATAGCACCACTCAGGGGTGTTGTGGAGATAAGATCACATTTGTAGTGAGCTTTGCAAACTTCAAAGCACCATGGAAATACAAGCTGTTGTTAAAATTATTAGGTAATGAAGATACAAAGACAAAAAAGAGACACTCCCTGCCTCAGTAGCTTACAATGTATTGGGAGAAAATAACAGAGGCATGCAAGTAAATGCAAAACATAATGTAACTTGCAGCACAGGCTACACATGTATGTCCAGGGCACCAGAAGGATGAGCCACATAGGCCGAGGTCTGTCAGAGGAAGCTATGAGTGTGTGTGTGTCAGCGGGGTAAGGGGGGAAGACAGACCAACCTGGGCTACCCTTGACTTTGAATGGGGCCAGAGGGCAGCAAAGGGGAGAGCCCTGCACAGCAGCAAAGGCAACACTGGCTTCATTAGCAGTCCTGGACCAGGTGGTGGAGAGGATAGGACAGTGGACACCTGATGAAGGCAGATTCCAATCCCCAGGTGGACTCCTGGGGCCAAGCTGCTTAAAGAGTGAGGTATGTTTGAGGTACTCATCCTCTGCCCACCATGTCAACTCTGCCCCAGGACTTGCTTCAATACTAAGTAAGCAACCAATCAACAATTAATAGGACTAATTAGATCTAAGGTTTGCCAAGTTATCTGATTCTCACAGCAATCCTGCGGGTAGGCACTATTAATTATTCTCATTTTACAGATGAAGAAAGTAAGATTCAGAGATTAAGCGACTTATCCTGGGTCCTGTAACTGGGAAGGGTCCCAAGGGGGGATTTGAACTTTGACTTCCACCATTCTATTCACTATGGCACCCAGCAGCCTGACTTTCACTAAGCTCCCACTGTGTGCAAGGTGCTAGGGATGCAAGGACAAAAGCTCCCGTTCTAATCCGAGGCAATGTCAGATAAAAGATTGCTGGATGGACAGACACATATGTTCATGCGTAGGAAGGCAGGCACTGGAGTTGATGTTACTTTTGATATTATGACAGTAACAGCACCTTCCTAGAGACGTAAACAGATAATTATATAGAAAACACATACCGATCAGCTAACTAAATATGATGGGGGCACTAATGGCTGGGGCAAGCGGTGGGCAACGTAGATGGAATCAGGAAAAACCTCAGGTAGCTTGCATTTATACTGACTTTTGAAAGAAATGAGGGTTTCCAAGAAGCATGGTGCGTAGAAGTACCTTCTAGACGTAAGGACAGAGAAACACAGGTGCAGACATGGGAGACGGTGTTTTTGTGTATGGAATAACAAGGTGCTTGACCCATAGAGTATGGGACTGCGAATAATGTGTAAGAAGACCTGGAAGGTGGGTTGGGTTCAGGTTGTGAAAGGGTTTAAATGTAAAACAGAAATTTAAATGTGATCCTAGAGGCAGTAAGGAGATATTGGAGTTTAATGAGGAAGGGGTGGGATAGGTAGACCTGCCCTTTAGGGAAATAACTTGGGCAGCTGTGTGGAAAAGAGTGGAGTAGGGAGAGACTTAAGGAGGCAAGACCAGTTAGGAGGCTCTTGTAGAAGCCTAAGTTGGATATGATATGGACTTCAACTGGGGTGCTATTGTATGAGTGGAGAGAAAGGTTATGTGCTGTACAGGGAAAGACAGGAAGATTTGGTAATGAAATAAGTGAGGCAAAGTGTGGCCTCAAAGATGCCAAGCAAGGTGCAATTGGAAGTCTTGAATAGGGGAGGGGACTTCTGGAGGAAAGGGTAATGAGTTCTTTTTGGGGCATATTCAATCTGAGATATCTATGTAGCATCCAATCAGTAGCTGGTAATTTGGGACTAGAGGTCAGGAGAGAGATTGCTTTTCCTTTCCATTCCATATACAGATCTGGGAATCATGTGATAGAAAAGATAATTAGGCTCAAAGGAGTTAACAAGGTCATCAAGTAAGGAGAGTGTAAGGAGAAAGAGGTCCCAGGACAGAACCTGAGGATACAGTCAAAATGAATGTCATGACTGAGCAGCAGAATCGAGAAGCAGCGGTCAAGCAGATAGGAAGAGAACCAGGAGAAGGCAGTTATCAGTAAAATCCAGGAGGAGCAAGGATTCAGCATGAGCAGCCAAAAAGACTGAGCGCTGGGGAAAGACTATTAGATTTAGCAAGTAAGAGATCAATGGTTAGCTTTTCAATGAATAGTTGTCAAGTTTATGATATAGTTGGAAACCAGAATGCAGAGGCTTTGGAAGACTGTGAGAGGAGAGAAAGTGGAGGCCATAAATAAAGATCACTTTAAAAATTCTGAGAATTGGATGAAAGATAGAGGCTGATAACTTTGAGAGATGGCAGGAGGTGATTGTTGTTTTTGAGAACTGGGGAGACTTAGACATTTAGAGTAGATTATCTTCACAAGGAAGTGGTGGGGATGGGTTTCAATACAGTCAGGAGAGTTCTGGACTGGTAGCAGGTATGGAGTAGAAGGGATGGCTGGCCAAATCTTCCACCCCTGGCCATGCTTGAATGCCAAGGAAGGAGTTGGTGAGGTTCTAGGTTAAGCCTTCAGTTAGAACATCTCTGGCTGTTAAGTTTCTGGAACCGCTTCCTCCATTCATTAGTGCAGTTAATCTGTTTCACAAACTCAGTGTCTAGAGTTGCCCCAGTATTAGTAAGAACCAAGAATACCTTGCCTCAAATAGTTAGCTCTCATTCTCATTTTGGCGTTGCCATCAAGTCTTGGCAACTTCTGTCAACATCAATGTAGTGAGCAGCAGCACATTAAATCCCAATCAGCTTTGAAATATAGTCCTGAGGAGATGACTTCTGGGCTTCCAATTGTAGTACATGAGCCTGATTTGAGAATTCCCAGAACTTCAGACCAAATCATGAAATCTCGTATGGAAGACCTGAGTCAAGAGGACCATTAAAAAATTTCAACCTGCTCAAGGTCCCCCTCCAGCCCTTCTCAGAGAGCTACAGAGCAGTCCAAGGGCCTGTTGCCCTCCTGGAACCTAGTCTTCCCTTCCCCAAAATGTTTTTTCTCCTCATAAATGTGTCCAATGCTCAAAAAGGCCATGCAGCTAGAGTGAAGGGACAGATAAGTCCTTCAAGGAAAGTCTAAAATTCTGCAGGATCTTTGGGATGCTGGAGAAGTCAATGTGACATGTGTGTCAATGGGAACAAATGACTACTTATTAAGCACTATGTTCCAGATACTGTGGTATGTCTATGTGTATGCACACACACATGTATATGTGTATATATGTATGTATATGTCTACATGTGTGTATCCCCTCAGTAGAATGTAAACTTATTAACATATATCTTCTAGTATGGGTATATTCTTTGGGGGCAACATTCAAGGTGTTTGTGATGGTTATTGCAGTCTAGTTGTCCCATGCTCTTTTTTAAAGTGTGTGTGGAGAGATGGAGAAACATAAGGAATGAAAGAAAATAAAAGTGGCTTATACACTATTAAATCAGTTGTTCCTTTTTTCTTGAAATGATTGCCAAGGAATCACTCAGTAGAATCAATAGGTTTAGGTCACTTGATCAAATGAATAGGCATTCTGTGGAAATATTGAAAAAAAACCAAAGGATTCTGCAGGTTGGCATTACCTTGAACAATGACAATTTGATTCCATCAACTGGCTTATACAATAAAAATAGATCTTATTCTTGGAAGTGTTGTGTTTCCAGTTGTTTTAATGGAAGCACAAGGTCTTGTTTGTGGAAAGACCCAACCCCTAGCATGGTGTAGGACAGTATGTCCAACTAGATGGGTGAGAGCAAGCTTCTCCTAGCTCTCCCCTTTCTCCATTCTGATACCTTCTGGAGCTCATTTTAGGTAGATTTTAATTGGAGAAGGTGAGGCAAGAATAAAGTGGTCACTCTAGTGACAGTCTCCTTGTCACTGAGCTACGATCCTTGACAGGTAGGTGGTGCCATGGGTAGAGTGCTGAGCCTCTAATCAAGAATGGCTGAGGTCAAATACAGTCTTAATAGCTGTGTGACCCTGGGCAAGCAACAATGTCTCTCTCAGAGACTGTAGCTATAATAACACCTACATCCCAAGGTTAGTGGGAGGCCTGAGTGATTGGTTGTTGTCCTTCAAAGAGGACCAAAATGATATTACCATTATAAAGTGAAATTTCAATGTGTCCAACTGTGGCTGATCAGACCAATATGAGCTCAGAATGCTCTACCACAGGCTGAGCACAGATAGTTCATTGGAATATTTGGGGTGGATACCCCAAATTTGCTCATCCTGCATTTACTTTGTGCTGTCTCAATTCTGCTTGCTCAAAGAGCACAGCACCTTTTCTTATGTGGGCACGCCATGCTGAGCAGTCCTGTGCCAGTGTCTCCCATGTTGCAGAGTCAAATCCAAAGCTCTTGAGAGACCTTGACAGTATCCTTGTATCCTTTCCTCTGGCCACCATATGATCACCTGCCCCATGGAAGTTCTCCATAAAATAGTCTTTTTGGCAAGCGTACATTTTGCATTCAAACAACGTGATCAGCCCATTGGAGTTGTGCTCTCTGAAACATAGTTTGAATACTTGGTAGTTCAGCTCGAGCAAGGACTTCAGTGTCTGGTACCTTATCCTGCCAGGTGATCCTCAGAATCTTCCTAAGACAGTTCAAATGAAAGCAGTTCAGTTTCCTGGCATGGTGCTGGTAGACTGTCTATGTTTCACAAGCATATAACAATGAGGTCAGCACAACGGCTCTGTAGACCTTCAATTTGGTAGTCACTCTAATAATACCTCTTCTCTCCCAAAATTTTCCTTGGAGCCTCCCAAACACTGACCTAGCTCTGGCAATGCATGCATCAACATCATTGTCAATGTGTACATCCTTGGATGTAAGTGAACTTATCCACAGCATTCCAAACTTCTCCATTTGTTGTAACCAGTGGTTCCACGTATGGATGGTGTGGTGGTGGCTGATGGAGCACCTATGTTTTCTTAGTGTTAATTATTAGGCCAAAATTAGCACAGGTAGCAGAGAATTGATCCATACTTTGCTGCATCTCAGCTTCAGAGGCTGCACTGAGTGCCCAGTCGTCTGCAAACAGAAAATCATGCACCAACACTCCCTCCACTTTGGTCTTGGCTTGTAGCCTTTTCAAATTGAAGAGCTTACCATCGGTACAGTAGTTGACCTTGATACTGTGTTCATCCTCAGTGAAAGCATTTGTCAACATGACTGAAAATATCATGTTAAAAAGCATGGGAGCAAGCACACAGCCCTGTTTCACTCCATTGGAGATTGGGAAGGCATAAGAGCATAGCCCATTATCCAGAACCCAGGCAAACATGCCATCATGAAATTGATATACAATATTGATGAACTTCTCTGGGCAAGCAAATCTTGACATCATTTTCCATAAGCCCTCATGACTAACCGTATCAAAGGCCTTAGTCAGATCTACAAACATTGTGTACAGACCTCTGTTCTGCTCCTGGCATTTCTCCTGGAGTTGCTGGGCAGCAAACACCATATCGACTGTTCCTTGGCCTTTTCTGAAGCCATACTGGCTCTCCAGTATATGCCCATCTTCCAAGTGAAGGATCATTCTATTAAGGAGGACTCTAGCAAGAATTTTGCCAGCAATGACTAAGAGAGGGATACCCCTGTGACTGTCGCAGGACAATCTATTCCCTTTACCCTTATAGAGATGGACAATGCAGGCATCCTTAAACTCCTGGGGGATAACCTCCTCTTGCCATATAACCTGGAAAATTTCAGTCAGCTTTTGTATGAACAATGGTCCCTCTACCTAAAGTGCTTAATACGATGACTAGCACATAGTAGATGCTTAATAAATCCTTCCTTGCTTGCTTGTTTTTTGTGAATTATGTCTTCAACCCTTCAAAACAAATCTTCTCTAGGCACCATCTCCCAACCTATACCAGACCTGGCATTTTGGAGTCCCAGAGAGCTGGCTGCTAATGGGTTTTAGGGATAACACTACGAGTATCTATTCTCCTAACACTAGCTTAAGACAATCCACAAGTGTGCTTCTTCTTAATAATCCTGCTAGTGGTCTAAATTGTTTAGCAAAGGCATTAACTCAAATGTCAGGAAAGAACAGCAGTCCCAAATCACCTCCCACAAACATAAAAGCTGACTTTTGTCAGGAAGAAGGGATGCAAGTCTAATACACATGGTAGGGATGCTCATGGAGGGCACACACATTCTCAACTCCAGAACCTTGGAGCCTCGATGGTCTTTTTTTTCCTCCATAGGGTCCTCACCAAAGTTCACCATGGGGTGTGGTATAGATGATGGATGAGTTTTTCTGCTGCTCAGTTGGGCTGGCTCCTTTCTCAACCAGCCAGGGGATTCACTGGGCTAACTTTTCCAGTTCCATAATACTTCTTGATGCTAAAGCTGCCTTCACTCAGTAAAGCATTCTATGAATTCAATTGCCCTTAGGGTGCCCTTGCCTTAAGATGATCAGGCCCAATTCAGTGAGTTTTATGACTGTATTGCCAAGGCAATATTCACTGCACTGGTGGTGACTATGAATGTGCCTGCATAGTTCTCAGTCGCAAAGTATAAGACTCTCCATATAGAAGGCAGAAGAAAAATATTTATTTAGACACCAGAAAGCTGAATCCCAGAACCAGAAAGCAAAATCTGTCATAGCAACCAAGAAGTCAATACAGATTATCACTGCACGGGGCAAAGCCATTTCCAAGCCTCCCTGCCCCTTGCTGAGACCTTCCCACAAATAAACACTCAGAAGCCTAACTGTGCTTGACTGCCTGTGTCCTTGCCAGCCTGACTAACTTCCTCCCAGTTCTGTTCCATCCTTCCTGTTCCACCCATTCAGCAAACTCCTCCCACCACATGGGACCTAGGCTTCCAGGTGATCTAAACAGGTCACATGGGCTTATTGATGAATGGGGAAGATTTTCCCCATTTAAATTACCATTACAATGACCCATACTCCTTTTGGGAGGACACTGGGACAAGTATTTGGAAATAAAAGAATGAAATCAGTTTGTGGCTTAGAAGTAGGTTCATAGTCTTGCAGTCCTCTTTACATGAAAGAAGCCTTAGAGCCTTTCCAGGTGAGGGATGTGTTTTTAGCATCTGAATATCTTTCCCTTTTCATTTCAGTGTCTGTCTTTTAGCTATTTATGGCCTCCAATTTTGCTGAATTCTCATAAGGTCATCCCTTCTTATAATACAAGGTGTCCCCAAAGTCTTATTGTAGTATTAAGCTTTTAAATATGTGTGTGTATGTATATGTGTATATATATGTATATTTGCCCAAGTGACCCTGCTAGTGACTTTAGGCAATACTTGGACCTAGGTCCTCTTGATTCTATGTGCAAGGCTACTGATTACACTTTACTGATTGTTATATTTCAAGCAGTAAGTAGAAGAGTATGTATGTATACACATGTATATATGTGTGTGTGTGTGTACAATACATATATAAACACATATATGTGTGTGTATATATATACATACATATATATACATATATATATATGTATATATATATATGAATATTCTCTTGGATTTTGACTTCCAGTCCCTAATCAGAGTTTTCAAAATGTTATTACATACAAATAAAGCCATATATACCTTTCACTTTGACTTTTGGCAACTGAGGCTAACATCCAATGAGTCCACAATGGGGAACTCATCAAATCTAGCTTTGGCCTATTGATTACAATGTACCCTCTCAAAAAGGCATGGTGCCTAGTGCTGGGCCTGACCACAGGAAAGGGAAATCAAATCCTGTGTCCAATATTTACTAGGTCTAGTCACTTCATGTCCTTGGGCAATTTCTACAAAATCACAGAGCATTGGCATATCCTAAGTAGTGTCTCTACTATTTTGAGAGTAGTATTTTAGCCACCTAACTTTGCAATTTTAAATTAATTTTCTCATTCCCAACATATGACTAGTGCTAGTTTGCTAGAGTGGAAAGTGTCTGAAATCAAGAGACAGAAAGAAGAAATGCCTTGGGGCCCAGGATCTTATCTGACCAAGGGCAAATCACGGAACTTACCTTGGACCACCTACTCCCTAGGATTGTTGTGAGGCAAGTTTTCCTTCAATTGTAGAGTGTTATATAAATGTAAACTGTTACTATGACTATTATTAATATACTACCTTATGTAGAGCCCTCTCTATATAGGCAGTGCCCCAAAAAGGAACACCTGTCTGTCTTCCTTTTTCTTTTCTTTCTTTTTATCTTCTCTCTCTCCCTCTCTCTCTCTCTCTCTCTCTCTCTCTCTCTGTCTCTTTCTCTGTCTCTCTCATCACAAAGATTCAGTGTCCATTTCTCAACAAACTGCAATAGGGAAGTCTTGGCTTCCTTGATAGAAGGAGAGGAAGGGTTGTTTTGAGCATTGGGTTCTGCAACAAGTCATATTCTCACTCTCTGGACCTCACTTTTCCTATCTGTAAAATGAGAGCATTGGACTAGATGATATCTAGTGCTAAATTCTCAGAACCCATGAATCTGAATAAGCTCCTAACCTAAATAACCTATCAACCAAAATAACCACCATCTCTATGAGTCAGTGCATTCCCAATTCAAAACAAGTGCCTCGAACAAACTTTTGAAATATAACCCATTCAAAAGCTGGAGATGGCCCATATTTGATGGGTGCTCCCAAGTTTCAATTACAATAAAATAACTTTTCTCTCTTCCTATTTGACTACACTGAAACAACATACAGGAATGGAGATCAAAAGTTGGTACCATTTGCCTTGCTTTAGTTCACCAGTTAGGGGGAATCAAAGGCTAAAAAAATGGGTGCCTGGGTCTAAAGGGAATGGAATGTGTGAATCCTTAAAACCAAAGAAATTCTAAGTGTGGAAGCAGAGTTATTCTAAGATTTTTCTTATGGTTGCAGTTGCTAAGGAAACCATTTCTTTTACTGTATGTGTTTAGAACAGCTGCTCATTTGGAGACTGAGCCTAGATATAATCTTAGAGTGTAGCCCTAAAAAGATGAGAAATTAATTTAAGTTTAGTAGGCATATTTACATATGTATTTGTGTGTGTGTGTGTGTGTGTGTGTGTGTGTAC
>CM053775.1:13097991-13111300 GCA_028658325.1 Potorous gilbertii
CCCAAACATAGCAACATCTCTAGAAATATTTAGTAAGTTATGTTTCTTGGGACAAGTTCACTAAAATAGCATGTTTTGATAAACTAGCATATCAATATGTATTCACAAAATTCACAAGTGAGTACACCTAGGGAGTTCAATACTTACATATTGCAGAGAAAATGTATATGAATGTGCAGCCATCAAAGAGCAAAACATCTTGCTCTGCATTGACTTCATTTTTGAAAGAAAGATGAGAGAATGACCCCAAGATGTTAAGTGGAAGGGATCTTAGAGACCATCAAATACCCTCTGCCTACTTACTCACCATTTCAAAAATTTTACAGTGGCCCCCCAAAAGGGTAAGTGGCCTTTAAGGTCAGACTGCTAGGAAGAGGAAGAAACAGAATTGACATCCAGTGACCTTGTTTCTCATTACCTTGTCACGTATACAATTGTGGCCATTCAGTAGGCTCTGTTTTTTGCCCTCCCGGATTCTGGACTTTTTAAAACTTACCCATCTCTCTTGGTCTCGGGCCATTTAAAAACACTGTGGTGGTATCGTGGAAGAGGAAAAGAAGCACTGTGCTATAGTGGATAAAGAACCTGAGTTCAAGTTCTGTCTCTGGCACAAAGAGGCTTTGGGACCCTAGGTAAGTCACTCAGACATCTCAGTGCCAGAGGGAACTCTGAGATTATACAAGTTGCAAAGAAGTGCCAGCCTGCAATGGTACACCATTCCTCACTTAGGAGTTCCCTATACTAAGAAAATCACAGGTGCAATCCAGTTGCTATCTGGGTAGAGGAGTTGGTATTCCAGGAAGTAACATGACTCAGACCCCTTTTACGTACTGAGTTATGTGCTGTGTCCATTAAGAGCAGTTGCCTTGGAAGGTGGTATATGAATTGGGACGAGGCTATTCCTGTCTTTGTTAGGAGCTTGCCAGCTTAGCTATGCCATAGAATATGATGACAAGATTCAAGGAAGGCTGAACAGAGAGCTTACCTATATTTCAGCAATGTCCCTGACATAGAAGTCATACTGGTATGGCAGAACAGATGGAGAGATGTGAGCTGGATTATGATACAAATGAATTGCAACTGTTTGACTATTCAAAATATAGAAAATCACAGAAACTGACAAAATATTTTAGGGTTTGGAAAGTGCTTTACATATATTACGCTTTTCTGATTTTCACAACAATCCTGGAAAGTTAACTACAATACCTATTTTGATCTCCCTTTTACAGATGAGGAAACTGAGGTTCAGAGAGGTTAAGGGAGCTGCCCTTGGTCACAGAGTGGTATCTCTGAGGTGACATTTGAACCCAGGTCTTCATGACTCTTGATGCCCTATGTACCATGCTGCCTCTCTGAGTATATGCCCACCATGATTCTCTGTTCATTCCTTTAGTAAATACACACAATCTTTGGATTCCTGTCTTTATTTGTCCCCTCTCCCCCAAGAATAATTAAGTAATTTAAAAATAGGTAGTTTATGTATTTCATTAAATATTTTCCAATTACAGGTTTTGAAAGTTTTAATATTCTTTCCCCTCTCCTCCCTCACCCTTTGAAAAGGCAAGCAATATGATACTGATTATACATGTGAAGTCATACAAAACATATTTCCACATGCTGCAAAAGAAAACACACATATACACACAAACCCAGGAAAAGTAAAGAAAGTGAAAAAAGTGTGCTTCAGTGTACTCGGCTCGTCAGTTCTCCCTCGGGAGGTAGACAGCATTTTTCATCATGGGTCTTTTGGAACTGTCTTGGATCATTATCTTCATCAAAGTAGCTATGTCTTTCATAGTGGATCATCCTTAAGATATTGCTGTTACTACGTACCATGTTCTCCTGGTTCTGCTCGCTTCACTTTGCGTAAGTTCATATATGTCTTCTCTGGTTTTTCTGGAGCAATCCTGCTCATCATATTTTATAGCACAATAGTATCCCATTGCAATGCCATACCATGACTTGTTCAGTCATTCCCCAATTGATGGGCATCTCCTCAATTTCCAATTCTTTGCCACCACAAAAAGAGCTGCAATACATAATTTTGTATGTATATTTTTCCTTTTTCTTTTATCTCTTTGGGATACAGACTTGGTAGTGGTATTGCTAGGTCAAAAAGTATGCAGTTTTATAGTTGTTTGGGTGTAGTTCCAAATTGTTCTCCAGAGTAGTTGGATCAGTTCACAACTCTACCAACAGTACATTAGTGCCATTTTTTTTTATCTTTGCACCAAGGACTCACAAATGTCAGTGCTATGCCCTGTTCTCACTGATGTTTACTGGCTCTTTGTGATCACTTCTTCCTTTTCCAAATGTTTACTAACTATTCTTTTAACATTATGGAGGCAATCGTGGTACAGGGGGAGAACACAGAATATGGAGTTGGAGGATTTGAGTTCCAATGCCAGCTCTCCAGCTGCATGGCCTTAGGCAGCTGGATCTGCCTTTCTGAGCCTTAATTTTCCCATCTATAAAATGAGGAAAGGGGATGAACTAAATGAGTTCTAAGAATTCTTGCAGCTTCCACAGCTTTCCTTTAGACTGAACACTCACTATACTTCAAAGGCACCAAGAGAAACCACAGGATTAGAGGCTATTCATTTAATTTGGATATGCAAAAATATATACAGGAAGTAAGAGGAAAGTTGGCTCCATGTGTTTCAACCAAGTAGCTGTCTGCTCAGTAATAGAGGCCTCAGCTCTTGGCCCTTTAATGGTGGAAACCTTCTACTACTACTTCTAGGAAAGTTGCAGTATTTCTTGAGGCAAAAATGGGGGAGGAGGAGGCAGGGCACTGAAGAAGGGAAGGGTGTGATGCTATAATTTGCCTAGGCTGCTCTGGAATAGTTTGGAACGCCTCCATGGTCTGAACACCTCCACATTAGAACTGTTTCAGAGCTACACTGGAATCCCTATTACTATCTAGGAAAACATGATCTGTCTTCTCTAATAGGAACAGTAACATAGTCTGACATTTACATAGTGCTTCACACACATTTGGGTTTTACAACAACTCTGAGAATTAGAGACTATGAGGATTATCCCCATTGTAAAGATGAGAAAAACAAGGCTTAGAAATGGTAAATGATTTGCTCAAGATCCTACAGCTAGCATCAGAGATGGGGATTGGAATCCAACTGTGGTAGAGGGGAGAGTATACTATCCACTAGGTCGCAAGTCTCCTCTTGGTAAGAGGAGATATCTTTCCTCCTAGGCAGCCTTGTCAACAATTACGCCTATGTTTTGGCCCCAAAGTAAAATTCTGGCACCCGAGAGGGCAGCCTTTATTGTGGGCCACTAGCTATCTAGGAATGATGGGGATGGGGAAGATTACAGGCTATTTACTACTTGTTGTGTCTGACACCCAGTATTTTCCAGTCAGTCCTTCTGAACCATCCTGAGCAGGTTCCCAAAGAACAATGTGACATTTGAGCAGATGGGGATTGGGCCAAAGTGGAATTGACAATGGAAAAATAAACAATATGTAAAATATTCAACATAATGTATTAATATGAAAATGTACCAATTTTCAAGGAGCCAGCTGTGACTAACTGGTTGGGAAAAACGGTGATTGAACCTTGTTTCTTGAATCCCACCTCTTAATACTAAACAGACACCATCTCCCCCCACCCCAAGCAGAAATCCAAAGCTCCATGCCTAAGCAATTGTTACTCATTCTTCCTCCAGTCTGTTGTTGAGTCCTATGCTTTTGCTTCAATTGTGCAGAAGACTAGGTAATTGTTATGGAGAGCAACAGACAAAATATGGGCTTTTTACATTATGGCTCATTCTGCTTAGATGAATAACTTAGTTTTATTAGTCTGTGTTACATCTAAATCCCCAATCAGATTGTCTGTATCTAATTTGTTCAAATTACCAGGCATCATTGGTTTTAAAAAACCTGATGGGAACAAGAAAGCATTCAGAGCATGCTTTGGGGACAAATTAATTAATCTATGCAAACAATACAGTTGATCTCAAACTACTGCCTCCAACAAGCTGGAAACATCAACTTCATGTGCAACAAAGCCACAGACCCTTCCAAAGAAAAGTGTTTCTTTGCTCCCTTGGTGTTTCTCCAGTAGGCTTTTGCTCACTTGATGGAATTCAGACTCCTCTTCATGCTCCAGGCAATTGACATGACAACTTACAATATTCAGGTTAATTTATTTCTCCAGAAACTTCCTCTAATGAACTTAATCTTTGCTTAGTAAACCAATATCAAGCTCCTGAGCACTAATCGAGGCCAGTTTTTTATGTCTAGCTTTGGCAGTCACAACTCCAAAATCCACCAGCCTACCCTCCCAAACACCATCTCCACCCCTAGATTTCATTTGCTCAGTTGAGTTGAGGCGATGGCACTCACAAGTAATTTTTAGAGGGGAAACGTCTAAACTAGTAGATGGAATGTGAGGAATTCAATCATCCATTTTGTCCAGTCCTGCCTTGTTTTGATTATGGTGAATTTCCACTAACAACCTATGAAAATTGGGATAATGAGGGCTTTTACTTCCTATGTAGGCTGTATTAGTGCTCTAGATGGTCATGAATAACTGTAGGCCCTAAAGATCTCATCATTCCTACAGTAAATAGTGGTGAGACTAAGCCCTGAGCTTCCCCACTGGCTGAGTCTTAGTCATTTTTCAAAGGGTTTTTGATTTGATGCCCTGTTTCAGCTGCATTTATGTATAAAGGTGCCCTCCCCACAGTCAAAGTAGATGAATAAATGTAGATTGCTAATACTTTGACAGTGATAAAAAATTCAAGAAAACATCATTGCCCTGAGAAGCTAGAGAAAAAATTCAACTGAAATGATTTCATCTGTATATATAACAGATGTACATTGAGTGATTGCTATGTATACAGCAGTGAGGCTAAATAAGATATGGTCCCTACCCTAATGGACCTTAACATGCGTAGAGGAGAAACACACAGAGCTATAATAGAAAGTCATATATGACAAGTGCCTTGGGAGCACTTTTGTATTGGAACATTCATAGCCCTCTCTTGGCATCTCATGGCACTGTGCTCTAATAAGGCATTATGACCTGAATGCTTTTCCAACCATGGCTCTAATAAGACATTACAGCCTAATTACCTTTCCAACCTAGCCTAGAAGATCATAGGAAAGGGGAAGGCCACTACTACCTTCTAAGTGTGAAAGAGGAGAATTTGACCCATTAAGTCATTAAATATTTAATAGATATAAATATTTAACTTAAAAGTAAGAGAAGGGCTTAGGACACTTGGTAAGCAGCTACTTTCTCTTGAGACATACTTAAAGAATGCCTTTTACCACTTAATAAAATGATTTGTCAGAGGAAACAGATGCTTTATGGATTGGTATTTTGTGAATACATTCACTACAATGATTGAATTTAGCCATCCGTTACAACAGTGTAGTAACTTAAGCCTTCTGGGAATCAAATCCAGATTGTACTGAAAGATCTTGTGAGCTTTGGAAGATGTGATTTGTATAAACAGACATGGGGAGTCCTAAATGTAAAAGCCCTCAAAACCCACTCAGAAAAATCTACTTGAAAGCATATTCTTAAACCTTGCTTTCTGAAATAATGATGTATATTTCTAAGTCCCCATAGTCCTATCATCACTCATTTTTTTTTCATTTAGAGTACAGTTAATTGTGGTCATGGGTCTTTTTCCAAATTGGGTCAAGTGTACCAAAGGAAAGTCACTTTTTGCCTTAAACCACTTGAATCATCAGCCAGAATTCGTTGCCCAGTTCCACTGAAATAAGTAATTAATCATAGAGGGTTTACACAATGAAATGAACATCATGTGTGCACAACATGGAAATGCCATCTAGTCAAGCACTGATCCACACACAAAACTGGATACTACTACTGATCACATTACTTCCCCTCCAAAAACCACACATACCCACAAGTATCTTCTTTATTTTGCATTATCAGGAAATTAGGTATTCCATACAGGTGAGTTTATAATATAATGGAAATTTATCACTTTAAAGGACAAAGCTTATTTCAGCCATTTTATACAAAGCTTTCTAATACCTAATACCACATACTTCCTTGCCTTTTTTCTAATTTGTTGCTAATTTTTTATTTTTACAAAATAGAACTCTCCACTACCCAAACAAACCTAACAAAGTGAAAGTTTCTCAAGTATTAACAAAAGGAAAGACATTCTCTTAAACTTCTATTTTAGAAGTGACCCTTCTATTTGAGCAGGGTTTTATTCCCTTTCCACAACTGTGTATGTTTAGATTGTTGTGGTTATTATGTGTTATTCTTTTTGCTCTGCATCATTTCATTTTCCCTCTAAATTCACCATATTTGTCATTCCTTAAAGAGTAGCAAAATCAGATTATTCACACACCAGAATTTTTTCAGCCAATCTCCTTTACTGGTCCATATTTTGTTTCTAGCTTGAATTATGTTTGATGCTAGTAAGCTCCTTGTCTTTGTCCCAGTAGCAAAAGCTTGGGCTCAAACAGTACAAACAATTTAGTAACTTTTATTGCATAATTCAAAATTGTTTTCAAGAACAGTCAAACCAGTTCCCAGCTATGCTAGCAGTGAAACAGCAGGCTGGTCTTCCCATAGCCCCTGCAGTAATGAGGGTTTTTTCCCCATCTTTCAGCATATTCACTAGCTTGATAGTATGAGGTGACATCTCAAGGTTGTCTTAATTTGTATTTCTGATTATTGATTCAAGATTTTTTTCAGTTGGTTACAGATAGTTTTCAAAAACAGAAATACAAACTAGTTGTTCAGATCTTTTACCTATTTGTTCACTGGAAATTGGCCCAAACTTGAATATTTGTGTCAATTTTAGATGTCAGAACTTTATCAAAGGTATTTAACACTAGGGGATGTTTTAGTTGATCTCAATTTTTTCCCTTCTGATTCTAGGCAGATTTTTCTGATGCAAAAGCTTTTTAATTTTAGAAAATCAAGAATGTCTATTTTACCTTTTATGAGCTCTTTTAATCCTGTCTGGGTCGCAAATGTTTTCTTCATCCAAATTTATGAAAGATGGAACCATCTATTCTCCTCTATTTGTTATAATATGACTTTTAAAATTTAGTTTGTGCATCCATTTGGGATTTATTAGAGTATAAAGAGGCTGATCTAAATCCATTATTTGACAGACTGCTTTCCAATCTTCCCATCAGTTCTTGTCCTTTCCTGACTAGTTTGTGTTCTTGGACTTTTTGAACACAAGGCCATTGTGTGTATTTATTTATAGGTCTTGATTATCTAATGCATAGGCACATACCATTTGTACTGTTTGAACCCATCTGATCTCAGTATCATCCTTTGCTCTTTCTCCCAGCTAAGTCTCTCTCTCTCTTTCCTCATTTGTAATCAGACACTTAAGCTGAGGTGGTTGGTTATTGCTTGAAGCAGTGGCCTCCTCGTGCCCAACCTCTGGTTCAGGCATCCTTCATACTTTTCCCTTTGCCAGAGTAGACTTCCACTTATATTCTATTAATCCTAACTATAAGGGGAGGGCTCTGTCCGGAGGGAAATGGTTCCTTTGTCAGCCTTTGCTTCCTACCAGTAGGTTCACAGCACCATGTTCACCCACCATTAGTAGATGCATCTACTGACAAATTAAGTAGCAGCCCCCTTGTCTGGCTTATGCCTTAAAGAAAGGACCCACAGACGGTTCAGGTTGGGTCAGGGCAAACAAGCCCTCTGGAATTCTTCAGATACAGGTCAGAAAGCAGGGACAAATGCATTAATCATACTTGAAAAAGGCACAGAGAGTACAGAGACAGATGGTAGAGGGAATGAGGAGGGGAAAAGATGGGGGAAGAAGAGGGAGAAGGGTACACAGAGAGATATGTAATTGTAGACTGGAGAAGAGGCTGGAGAAGTACTTGAAGGGCAGGGTTCTAGTGAGGGGATAACCTGTCTTATCTCACTATCTTAGAGCTCACTCACTAATATATCAATGTCATCTCAAAAGTTATCAATACCTCCTTATTAGCATGTTTCTGATTTCACTGCATATTTCTGGCGCCTGCAGACTGAGGTCCATTTATTGGTACCTAGCTGGCTTCCCTTAATTTAACACATAGTTTCTTAAGGGGGCCTTAATTAATTTAGGAGATAATTTTGGCAAGTGGTTTCTATGTTCCCCCTAATATTTTTAGTTCCTATTTCCTATTTGTTATTACCTTATACTGGCTACTTACATACTTAGATACTAATTGGTGGGGTGGTCATGGAGACTGTAACAAATACAATTTCAGTACAACTTCCTTTCTCCTTAACCTTCCTTTATAAGGCCTAGAGAAGGATGAGCTTAATGATACTTTCCCTTTCCCCCACTTCTATGTTTGAGAGACATTCATTTGTGGCACCTTGGTTACAAGAAACACTAAGCTCCCTTCCTTCTCTACCTCTATAGTGCTGCCTTTTTTTAAAACCCATGCCCAGAGATTGTCTTTCTTGTCTCAATGGCCCTGAGACTCTCAACAGAATGACAAGGGTTATTTGCCCACCTTTCAGATCTTGAGCACTGCACCATCACTTACTAAGCTTTAAGCTAAACTTGTTTACCTGGAAGTTTCTTTTGTCAACTACATTTACAAAACCTTCGGTTTTCTCCAAAGCAATTCTTGTTCATCAATTCTGTTAAAAGCCTCTTTTTCTCTAGTAGAATTATGTGCAATTTGACAGAAATAGATAGTCTTGGGTAAAAGCCATTTTCTTTTGTCTTCTAGTGTATTGTATTCCAATTTTGACCTTATCCTAATGGTAATTCTGACTGGAATCCCTTGTTACAAGTGTATCTATCTCTTCCCAGCTGCTTGTTCTGTTTTTTTTCCCTAAGATATACCTAGAAGTTCTGGAGCTTGGCAATTACAAGTATGAGTAGCTAAAGTGGTGGTTTCTTTTTAGTAATAATCCATGGGCTCTGTTGATCTGTACTTGGCTCTCTGGTTTAAATGGACGACAATCAATCAACATAGCCCATTATTTGCTACCAGTGTTAAAAGAGCTATAGAAGGGTCTCCTGAACAGGGGGTGTGAGATTTATAAGAGGAAATGGCCAAGTGTCAGGATGAGAAAACACAAATGGGATATGGTTACAATAAAGTGATGCCCATGGGGTAATTAGGGACTACACCCCATAAAAACTAACCTCACACCACTATGCTTTTATGGCTATTCTTTTGTTTTAAAATCACTTGAGAGGGGTGTTGATATAATAGAATGACCAGGGATGGGGAACCTGCCGCAGTTTCCCCACTGCTGTCATATAATAGACATGGAATCAGAAGAGACCCAAATTAGAATCCTGCCTGATATTTATAATGTGGCCATTGATAAGCAAATCACCTAAATTTTCTAGAGACCAATTTATTTATCAAGAAAATGGAGATAACATTTCTGGTACTTTCCTCACAGTGTTGTTTTAAGAATCAATTAAGGTAATGAATCAATAAATGAATGAAAAGGATTTATCATACGCTCACTACATGCCAAATACTGTGCTAATGCTAGGGATACAAGCATCAAAGTGAGACAATCTTTATCCTGTGGGAGCTTACATTCCAATAGGGGAGGCTACATGTATAGAGGAACAGTGGCCAGGAAAGGGAATTAGGATCTGGGAAGTCACAAATATGATGAGTAAAATAATAGTGGCAACGGCTTTGATGATGTGATTGCTAACCCCAGAGAAAGCAAGGGGAGAAGAGTATAGGCATGGTGGCAGGATATAAATGGATAGCATGAAGATAAGGACAAAAGGTGTAGAGAAATGAAAAGCTGATTGCCTCAGATCCGCCAAACCATGACCTCAGGTTCTCAGCAACAGGAATCACAGGGTGGAAAAAGGTTGCAATGAAGAAGAGCAGAAAGTTCCCAAATGCCAACCATTACTGTATCACCTTGTTGCCAAGGTACTAGCTGGCATAAATCACTACTATTCGTGTGCTTGCCTCCCTACTCTGTTCCTGTTTCCAGGTGAATCAAAAACCAGGCTGCTTAGATTTGTGCATAAAACAAGGTCACTATTTCACATTTACATGACGGCCCAAGGGCCTCTCCTAAGTAGAAAAGTGCATAGACTTGGTGATTAATATTTCAGACAATTCGAGGTCTTTTTCAACAGATTCCCCATCCCTGATTTAGAGGTCACCTTCACTAAGAAGACTGAATCATACACATTCTCTCATCCTTTCTTCTGACACAAAAGTAGGTATCCCCATTCCTCACTAAGATAAATCTCTCCTTGCAACTTTGATCCCATATTCCTTCTTGCCTCTCTAGGATGTGGAAGCCTCAAGGTTCACAGGTTCCTCAGCCCTTCAAATCTAGGACTTCTTCACCACCTGCTCCTTTCCATTTCTCTGCCAATGTGTTCAGGTCTCTTCACTTCTAAAAATGCCTTCTTTGACTGCTGGAGCCAATTTATCTACTGTCCCTTCTGTGTCATCACCTTCCCCACTCAACCTCTTGAAAGCACTGTTCATAACCAATACCGCTTCTTTCTCTAGTACCCACTGTCTTGCCAATCATTCACAATCTGCTTTAGGGTTAAAAGGTTTAAAGGTTTTTTTTTTTTTTTTAGCATGGGCAGATGTAGAACTGGAAAGTGTAAATAACCAGGTCTTTCTGGAATATGGACAAACACCAAGAGGTAGACCTGATCATTCTGGTACAGTGGGTCCTAGTCATAATGTAGAAGGTACTTCGCCAGTTCCTTGGTCTAGTCTGTTAGTCCATATTTGGATACCACTAAAAATGCCAGACAGTTATTCCCAGCAGGTCTTGATTTCTTTTGACCTTTTATGGTAGATATATTGTCTGTGAAAATAAGGCTAGCCTTATCTCCACTTGGAAGAATCCATTCCAATCTGTCCCAGTGGCTTACCAGCTGTATTTATATTACCTGAGAGGTGGCCTGCCCTCCTCTCTTGTGCGGCCACCTCTACTATTCCTTGGGAATACTTTGGCTAGACTAAGGCTATGAGAGCACCGGGGGCTCTGAACGTCCTGTCATTTGACTATCTTCCACATCATGGCCTGCGCTTCTCTTCAAAAGCTCCCACAAGACCACATTTTCTAATCATGTGTGTTCCCCTTGTATATATAGTATATTTGAAAAATCTTTGATTTTGATATTTTAATGTGCATATCTAATTGGGATCTAGGTAGGCTGGCTATCTCCAGAGCACAATATACAAAAACCCTCATAAATGAGGTCAGGGCAAAGATTTTCTGAGCAGCTTCACAAATGCCTTATTTGTCTTCCAGGTCAATTCAGAAATCTTGGTCAGCTCCATCTCTGTCCAGGGTTGCATTTCAGTAGCTCTTCCTCTTACCACTCCAATAAGGTTTCCCTTGAACTTATAAGACTGTTCTAATCTGTCCCTCAACTAGGACAACTGACTTCTCCCAAGATGCTCTGGGCCACTAGGCTTGTTCAATTCAGTTTGTTGGCAACACTTTGACTGAGGTAGTGGCTTACCAACTTGTATCTATGTAAGAGGCTCAAGTCTCAGGGTTCTTATATCTAAGAGAATAAATCCTACCATACTATTATTCCTCAGAATAAGTAGGGATCTCAAAAAGAGGACGATCAAATTCTGGCTTGAGGAACTGCGCCAGGTTGCTAGCTGAATCAGTGTCCCCTCTGTCCACTCCCGTCTTGATTGTCTCCTCATTCACTTATTCTTATCATGTAGTCAGTTAACAGAATGAAGCTATTAAAAATGGTTAGAGATTTAACTGATAAACTGCATCACGGGGTATTCCTCTAGCCTATCAGTCAGTCAGTCAACAAGCATTATGTGCCAGGCATAATGCTAAACACTGGAGATGCAAATCAAAGCACAAATAAGGTCTCTGCCTTCAAAGAGTTTGCGTTCTAATGGGAGAAGACAATACATAAACAGGAATCTGAAAGGTAAGAGTTGGGGTACAAGGAGGCACCTGAGGGTTAATGACTGGAAATGGAACTTGCAAAATAGAAGTTTCAGAAAAAACTCACCAGTGGAAGAAGGGACCCATAAGAGATGAGTGAGGATGAAGTCTAAGCAATCAGGAATGGTTTATATGGACTCTTCTCCAAAATAGAGGTTCTAGGGAGAACTCACCAATGGGAGAAGGACTCTTCATGATCAGAGTGAGGAGGAAGCTGAAACATGGTGACTCAGGTCAGAGAATGAAGGATGGTTGGCTAGTCTTGGCCTTTCTCCAAAATGGAGGTTCTAGGAAGATCTTGCCAAGGAGAGAAGGGGCCTATAGGAACAGACCAACTAAGATATGGTGAAATAGTCCTGCCAGGGTAGATACAGACCAATGGCAGTTCAAATATTGCTTCAATATGTCATTCTATCCTATAAGGCTGGCAGCCTCTCAGCCAAAGCATAAGCAATGCCTAGACTAAGGGGCCACCAATCTTAGAGTACCTGAACTGAGAAGAAGGGTGGAGGATTTGTGAGGGCAGAGGTTGCTTTTCAGAAACAATCCACTGTGGAATCTCTTGGGTAAAAATGAAATTTTGTTCAAGGCCCTCAGTGATGAAGTCTGATCCAGGTAAAACTAAAAGTAGTATAAATACAGGTACATATGAAAACATACTTCCAGCTTGAGAGGATAGAAAGGAGATACTGCATGCAGTCTGCCAGGGAGTGGCAGAAAGCTGCCCCTATCCCTGCAGGGATGATTCCCCAGCAGGGTGTCAGAGGAACCTATAGACCCTGGTATCCAGGGATGCCATCTTCCCCATCTTCGGCCAACAGCATCTCTCACTTCTGTAAGCCTCTTCACCTTTCAACTTCAGACCGTTTGTTACTTTAGCCTAGGAAGCTGCAGGCTCCTTTGGGCCTCCATATACCGCCTATGATAACAATTACCCTAATAGTCATTTGATCAAAGAGAAAAAAACACAAACAAAAATATAATAGGCAATGTTGCCACAGTCTTTTCAAGCTTTACAAAGCACTTCACATAAATCATCACACTCAGGCTCCACTACAGTTCTTTGAGGTAGGCACTAGAGCTGAAAACCTAGCGTTGGAGAAACAAATTCTGAGCCCAGCATACAGTAAACAGCCAAGGTTAGGTCTCCTGGTTAAGGATCCAGTGTCTGTCACTAAACTATGCCTGTTTTCACTTTTGTATCCCAAGGGCCCAAGATAGCAATTTGTACCAATACCTGGTTATTGAATTGAATTGAAAGCATTATTCACATTCTCTAAAATTCAAGTGTGTCCTCAGTATCACACAATTCCTATATTCATCTCTAATGAATTTCCCATTCAAGTCCACACAACAGCTGTTTTAAGAATTCCTGCATT
>CM053775.1:13111800-13128060 GCA_028658325.1 Potorous gilbertii
CTAGTTCTCTTGGACAGACTTGCAAGCAATGGCGACTTCCCAAAAGAGTGAGTTCAACAGCAGAAAGGTGTGTATGTATTTGGAAAGAAATCTTAGGCACCAAAGGGAAGGAGCCTGATGATAACTCAGGATGCCATAGCTTAGGGGTTCCTGATTCTCCCACTCCCTCTCTGGGTCCTGTAGAAAAGCCAGTGCTGACTAGGAAGTAGGAAGCTGGGATTTCCAAACAGCAGAGAGTGTCCATGAACAGGTTCCTGTTGAAGACTACAGATGCAATGTCCTGGCTCCTCTCCCTTGGATCAGTGCTCCAAGTTGTCTAGTCACTGGATGCTTTGTAACTAAGGTCATGGGCCTTAGCAGCTACCAGGTGTGTAGAGGAGCCGGTAACCCAGGAGTCTGTAATCCCCTCAACACCCACTCCTCTCCTAAATACTCCACACTGGCCTTGGAAAGGATTATAGAGACTAGGCAAGGTTCAACGTCCTCCCTGAGAATAGTCCTGGAGCCTTGGATCCTGTCAGAGAAATATTAATAATGTTTCTGGGATAGTTGGGTCAGCTAAGGCCTTCTTGTGGCACAGAGGAGAACTCTGGAGCCCAGCTGCTTTGCAGCTGACATCGTGGTGAGTACCTGCACTTTGGTTGAGAGACAAAACCAGAGACTAGTTCTCTTGGACAGACTTGCAAGCAATGGCGACTTCCCAAAAGAGTGAGTTCAACAGCAGAAGTGTGTGTATGTATTTTGAAAGATATCTTAGCCACCAAAGGAAAGGAGCCTGGTGATAACTCAGGATGTCATGACTTGGGGGTTCCTGACTCTCCCACTCCCTATTTGGGTTCTGTAGAGAAGCCAGTGCTGACTGGTAAGTAGGAAGGTGGGATTTACAAACAGTCTGTCAATGTCTATGCAAAGGTTCCTGCTGCAGACTAAAGATGCAATGTCCTGGCTCCTCTCCCTTGGATCCGTGGTCCTACATAGTGGAGTGACTGGCTGTTTTGGCATTCATGTTTTGGGACTCAGCGCTCTCAGTAGTGAGAGGGGCCAGGAACCATGGAATCTGGAATCCCCCAAAAAGCCACTGTTTCCTGAATACTCTACATGGCACGGTAAAAGTTTATATAGAAAAGGCAGGGTTCATCTTCCCCCCAAGGAATATTGCTGGAGCCTGTAAGAGACACATTAAAACTGTTATTGGGAAAGTTGGGTAAGCTGAGTTCTTCTTGTGGCACCGTGGGCACTCTAGAGCCCAGCTGCTTTGCAGCTGACATCGTGGTGACTACCTCCACTTTGGTTGAGAGACAAAACCAGAGAATAGATCTTTTGGACAGACTTGCAAGCAATGGCGACTTGCCAAAAGAGTGAGTTCAACAGCAGAAGTGTGTGTAAGTATTTTGAAAGAAATCTTAGGCACCAAAGGGAAGGAGTCTGATCATAACTCAGGATGTCATGGCTTAGGGGTTCCTGATTCTCCCATTCCCTCTCTGGGTCCTGTAGAAAAGCCAGTGCTGACTAGGAAGTAGGAAGCTGGGATTTCCAAACAGCAGAGAGTGTCCATGAACAGCTTCCTGTTGAAGACTACAGATTCAATGGCCTGTCTCGTCTCCCTTGGATCAGTGGTCCAAGTTGTCTAGTCACTAGATGCTTTGTAATTCAGGTCTTGCGACTTAGCAGCTATCAGGAGTGGAGAGGTGCCGGTAACCTAGGAGTCCCTTATCCCCTCAACAGGAAGTCCTTTCCTAAATACTCCGCACTGGCCTTGGAAAGGTTTATAGAGACAAGGCAAGGTTCAACATCCTCCCTGAGAATAGTCCTGGAGCCTTGGATCCTGTCAGAGAAACATTAATAATGTTTTTGGGAGAGTTGGGTCAGCTGAGGCCTTCTTGTGGCACAGAGGAGCACTCTAGAGCCCAGCTCCTTTGAATCTGACATCGTGGTGAGTAACTGCACTTTGGTTGGTAGACAAAACCAAAGATCATTTCTTTTGGAGAGACTTGCAAGCAATGGTGACTTCCAAAAAGTGAGTTCAACAGCAGAAGGGTGTGTATGTATTTTGAAAGAAATCTTAGCCACCAAAGGGAAAGCACCTGGTGATAACTGAGGATGTAATAGCAGAGGGGTTCCTGTTTCTCCCACCCCCTACTTGGGTTCTGTAGAAACGCCAGTGCTGACTAGTAAGTAGGAAGCTGGGATTTCCAAACAGGCAGACAGTGTCCATGAACAGGTTTCTGTTTCAGACTAAAGATTCCATATCCTGTCTCCTCTCCCTTGGATCAGTGTTCCTACACAGTCCAGTCACTCGTTGCTTTGTAACTCAGGTCTTGGGACTTAGCAACTATCCAGAGTGAGAGGAGCCATTAACCCAGGAGTCCGTAATCCCCTCAATAGCAAGTCCTTTTCTGAATATTCTCTGCATTGACGTGGTAAAGGATTATAGAGAAAGGCAATGTTTATATTCCTCTCTGGGAACAGTTCTGTAGCCTGTCAGAGACACATTAGTTCTGTTGTTGGGAGAGTTAGGTAAGCTGAGGCCTTCTTGTGGCACAGAGGAGCACTCTAGAGCCCAGCTGATTGGCAGCTGACATCGTGGTGAGTACCTGCACTTTGGTTGATAGACAAAACCAGAGACTAGTTCTTTTGGACAGACTTGCAAGCAATGGCGACTTCCCAAAAGAGTGAGTTCAACAGCACAAGTGTGTGTATGTATTTGGAAAGAAATCTTAGCCTCCAAAGGGAGGGTGCCTGGTCATACCTCAGGATGCTTTGGCTTAGGGGTTCCTGATTCTCCCACTCCCTATTTGGAGTCTGTAGAAAAGCCAGTGCTGAGTAGTACGTAGGACGGTGGGATTTACAAACAGTCTGTCAATGTCTATGAAAAGGTTCCTGCTGCAGACTAAAGATGCAATGTCCTGGCTCCTCTCCCTTGGATCCGTGGTCCTACATAGTGGAGTCACTGGCTGTTTTGGCATTCATGTCTTGGGACTCAGCCGCTCTCGGGAGTGAGAGGCGCCAGTATCCATGGAGTCCGGAATCCCCCCAAAAGCTAGTCCTTTCCTGAATACTCTACATGGCATGGTAAAGGTTTATAGAGAAAAGGCAAGGTTCATCTTCCTCCCTGGGAAAAGTGCTTGAGGCTGTCAGAGACAAATTAATATTGTTTTTGTGAGAGTTAGGTAAGCTGAGGATTTCTTGTGGCACAGAGGAGCACTCTAAAGTCCAGCTGCTCTGAAGCTGACATCGTGCTGATTTCCTGCGGTCTTCAGAGATGGGGACAAAATACAGGTGGATAGCTCCACTTTAGTTGGCACATGATCTATACTCAGAACTAAACAAACAATAGACTTCAGCATTCAGGTATCTTGTTTCCATTGCATCTCCTTAGTGTGCAAAATCATCCCTCATCCTTTCAGGAGGTAGCATGTCTTTTCTTTTTCACTCTGTTGAGCTTTAGACACTCACTATTTTCAACAGAGTTATTATCAATGGGGACTTCACAGAGGGGTTAGCTCAAAAGTCAAAGGTTATCTATATGCTTAGGACAGCATATGGCCACCTATAGTAACCCAGGTTAACATGGGTTTTGGATTCCTGATCCTCCTAATCCTTTTTTGGTCTTTTTTCAGAAGCTAACTCCTCCATATTTAGTCAGAAGGTAAAAGTTGTGAAAAATCATATAATGACTATGAATAACTGCATTTTACTCAGTAAAGATGCAATGCCCTATATTCCCCATCTTGTATCAATGGTCATAGCCTTTCCAGTCACTAAGTGCTTTCTCCCTCAGGTCTTGTGTCTTACCGGCCATGAGGGTAAGAGAGCAATTATCCATCAAGTCACTAAGTCTATCATCAGAAACAACTTTCCTCAATTTTCAATAAATTGAAATATTTAAATTGAAGTTCTTTAGAGAAGTGTAACTCTTCTCCCTCCTCCTTAGGAATAGAGTGATAGCCTTCAGGAGAGACATGAGTTTTCCTTTAGGGGGTGTTCACTAAGATCATGAATTTTGGGGCCACTGATGAGGGATGATCCTTTCTGCAATTGAGATGAACTATCCAGGGCCCAGCTGCTTTCTAGCTGAGATAATATTGATACCTACAATTCTGAGAGATTAATGCCAAATCCTAGTGAATAACTCAACACTGTAGCATCTACACTTTTAACAAATAAGCAAACCAGATAGTTTAGCAGTCAGGTGTCTCGTTTGCATCGCGTCTTGTGGGAATGTGAAACATCCTCATCCTTTCACTAAAGATCTGACATCTCTTCATTTTTCCCTTGGATATCAGAAAAAGTTAGAAGTTAGATGTTTCAGAATGAGTTGCTAGCTCTTTTGTGCTTCAAAATAGAGTAATCCAAATGGCAAAAGAAATCTAAAAAGGCAATGAGGAGAAGAATGCCTTAAAAAGCAGAATTGGCTAAATGGAAAAGGAGGTCTAAAAGCTCCCTGAGGAAGATAATGCCTTAAAAATTAGAATGGAGCAGACAGAAGCTAATGATTTTATGAGAAATCAAAAAATTATAAAACAAAACTAAAAGAGTGAAAAAACAGCAATGTGAAATATCTCATTAGAAAAACAACTAAATGTTGAAAACTAAAAAATTAATTAACTGAAAAAGAAAAACTTGAAGATAAGGATTAGCTCTCATAATTGCCACAAAATAGAGTGATCTAAGCTGCCTCTTCCCAGGGTGGTATTAATTTTCTTTAGTATAATGTAACTACTCATAGGGAAGATGAATAGTTACTTCTATAACAGAGTAACTTATCAGTCTCAATGTTGGGAATACTGAAGGATTTGGATCATGCTGAGGGAATCAGGGACTCCATAGATATGGGCTTCCTCTCTCATGACAGCTGAAAACCCCCAAGACCTGAGCAATAAAGCAACATAGGAGAGGATAATCCATGATCCTTGCACCAAGATATAGGTCTGACACTAACTCCAGTCATTCCCCAATTGATAAATGGTCAAAGGATATGAACAGGCAATTTTCAGAGGAAGAAATTAAAGATACCTATAATCATATGAAAAAATGCTCTAAATCACTTTTGATTAGACAGATGCAAATTAAAATCACTCTGAGGTACCACATTACACCTATCAGATTAGCAAACCTGACAGAACAGGAAAATGACAAATGTTGAAGAGGATGTAGGAGACTTGGAACACTAATTCATTGTTGGTGGAGCTGTGAGCTCATCCAACCTTTCTGGAGAGCAGTTTGGAACTATCCCCAAAGGGCTACAAAAATGTGCATACCCTTTGACCCAGCAATATTGCTACTAGATTATTCAGGAAAGGACTGGCTTTTTGTTAATGTTTGACTTATTCCAGGAATTGTTTTTTTCTTTCAATTGATCACCCATGTGAAAATGGAAACATTATGTAGATGGGCTATTTCCCCAAACATTAATATTCTGGATATATTTTTGAAAAATTGGTAAAGAATTTTACTGTTGCTGTTAATTGCCGACTTTCCTTTCCTATTAAGTACCAAGTCTGTTCTAGTCACTGGGGATATGAAGACAAAAAACAAAAAAAACCCTGAAACAGCATCTGCAAAACTTTTACTTTTACTACTTTTCTTCCTTCCTTCTTTAGCATCTATAACTACTTCAAGTTTGTGGGTGGAGGAGGAAGATCTTGGGGTAGGAGACCAATCAGTGACTCAGGTCCCTGCCTCTCTGGATGGTGCCAAGTAGGCCATCTGTTAAACTGTTGTCATTCATAGTATCTGACTGTCAGTGCTGATGGGGCAGTAGGAGAGCAGACTCAATGGGAGCAGTCTTTTCATGGAGGCTCACGGCAGTCAGCTCAACTAAGAGGGTACAAGGTAGATTGGAGAAGGCACAGATTGGAAGTAATGTAGTTGGGGAAGAGGTTAGTGCAGAGCGGGAGACAGAGACAGAAAAAGAGAGATTGGGAAGGAAAAATTGAACCAATTCAGTGATTACTGAATGTTAAAGATGCCTAAGCTTTTGAGCCAGCATCCCTCAAATAACATCAAATATATATGTCCATAAGGAAAGCTGATTTTAGGGGAAAGATGATGAGAAAGGTTTTAAACACTTTAAGGCTAAGGTGATGGGACAGGCAAGGAAATATCTATCCATTCAACAGCTGGAAATGTCAGAACTCAGGGCTAGAACTGTATAGTTTAGACACAGATGAAGCCATAAGAATAGGTATGTTATCCAAGACAGAGACTATAAAGAGAGAAGAGCAGAGAGACAAAGACTCACTCAATGCCAGTATTCAGGCAGGAGGGACAGGAACTAGCAAAATGAAGGAATAAGCATCTATTAAGTACCTACTATATGTCAAGCCCCGTGCTAAGCAGTTTAGGAATTTTATTTCACTTAATTCTCACAACAACTCTTCAGGGTAGGTACAGTTATTTTCACTATTTTACAGTTGAGGAATCTGAGGCAAACAGGGTAAAGTGACTTCCCCAGGGTCATGCAGGTACTGAGTGTCTGAGGTCACATTTGAACTCAGGTGTTCCTGACTCCAGGCCTACAGCTTTACTGCATGGCACCACCTGACATGACTCTCTAAAGAGAAAAATCAGAATGGTGGAGTGTTCCAGATTCAAAGGGATAGATAGAATTTCAAGAAAGCAGGTGATTATTGCTAGCAAAAGCTGCTCTCATTTTAGGAAAATGAGGATGGAATGATGGTCTCTTTTGGCTACATAGGAAACAGCATTAACTCTAAAGTCAGAGGACTTGATGGCTAGCACCTGTGGAACCTTGGGCATGGCACTTCTCCTCCCTAGGCTTCAGTTTCCTTCATTTTAAAATGAGAAGGTTGGTCTAGAGGAGCGTTTCTTGAGAAGTGCTGAAGGGGTCTTGAGTGGAAGTTTCCAAAGCCCTGGGCTAGTCGGCTTTGGAAGTCCTATGATACTCTAACATTAGGATTCTGTATTCCTATGAATAGCAAATAAAAGGTTTCATGGGTGACCTTCCATAGTGTAGTTTCAGTAGCGTTTACAGTAGGAACAGAAGTTCAATTCCAAGGGATTACAGGATGAGCTGATGGTGACAAAGTGGGAACAGTGAGTGAATGGGGAGAAATAGGATGGCAACGTGGGGTGGAGGTGGAAATTAGGACAGTCTGAGAAAGGACTTGAGCTTCCTTGGTTTTTTTTCTTTTTCCTTTATTTTTCCAATTTTGCATGATTAATGGTGAGAGGAGCAAGGAACTGGAAAAGATGAAAAGATTGAAGATGGTAGAGAGATAGTAAAGAGGGCAAGGTCCCACAGGAGGAAGTCAGAGGGGGTGTGTGATCCAGATCATAGGATTCACTTTGGAAGGGAGAAAGAATACATGCTCACTGGCACTTCTGTATATTTATGAATGCTAGAGAAGTACCATGAGAAAACTCCTGGATACCATCAATTTCCCCTGTAAAGTAAGGTCTTTGATGGAAAATGAGGTGGGTCAGGGAAGACTTGGGGCTTGGATGAGAGGAAGAGTGACCTGAGGTAGTCACGCTGCCTTCTATTTCTGCCTTGTATTGTCAGCAATTTTCCACTTCATTCTTTTGTAGTTCACTAAAAAGACATTCTTAATCATTTTTTTCTCAAATACAAATGTTTTTGTCACTACTTGTTAAGAAGATTGTTTTTCAGGTTTATTTCTTTATTAATTCCATTATCTAAAATACATTGTAACAAACGTCCTGGTCTTTACAAGTGTCATGTACACTGATGTTTGATGCAGGCTAATGAGTATGGTTTCAGAGATGTGTCCATTGGCAACCGTATTTTAATGATACGGAAAATGCCAGTACTTACTCCCATCAAGCCCAGAAGAGCTTAATGCGGTTTTCTCTGAAAGGGGCTCATCTGCATTGTTTCTTTTATATGTAAAAAGGGTACATCTCCCAAGAACACAAAAGGCCACAATGAGCATAAGTGTATCAGTTTAAGCTCTCTGAAATTCTGATATTTGGTGAACAAAGATTTTAGTATATCCAAGGACTGAAGTGTTTTTAGTCCTATACACACATTCAGAGCTTAGGAATAAATAGTCCCTAGACCACAGGTGCACAGCTCTGTTCTCCTCGTCTTCTATGGAAGTATAGAAGCCTGTAAGAGCACTTTGAAATGCATTTGGCAACCTAAGTACTTTAATAATGACTTTGGTTTGAATGCACTAATGAGATGTTTTCCGTGAAAGAAAACAACAGATGCTGATATGATCAGACAGGCTTCCAACATGACTGGGACAGAACAGCAGAAAGGGCAGGGCTCTTGGACTGGGCTGGCCTTGGGGTGCAGTGGAAACGAGGGCTGGATTCCATGTCAGAGCATACCTCACTGTGAATTGTGGCTTTGCCATTTACTACCTACGTGTTTGGAACAGGTTCTTTAATCTCTCAATTCTCTCTCATCTCCTTCCCTTATCTATGAAATGGGGCATTGATGTGTTCGTGGCCAAGTACACAAAGTCTTTGGGCCTCAATTTCCTGATCTAGAAAATGGGGACCAGAGCAGCTGTAGTGACTATCTCCCAGAATGATCAGAGGGCTTCAGGGGGATTGGAGGTAAAGTGAAAAGTCATCTACTCCAGAAGTTGGAAATGGTATTAGCTGTTTCTTTTCCCAATGAAATGTCAGTGCTTTCAAGGGATTGAGATGTTTGAGATCACTGCCATGGGTGATGTAAATTTAGAAGCTATTCAAGGTCAGATTGATTGAAGTAAAGCAAGACATGCCTCCAGAAAGTACCCTGCCCCCCTACACAATGCTGCCATCCACCTGCTTCCTTTTCCTCTTTTCGGTCTTTCTTACAAGAGAATCTTTCTGGAAAGGGGACACAATATATTCAGAAAAGAAGGTGAAATACAAAACAAAAGAATAGGAACAAAAAAGATACGATAAACCCAGCTTTCATCAGCCATTTTGTAGTCATTGGACGCCATTTTGTAGTCATTGGACACCATTTTGGTGACTTATTTGGATTGTAGAGGCTTGCCCCAGGTGGTCAAGTGGTGCTGCTGCTCTGTCTCGTTCCATCTCCCTACTTTGGGGTCCTGGCCTCTTCCATTGTGTTTTCCCAGGGTCTGATGATTTATTCACATTTTGGCACTGTCAGAAGCTCTTGATTCTTGTTTGGCCATTTACATTCCTCTTTAAGAACTTAAGAGTTTTAGTTTATAGCTCTCTTGAATTCTTTTATTAATCTCCCAATGAATACATTATTAATGAATGGGCTTTTTGCAGTTCTCTTGGGGTCCGATCATGTAAGTCTGTGTACATGTGCATTTGGGCACATGCTGCTTTCTGACATCTCTTGCGATGTCATTGTAGACTTTTCACGTGTATATATGTTGTCTCCTAATTTAGACTGGTAAAGTCCTGGAGGACAAGGGCCATACCTCAGTGAGAACTCTGTGTACAGCCTGCATTAGTTTCTGAGTAAGTATTTACTAAATATCTTTGGTCTCTGCTGTTGTCTCTCCCTCCAACCCCCTACCCCTCCCACAAGGTTTTCTTTGTAAGAATTTCTCTCCTTCTCCCTCTTTTTGCTGTTGTTGTTTTTTTTTTTTTGATAGGTAAAGAGAGATGAGCCTACACATTCCTCCCTTCACCATCTTTCTGGAAGCCCAAGAGGGCTGTTTTTAATATGATTGGACTCTGCACTGGTAAGCATCTTCAATAGGGATGAGAACCTATATTCCTTCATTCTCACCTATCAGGTCTTATTCCATGTCCATGTTTGTTGGTTTGCAATAATTATTTATTACTAATGTGAAAATGAATAATTCTAGAACATTAATGAAGGAAAGTACTGAATTTCATCTGATCTGTATAGGAGGTAAAAATGCACAACAGTTTTGGAAATCTAATTACTATCTGCTGCGGACGAGATTCATGTGGAGTAGAGGGACGCCTGTAATGAAAGCATTTCGTCAGTGTTTCCCGTAGTCTGTTTCATCTGTGAGGTCTACCAAGCTATGGTGTTATGCTTAGCAGAAACAGAGAAGCTGTTAGTGCTGCAAATAGAATCAACTGGATTTTTTCAAATTTGAGAAGCTGCATTTTTTCAGTATGTTTCTGAATGCACTGGGAGCATCCTTTCTTCCTGCTAATATCAGCATTAGTTTTTTGTTTTGTTATTAGATTTATTTATAAAGACAGATACATACATTTCCAGCCTTCTTTAATGATGATACCTAGCACTTATACAGCACTGAAAGGTTTCTAAAGCACACAGCAATTCTGATGAGTATTTGCTATTTTTACCTTCATTCTACAGATGAGGAAACTGAGGCAGACAGAGGTTAAGTGATTTGCCCAGGGTTACATAGCTAGAACGTGTCTTGAGTGTCACTCCATAAAACAGATGAGAAGGGCAGATTTAGTTTCAAATGCATATCTAGCTCAGCAGAGGAGAGAGTTGGACAACTTAACCATACTTCAGTTTTACTGTGGTTGACATGGGATGCTGGTGGTGTTGCAGTGCTTGAGCATGGGGCCTGGAATCAGGAAGACTTACCTCCCTGAGTTCCAATCTGGTCTCAGACACTTACTAGCTGTGTGACCCTGGGCAAGTCACTTAACCTTATTTGCCTCAGTTTCCTCATCTGTAAAATGAGGTGGAGAAGGAAATGGCAAACCATGCCAGTTTCTTTGCCAAGAAAACCCCAAATGGGGACATAAAGAGTCAGACATGACTTAAATGATTCAACAACAGCGAAACAGTTAACATACTTTTCTTTTCTCTCTGTGTAGAACTGCCGTTTTGAGAGAAATCATTTGGCTTATGGTGGATCTGAATTCATATAGTTCTTCGATTCTCATGGAGCAGAATCTTTTATCATACTTCCCTGTGCCTCCCACAGACCCAGAGGAAGCAGCCTGGCATTTCTGTGTGTGGATTCAAAGAGGGGAAGGTTCGTCAAAATTGCGTTTGCCAAAATCTGATTGGCATTAGCATGTGCTCAGGTAAGTAGTTTTATCAGATCTAAATAATCCCATAGTGCATTTAGTCTGATGACCTCTCTTTCTCTCCCTTCCTTCCTGGAGCTGGTTTTTCTTTTTCTTTCACACTGGGCAGCAGCTAGAGAGATTCTGTGGTTAAGTTACCAGTGATTCAGTGCCATAGGTATTCAGATCATGTCCCCTTACTTAGTAGCCCGAGGTCTGGGTGCTCACAGCCTAGGTCAGGCAACCTCCTTGCTAACGTCCCCTGTGGGATCAGGGTCAACTGTAGGCAAAATTGTGAAAGAGGTAGAGTAAAAGGTCAAACTCACTATGCTATTATCACTGGGAGAATCACCATTGGCCTCCTGCTCATTTAGTCTGACTGGGGCATGTAACATGATCTTCTGAAGACAGCACTTTCTTTTTTTAACTTTAAAAAAATTTGAGGGGGAAATGGGCAATCAGGGTTAAATGTCCAGGGTCACACAGCTAGTTAGCATCTGATGCCAAATTTGAACTCTGATCCTCCTGACTTCAGGGCTGGCCCTACAGATCCATCTAGCTGCTGCTAGCACTCTCAACATGTCCTTTTCCTGTTCCAAAAGTTAATCTCATGTCTCCCTCACCCCAGCAAGCATTTATTAAGTTATCTACTATGTGCAAAGTTACTAAGCATGTAAAGACTCATTCTTGTCCTCAAGGGTCTGCCATTCTGCAGACATAAGGAATCGGTATATACATAACAAGTATAAATATACTAATTTGAGCCTGAGGAGAACACTTCTACCTTCCACAGGGCTGGACCTTAAAGGGGTTTTAAGATGTGGAGGTGAGAAGGAAATGCATTATAAGCAAAGGAGCACCAGCTTAAATCTCATCAGCTTTCATGGATTCGATTATTCTTTCTCTATACCATATTGTCAGATCTTTTCATCTCATCCTAACCTTTCTCCTGACTTTAGAAATCGCAAACTCAGCATGTCCTGAACGGGATTTCTTTTTTCTCTTGCCCCATCCCCAGGTCTTCCCCTTTGTCTGGTTCCACTGTTACCATGGAGAGCACCACCATCATTAAAGTTACAGGTCACAGCTTCAATATCCTCCTTTGGTATTAACTTGGCACTCTGTTATAGGGCAGCTAGATGGTGCAGTGGGTAGAGCACCAGTGCAGGAGTCAGGAGGACCTGAGTTCAAATCTCACCTCAGATACTTGATGCTCATTAGCTGTGTGACCTTGGCAAGTCACTTCACCCCAATTGCCTCATACTGGATCATCTCCAGTTATCCTGATGAATATCTGATCACTGGATTCAGATGACTCTGGAGGAAAAGTGAGGCTGGTGACCTGCACAGCCCTCCCTCACTCAAAGCAAAGTCAAGTGCAAGTCATGTCATTATTTCTCTGATGGCATGGTCTTCTTTGGCAACAAAGGAAGAACACACACAGGCACTCTCTGTCCCCCCACAGCTTCTGTGTCTTGTTTACTTTTTCTTGTGTCTATTTTGTCTCCTAAAAAGGATCGGATACTCTTTGAGGACAGTGACCATACCACAGCACTATGCCTACAGCCTGTCTTAGGTTCTGGGTGAATATTGACTGAATGACTCAGTTGAGTAACATGCGCACACACATGCATGTGCATATGTTCTAGTACTAGTAATAGTTGTAAAGTTGCAATTTACTTTGATCTAATCAATGAGGTCAAAGATTGAACTTTCTTTAGTAGTGCCCCAAACTCCTCTAGAAATCCATCAGACAAAATGATTGGCACCTCCCTATCTCTCGCTGATTCTTTTAGCTCTGTGACAATATTGTTGTTCCTGGTCTGACATCTTCAGGTCCTAGATCACAAGATTGCTTCTTTGGAGGTAGAGGTGACCTCAGAGGTCTCTGTCCAGAAAAGGGGCTTATGGCACCAAACGGGGAAGTTATATCTGACATGGCAGAGTTGAGCTTGCGATCCCTGCACTGGTATGCTACAGTACATGACTCAAATTGACTCCATGGGCCACATTTAGACTACTTGCTGTAAATCTGCTAGGAAAGGATGTTTAATCACCTTTTCCTTCATCTTCCAGAGAAGGCACAATCTCACTAAGAATCCATTTGTCTGCTATAGTCAAATTGGATGTTTTTTTTCCCCAAAAAAATAAAGCATTTCAAAATTACTATGCTTTGCTGTCAGCCAAGGATAATCATTAAGACCCCAGGATTCAGACCTTTTGAAAGCTTCTTAAAGCTGTTACTACACTGAGGAAATAAAAGGATTCCAAGTTACCGCCCTGATCATTCCATTCTTAGCTCCTGCCATGGACAAGTATACAAGGGAAAGGGTTTGGGTAGCCCAATTTGGCAGGCCTTGCATAGGGAATAGCTGTTTCCTTGGCTAACCAACTCTTTTGCAAAGGTAATTGGTTATTTTATTTGATAGGCTCTGTCCCTTTCAAGAAGAGCTATTTTTTGAAGCCACATCATTTTTTAACTCTACAAAAAAATCTGTCTTTTGATGCTATTATAAGAAACTGAGTCCCTTGGGCTGAATTTTGGAGGGGTATAGATAAACAGCAGAATTTACTCAGGTGCCTTTGGCTTTTGTGTTATTTTTAAGGCTTCTTTAACATCTCTGGATTCCAATGTGCCTGGAAAAACAGGAATTATAAGAAGAAAGAGAAGCAGCAGAATGTGTTTCCTTTGAGTCTAATGCAGATTGACATTTTTATTGCTATTTGGAAACATGATTTGCTGGAACAGTTAGGCCATGCCCAATTTTCTGAGCTTTCCCTTCACTCCAAGAAGGACTGATGACAAGCCAGCACAAATAAAGGGGCCTTGGGAAAGGTTGATGCTGTCAGCAAGCTGAGAGGGCATTCCTATTATACCAGAACTGCTGAGGGAAGCGGGCTGCTCTTGGGGGAAACTCAGCTGGACTTCAGCTTCCCTGGTCTTACTGCTGCTAAGATATTACAGAATTTCATGATATATTATTGTTAGTTGATTTCTTATGATTCTTGCTTGAAGGCCAATAGAGCCAGTGGTATGGGATATAAGAATCAGATCGACTTTGTAGGCTCTTTGAGCTGAAAGGGACAGAAGACATCAGCAAGCTCAGCCCTCTAATTTTCACAAAGACCTAGAGCTATTAAGTGACAATGCCCAGTGTCACACAGATAGTAACCATTAGGGGCAGGATTCGAACCCAGATCCTTAGACTCCTGAGCCAGATATTATTGGTTCATTGTACCCTGTTGTGATTATAATTGAACTTTCCCATTCTCGCAAGTGGAAGGGGATTTTGTTGTTGCATAGTTGTTTCAGGTGTATCTGACTCTTTATGACCCCGTTTTTGAGTTTTCTTGGCAAAGATACAGAAGTGGTTTGCCATTTTCTTCTCCAGCTCATTTTACAAGAAGAGGAAAAGGTGACTTTTTAAATCTAGTTCAAATAGAGAGTGTTCCTAAACTCAATGCAGTATAAAGCTTTAAATAGCTTAAAACGGCCCTAAGACTTCAGGGATACCCCAGAAGTATCAGGTAGATTTCTGGGAGTTCTGAGGTAAATTTCTGAGTTTAATAATTTTGAAATTTCAATAGCTAGATGGTTGGATGTGCTCTCCAGCTCAATATAGGAAGATATAAATATTGCTATAAACTAGGTGAATATAGAAATCAGTTAATTTTCAAAGTAAGATATGATATCTAAACCACTCAATGAATATTGAAGGATGTATGTTTTGGTTGGTTAATAAGGTATATATTGTCTCTAATTCTGACCTGTACTAATTAATCTTTAGCTGGATGAATAATTTAATGGCTTTTATGCAAATGTACTAAAATATTTTTATACAGAAGCTACAAACTTTTTTCCCCTTCCTTTCCTACTTCCAAGTGCTCATTGAGAAAAAAACTGTGCAGTGACTTTTAATCTGGAAATGAGACAAGCAAAAGTTCAGCCTCAGGCCTTTGTCCTGTTCAGATATACACATTACTAAATACACGAGCTTTATCTTTCTACCTGTCTGTCTTGTTCATGTGATGAAAACAATATCTGTTACTTTGGGAATATGCTTGGGCTATGCCATCCAGAATGTATTGGGTTTTGTACATGGCAATGCTTTGTTAGTTTAGTTCATGCCAGGGGTGTGTATGTGCACTATAATTTAATTTTTATTAAGCTATTAAATATTATTAAAACATTAGACTTTCCCCTGATTCATACTGATTTCTCACTTCCACCCATCTTTCACTTAATCTAAGTTCCATGTAGTCTGAATGTACACTGGAAACTACTTGGGCACTGCAGAGATTTTACCCTCTTTTGACTTTTTTTTAACTGATCATCCTGTGGTCTTGAAATCCAAAGTAGTTCAAACAATGTGATTATTTCATATGTCATCACATTTTTCCAATTTAATTTTTTAAAAATTAAAGATTTTAAAAAGTCTTATTCTCCCCATCTTACCTGGGATGGAATTGCAGTGGTCACTTACAGATCCCATCCCATTACTTGGTTTACAACGTGGGCTGGTTCACCCCTCCCCTTAGGCAATCTGGTGGCCTGCCCCTCTCCCCACTCTAATTCCAAAAGACTCACCACATTGTTTCCAGGCTTAATTAATACAGAAATCAGACTCCTTTAGCCCACCACAGCTTGAAACACCTGTGCTCCAGAGATCCACCAGTCTCAGCCTCCCTGGTAGCAGGGTCTGTTGACATGTCACGGTCAACCACACATCATCAAATTAACATCAGCCTAAAACCTACATCTGGACCAAAGATGCATGCACTTTCCATGGAGTGGCTAACATCCTGAACCCTTCCCACCATCACATTAGATGGATAAAAAATCTTGCTTAGTTTTTCTTTCCTCCTGCATTTTCATTGAGAGTTAACTCATTCTAGGTCATGGAAATATGATCCTCAGATCTAAGTTGTAGGAAAGGCTTAATAGGGCAACCTAGGAAGGTCGATTTCACATCAGGATATGCTTCCTCTATATCTATATACTCAGAATCTGGGATATGCAGGAGCCTGCTGAACCAGAGAGCCAGTAGTTAAAATTTCAGTGTCAACATTTACACCTTGGAATTAGATAAATGCCACATGATTTTTAGGTTAATCATTGTTTTATTAATTGTCTAGACTTCAGAAGGTGATGGAGATAATGTTAGTAATTCAGATTAAACTGGTTAAATTCAGGTGTGTTGTATATACATCTCCCTCAGCCCCCAGCTGATTATTAAACATTTAGCAGCACATCCCTGTTGGATGTATGGGAAGAACCTTAGAAAGGTCATAGAGAGAGCTTCAAGGTAACATCTGATTTTC
>CM053775.1:13128560-13152006 GCA_028658325.1 Potorous gilbertii
GAATAGTTTGAGATGTGTCTTTCTAATATTATAGCTCATAAGCCCCTGCTGGTATACTCTTCCCCAATGATTATCAGTGGTTATAAGACTGTCTTAATTAATTTTTAGAAAGGGATATTTGATAAGATGGTTCACTAAACATTTCCTCTCCCAAAGTCTGTGCCAACTTCTCCCACCAGTATATACAGAGTCTAGGAGAAAGGGGGCTCAAGCTTAGAGAGGGCATGTGATAAAGGGGTCACTCACAGCCCAAGAGGAAAAAGAAATCCTTTTGGTAGAGCCCTCAGTGTGTTCCTCTCAGGCATAAGGGGTTATGTAGTGTGACTTTCTTCTGAGAACCTTGTGTAACCTTGAATTTGCCTTTACTCATCATATCTAGCCTGTTTTTGGATGTGATTGCCACATTGCCACAGTCTATTTCTTTCCCAGTGGTGATGCTGGGTGAGGGCATGAGTAGGAAAATGGGAAGTCAAAAATCCTTGAACCCCTTCAAAGTTCACAAGTTCCTCCTCACATCAGGGTGAGGGTGGAGGAGGCTGAGATTTCCCCCCTCCATGGAAGAAATTGCTTCTTAAAGGTTTAGCTGGAACTCTCTTTTTTCTCTTGATTTTATCTACTTTAATGGTATCAAACAGGTTCCAGAAAATATAACCAAGTCCCTCAGCCAATCCAAACTGACTTACTACCACATCTGTGTTCATACCAAGTGATCAATTGAGATGGGTTCTCACCTGAGAAATAATATAGCATCTTATTACTTATTTTAGGTAAGGTGAGGCTATCTGGTTGATTTACTCAATATACTCTCACCCTTTCTCAAGCATGATGGATTCTTAGGCAGGAAGGAACAAGAAAAGAAGAATTCAGAGAATATGTGGTAGCTTTTGGTCAATCTCTCAACGTGGTTATTTGGGAAGCATTACATTCTCTGATGATTTTACAAATAATGTGACGGGTTTCTTTTTTTTCAGAGTAGAAATAGCTTTAGCAAATTCTCTTAGGTTGATTACTTTATTTTATGCGTAATCAACCCTGAGTGAAATGAATATCTTATTGTGGATATATTAGTTGCCTTTTCAAATTTAAATATCCTATTTTGTTCACTCCATTCTAACAGTGGAGTGTTCTTCAATTTTCTAGAGACCTAGAAATGGAAATACAAAGTTGCATTGTCCTGCAGAGGAGTTCTGGGTGCAATCTGGATTTCCAAATATGAGAGTGATAGACTACATTCTCTCTCCATTTGGAACAGTTCTTCCCTTTTCCCCCATATTCTTTCCTGAGTGCAGGTGTCTGCCAAGCTCAATAAAAGGACAATTACCTGCCTCTGAGAATTCACCACAGAGTTTGTAAAGGCCTGTGAATGCCGTGGTTTTTTGTCAGTGGGTGCTGCAGTTATCATCATCCAAGTAACAGGCACGGAGCAATGATGCAGTGTTTGCCCCAAGGGCTCTCTGGCTAAAATTACACATGGGCCAAGCTATAGGGCCTATCTATGAGGCAGGAGGAGTTATTCTCTGTGTTCTTCATAAAGACCACCTCCAAAAATATTTGCTCATGAGGACACTTTGGGGGTTTATTTCCTTTATGGGAGTAAGAACGCTCAATCTTCCTATGTGCAATAATTTTACCAATATATTTCATTGTGTATCATAAAGCACATCCCTCACCCCTAGGCATAAATATTGCCCTAGAAGATTCCACACAGCAGAAAGGCTTGTACTGGGATAGAGAGAAACAATGATTTTGGACATATAGCTCAGTTCCTTAGCCCAGGATCCAATGCACTACAGTTGCAACTTCAGGGAGATTCCTACTGACTCATGTGCTTCCTTCCTTCAGCTCTATCAATTGTCACAATCCTCTTCTAGAAACACTTAACCCCAAATGCTCCCTTATAGCTCATTAATCAGTCAACAGATTAATTAGTCAAGAGGCCAGGGTATAGTTCTAAATTAGCTGGTTGACCTTGGTGATTAATCAGTGAGTTATCCGGGAGTATTCAGGGTTGATTGCATATGGAAGAGGGTATTTGGCAAAGTTGAGATCTACCTCCTTGCTTAATTCTCATCTACTGTGGACTCTGTTCCTTTTCACTGTTAGAGGGGCATCGGAACACAAGAACAGCAGTTCTTTTCCTGGTCCAGCCTTAAGAGTGCAAGGGCTCTTGGTCAAGTGGGAATCATGGTTTCTGTTGAACATGGTAACACTGATCCAGATAATGACAAATTACCAGTGACTCGTCTAGCCAGCACTTTTTTGTGTAGCTTTACAGCCCTCTAAGTCAAATGGATTAGGGCCACAGGACCAGGCAACATCAGTACTATTCCCTATGGTCTTGATTCAGCTGTGTGCCAGGGAAGGCTTTGTGCAGTATAGACAATCCACACATACAATGAAGCGGTGATTGAGCTTATTTTAGGCCAACCTATTTTCTAATGACATTAATATTCTGGCATCTACTTGTGACCCTATCAAACTTGCACACATGCACGCACACACAATAACATAAATCTATATGGTGTGTTAAAGTTTACAAATGTACCCTACATGATAAATTCATAACTGTCCATTGATTGTTATGTGATAAACAAGATGTTGTTGAGATATTTGTCCTGATGATTAGAATATAATAGGTCAGTTTTGGAAAGTAGAGGCCACTGAGCAGGGGGAGTAATTTGACGTTGGTGATTCAGTAGGTCAGAGAGAAGCAGAAGAACTAAAAGTTTGAGACCAAGACAGCTGGAATAGGAATGAGTCAGTGCCCTGATGCCAGCATATATGTACATACACCCTCAGTGTGAAAAATCTCCACATGGCTGTTTTTAACCACAGAGAATCTAGACATGTTAAGTACACAGGGACAGAAAGAAGTTTTAGATTTTTTTTGGCAACACCATGGTTATTTAAGTATGTGGTCATGCGTACAGATTTACTTTTAACGTCATTTTGCCCAGTTATTTTCTTTAGTTGTATTTTTGTGATATTCTTCAGATACACAACATTTGTACTCAGTTTTCTATCTCTGCTTTTCCCATCTAATATGGCGGGGGGGGAGGGAAGTCTACATGAGACATGAGATTGCTTTATCTAAAGGATTGTGAGGAAGTATGGTGTAGTGAATAGAGCACTGAGCATAGTGTTAGGAAGACCTGGGGTTCAAATACGGGCTTCTGATGCTTATCAACTGTATGACCTTGTACTAGCCACTTAACCTCTTTCCCCTTCCATTTCCTCATCTGTAAAATGAGAGGAATGTATTAAATCACCTCTCATGGTCCTTCCCTCTGTGACTTGATGATCCTACAAGGTTCTCAATTTACCTTTTCCTGGAAGAAGCCTTTGCCACGAGGCCTAGATTACTATAATTACCTGTATTTATTTCCTTTTTCCAAGACAACATTGTTGACTTCCCCCAAAGTGTAGCACAGTGAACAACATACTATTTATTCAAGAGGAATTCTTCTACTATTTTTGTGATATGGGTCCCTTTGACATCCGGCTGAGGCCTCTAGACCTCTTCCAGAGGCAAATGCATGATGTCATGCATAGAGCCCTGGGTTTGCATTCAGGAAAACCTGAGAACAAATCTAGTCTCAAACAGTAGCAATGCAACCCCAGGCAAGTCAGTTAACTTCTGCCTGCCTTAATTTCCTCAACTATAAAATGGGGATGGTAATAAGAGCACCTATCTCACAGGGTTGTTGTGTGGATTAAATGAGATTATATTTGTAAAGTACTTAGCACAGTGCTAGGCACATAGTAGGTGCTTAATAAATAAATCTTCCCTTCTCACAATAGTGTTTTTAAATGCATAAAATAAAATGCACATGATTAAAAAGGAAACCATTATACTGAAAAACAGTTATCAATATATGCATATATTATTTTTAAAGTTCGTGGCCTTCAGGTTAAGAACTCTTGCATGTATACTATTTCATTTTCAGAACATGAACTGCACTGCAAAGAATCAGAAAACACACATTTAAAACTCATCTGCTCACAAGGATGCTTGGCACACTACCCAGCAGTCTCAACCAAGTGCTGACAAATCAATTCCAGAACCTTCATATAATTTTGTCAGGAGGTGATGGTAGGTAAAGCTTAATTTTCCATGCAGTTGAGACAGATGTGCGCACGTATTTGAAAAGAAATATCTCCTTACCAACTTTAGGATTCAGCAGGTGATTTTCAAAATGGTTGTTGGGAGTGTCATTTGGAAGTAGCATGATATGCAACCACTGTCCTATTAGTTTGCTATTTTTCTTTGCTACACAAAACCAAACAAACAGATCTGATAGTTATTGTCCGTGTCTTGTAGATTAGGGACTGGATCTGTGATTTCAATGAGATAGGAAACTTGCAGATAAAGAAATTTCCTCTGCCAGTGCAGGTCAGCACCTTCTCTGAAATGTCAAGGCTTAGAAAGTTGCCAAGGGCACTGAGAGGTCAAGTTCCTTGGCCCAGGGTCACATAGTTAGTATGTGACCCTGGGACTTGAACCTGGGTCTGTCTAGCTCCAAGGCCAGCTCTCTGTCTGCCTAATTGTGATTAGCTCTAGATGTCATGTACTGGTCTCAAATACTTTTGACTTCATTCCCAGATTAGAATCATCTCATGGAAGCCTTTATTTAGCATGTTTCTCAAGGAAGGTTTTTCATTACCATTTCCCCCTTAAGCCCAGAATTAATTTTTCATGGAGCCATGCCTTTATGTGGCTTTCTCTATGGAGAGTCTGTTGCACAGGTATAGACCACAAACACTGTCAAAGGATCTGAATTTGTTGGGAGTGGGTAGGAGGCTTTTCTTTATGGAGCTCAAGACAGCCCTCTTGGCTTACATAGTCAGTATATAGGCCCCGATAAGCAATTTCACAAACAGAACATTATTTAAAGTATCGTGCTAGAGCTGTTACATAATTAGGAAATGTCATGAAAAAATCATTTCTTTGTTTAGAGCACTTTTAAGTTTCTGTTGCCAAAATCTTTACACTGACCTTAAGATGCATTAGAAGAAAAAAAAAATAAACATATCTCACATTTTCAAAAGAAAAAGAAAGGCGTTTGAGTCATGTTTCACAGTTGGAGCTGCCAGGCTATAATTTTCTTCCACATTAATGATATCAGAATGCGTGAAAGGGTGAAGCTAAAATAAAGGTAAGCAGTCGCACTGGCCTCCCTTCACCCCTCACTTTGCTGTTAAGTTCCGAAATAGCTGCCCTGCCCCGCTTCATGCTCTCAGACGGCGCTACCGTAATGAACATCTCATTGCCTGCTCTCTGGAGTCGATTTTCTCAAGATCGCAAACTAGCTATTCAGGTAATGCACCTGGAAATGAACCACTCTTTGAGAACCTATGCAAAACTTTCCTTTTCACGTGAGAGGCGCACATACTTAATAAGAGGCAGGAGAAAAATGAGCCAATAAAGATCTTTAGAGTAGGAAATCTTTTGCTAAAGTTGCTGTAACTTACAAAGTCAGAACATCTGTCTCAGGCATCACAACAGACATTTGAACGTAAATCGGAAGGTTTGTTTGCAGAGAACGAACGAAGGCACGATTCTTAAAAGTGCAATCTCTACAACATTCACTATGTACGGGGTAGAGGCGCGGCAAATCCCGAACGACCCAAAGCATTTTGCATTCATCGTAAGGAAAGCGGATTATTCTCAAGTGATGAATGGGTCTACTTTTTCGTGGGGGTTAGGGAGATCCCGATTGACTCTGCGCGCATTTAGAGAATTCCCCCACCACATTTCTATTAAAACAACCAAATGCCAATGCTGGGGAGTAAGGCGACCTAGCTTTGGGCTTTCGGGGAGTGTCGCGGCTAATTCCTACCTTTCCGAGGAATCATCTGGGTTTTCTTCAGTAATCATCTGCAAATCCGAGGTGTTTTCCTCTGCCCCTTCTTTGACCAGATTCTCCTCCGGGCTTGCTTTCGGAATGTCCTCATTGGCTCGGAAATGTTCGATTAGGTTCTGCTGATGCCACGTTTGAATGGCTCTCTGATGGGCAGGGGTTGGTCCTGGCACGGGGGCCAGGATGTTTTGGTGGCCAGGACTGTTGGCGCTGCTTTTCTTCAGCCCGTTGCCCCTGTCCCGCGAGTGGCTCTTCAGCCGGGTCTGCCCCGCGGTCCCTCTGTGCTCATAGGCTTCCTGCTGCAGGCAGCCTCCGGGCCCGGGGGCGCCTGACGAAGGGTGACTGAACCACCTCCAGCGGAGCCTCAGGATCTGCTTCACGTCAAACTCTTTCTTGCCCGACACTGACATCTTTGCGGGGGGTGGAGAGGGAGGGAGGGAGGAAGACCAAAGCCGACTCTCCCTCCGGAGAGGAAATGGAGCCTTTGTTATCTCTCTTTTTTCTGCCTCTTCGGAACAACCTACGAAAGCCCAAGTGCCTGGAGCAAGCGCCTTCCTTTTCCTCCTTTCCTCCCTTCCTCCCTCCTTCTCTTCCTCCCTCCCACCTCCCTCTAACCCCCAGCCCGCCTCTGGTGCTCAGCAGCATCCACTTGGAGCTGAAGCCAGGCACTGCTGCTGCTGCTGTGGCTGCTGCTGCGGCCGCTAAGTGTGTAGGTGGGAACCCATACTGACAGGATGATGAGGTCAGACCTTAAACAAGTAAATCGGCTTAGCACAGGAAAGCAGCCACCACGACTCACTCCCACTGTTAGTTTTGCACACTCGCAGCCCTCCAGGCTGTCCCACCTTAGGAACAGACACCAGAGCATTGCCTCACAAGAGCCTAAGGGAGCAGAAGCCGTGCAACTTGACATACGGGGGAGTCGTGAGAACGGGGTGGCCAAACTGTCTGGCTGCTCCCTCGCTTCCCCACCCGAGCCTGTCACCCGTTAACGGGTAGGGCCCCTACCTAGAAGATTTATGAATGAAAAGAGAATCTTCTATAATCTTCTGCTGAGCCAGTTGCCAAGCCACTAGGAGATGCGCCTTGTATTTCAACCCCCTTCCTTCTACCCCAAGAGACTTTTCAAGATTTTCCACATGCCTCCCTTTGCCCATATGAACTGATCTTTAAGGGCCTCTTGGATAACGGAAGGATGTCAGAAAAGGAAGAAAATACCGGAACTTCAGGGTGTGATAAAGGGGTTGCCTAATGGATCACGATACTTGACGTTTCCTATGAAGGTGCATGGATAAGGCAAGAGGGTCATGGTAAGGAGACTGAGAACTTTTGAGTCTTTCCTCAGTGACTGGAGCAGGGAAATCCAGTGTGACCTGGCTTTGTCTCTATATGAAAGCCCTAATACTGCCCTCGCTGTCTCAGGCAAAGTGAAAAGGTTTTGTTTTCCTTTCATCCTTACAAGAAGATGCAACAGGACACATGATCAAAGGCTCATCTATTTAAAGCTAGAAGGGATATCGGAGGTTACCCAATCATTCCCTCCTTTATAGAGGCTGAAGCCGAGGCTCAGCGGGACTAAATGACCCAAATCACCCAAGTGCTAAGTAGCATATTCAAACTCAGGTCATCTGACTCCAAATCCACATGTTTTGAGTTTACACTAAATTGCTTTTTATTGGGGGGGGGGGGAGGGAGGGTTGTCTGAGCTTGGGATTTCACGAGGATAGAGAACTCCTACTATAGAAACTAGTTCCACCAATATGGAAGGACAGGTTTTCTGCAACTTATAGTCTTGGCTGCCTGGGGGCACTAAGAGGCTTTTCTCCAGAAAACACAGAGCCCAGGGGGAGAGCTAACACCTTGAATCACTGAGCCAGAGGCCAAAAAGATCGTGACAGGCTATATCCCATTGGGCTGGATATGAGAAGACTAAATTAAATGGCGAGAAATGTCAAGTCTTGCTCTGGAGTTCACAAAAATAAGATGTAAGAACGATTAAACAACAGTGTTTGTCTGGAAAAAGAGCTGGGGGTGTTAGTGGGCTGTAATTTCAATATTACTGAACAGCCTAAAAGGTTAATGAGATCCTGGCCTGTGTTAAGAAAGGCACAGCTTTGGGGAACGAGGAGGTGAGAGTCCTGCTGTAGTCTGGCCTGGTCAGACTACACCCAGAATACTTTGACCAATTTTGGCTGCCACATTTTAGGAGGGCTATTGATAAGCTAAAGTGTGTCAAGAAAAACAGAAAGAATGGTGAGGGACATTGTGGTCACACCATATAAAAATTGATTGAAGGAAGTGGGCCTTTTCAGCCTGCTGAAAGGAAAACTCAGGAGACAATGAGAGCTGTCTTCACATATTTTGAATGGCTGTCACATAGACTCTTTCTGTTTGGCCCTAAAGGGGGCAGTACAAAGGACAAAAGGTATAAATTAAGGCTTGAAGTCTGGGGAAACCTTCCTAACAATGAGAGCCATCCAGTGGGAGATGGTGGGGTCCCTCTCCCTGGAGCCTGCCTGAGCACTTGTCTCCTCTGTTACAAGAGGGGTTCTTCTTCAGCCATGGTTTAGACTAGATGGCTATTGATGTCTCTTCCACCTTTGAAATTAGACTAGATGGCTGTTGATGTCTCTTCCACCTTTGAAATTTGGTGACTTGTCCATGGATATATATAACTAGCAGATGTGACAGGCAGGACTCAAGCCATCCCTTGACACCACACTGACCCTCACTCAACTTCACATTACTTTGCAATAACTGGGTACAAGGTGCTTTGAGATCTGTTGTGTTGAAGGCTAAAGCTTCTATTACAAATTTGCATTAGTAGTAGATTTGCCAAGGTCATCTTGAAGTTTGTTCTGACAACTTCAGCTTGTTCATTGTTGAGGTGGTGTGAGGCAGTGGAAGGGCACAGCCTGAGCCATCTGTTCTGACATACCCCACACATATCAGGGAGCGGTTATAGCTAGTCCAGGGCTACAGCCCCCAAATCTGGAGCTGCTAGATGCCAAGAACTACATTTGTCATATCCTTAAGGGCAGAAGCTCTGTTTTCCACTTCCTTCGAAAGCCCACCAAGCTGGCATTAAAGCAGTTATACTGGTCAGTTGGTTTAAGTTATTCAAGGTCTATGAACCTGGAAGAACAATGCTGTGTCAATGACCCAAATATAAGTGTCTCTGGGGAAGGGTTTGAGGGGGTCACTTAAACTAAGGAAGAAGGGAACCCAGGAAATGTAAATGGACATAGAAGCCCTATGAGGTCATTACAGTGAGTATTTTCCTTTGAAATGCATACAGTTTGTGTTTTTGGATCATGGAAATGTAATAAAACTCATTTCAACAAACATTTAGCACACACTTATTATGTGCAAGGAACTGGGGGATATGGGGATATGTATACAAAAAGAAAATGTAAATTGTAAAATGACTAAATGAGAAATCATGTTAAGAAATTCATCTCAGCAATTGTGTCACTTGAACATCTGCTGTGTGCATTGCAATAGGGGATACTGTCACAAGTACGGTATCCATTCTTGGTCCTCAAGGAACTTAATATCTGTATAGTGTGCTCATGAAGACAATGATGGCTAACAGTAGTGGTGGTGGTAAGGTAGTGGGTTTTGGTCCAGACCTATGATTTCACTTAAATATTTTTTAATAGACTGGTGATTTCATTGGTGAGGAGAGCTCCTGGTACGGAATCACCCTGTGCCAATGCAGATCAGCACTTCTTCTATAACTTGTTTAAAAGCAATTGACTGAAATTGTTCTCTCCAAAGTTACCAGGGATCTCTTCGTTGACTGATTCCCGTGGCCTTTTCTCATTGCTTCTTGAGCTCTGGGCAGACTTTGTCACTTTTGACTGCCCTTTCTCTCTTGGGCCTCTCTCCTCTCAGTCTTTGTGATACTGTTCCCTCTTATCTTCCCTCCTGCCTGCCTAATCACCTGTTTGCAGAGGTCTTGGCTGGTTCATCCTTCATCTTATGTCCCTTATTTGTAGATGTGCCCCAAGACTCTTTCCTGCACCCTTTTCTCTTTCTCTACTCATTCTTTCTTGGAGACTTCATCAGCTCAATTATGTGCTCAGATGGAGTTGTGATCTCACTGATTCAGAAACTCCTTTTGACAATGCAGATTACAGCCTGTTCTCTGACTTTCATCCATATCCTTCTATAAATTTGACACAGAAGGTCCATGATGTACTGAAGGCCTGCCCTTCTTTCTCTTCAAATTGTGAAGCTACTCTTGCAGTACCTGGCTCTTCACCTGCCATTCTTTGCTCTCCTCTGGTGGCCTGCCCATCTTCCCTTCCTATCATACTTGTCTTCCTTCATGATGTCTTTCACTCTTGTTCTTCTCTGGAACTTCTCACTGGTCATGCATTGAAGCTTATTCCCACTCTTCTTGCATCTCTATTGCCCTCTGTGTGGCACATACTTGTAATTTTTCAGAAAGAATTCTTTCCATGTGTCACTGCCATAGATCAACATTGGTAAAATATTGGTATTAAAAAATTGACCTAGCTGGCTGATGGGACTCCCAGGGACGTATCACCTCTTGCCTTCATTCTAGGCCCTTGGAAGCCTGGACCACAACATTCCAGGCACTGCTCAAACCTGCTGACCTTACCATTCAACTAAAATTGCTCTCTTCAAAGTTACTCCTGACCTCAAAGTTACTGACAGTTTTGAATTGCCACATCTGTTGGTATTTTCTCAGTGCTCATTCTTCCTGATCTCTCTAGCTTCTGACATTACTGACCACCTTTTCTTGATTAATCTCTTATCTCTGTGTTTCTGTGACACTGCTCTTTCTTGATTCTCCCACTACCTGTTTGTACCTTCTGTTTCCTCTGCGAGATCTTCATCTATGGCATTTTCACTAACTGTGAGTATACCACAAGACTCTGTCTTGGACCCTCTTCTCTTTTCTTTATCTACTTTTTATGCTTTAGATTCTGAAGACCCTCTGGCAAGTTAAGGTACTGGAAAATGAGGTCCTTTCTCAAGTCGAATTGCCAAACATTCAAACTCTAATGCAGAAAGTGTGACTCCTATGGACTGGCCATGTTGTTTTAATGTGAAATTACATTTGCCTAAAAAACTATTTTATAGAGAAATTACACAAAGATACTCTCAAGGTCTCTCTAAAGAAGTTTGGAATTGATTGTGAGACATGAGAAACACTGGCACAAGGCCACCTAGTCTAGCATGCCCACATCAAAGAAGGTTCTGTGCTCTAAGGGCAAAGCAGAATTTCAGTAGCTCAAAAGAAATGTGAGATGTGCAAATTTAGAGCCATCTCCACTCCAAATGTTCACATGGACTATTTGTGCCTGATCTATGGTAAAGCTCAGACACTGGTCTGATCAGCCACAGTTGGACACACTGGAACCTTGACTCTGACATAGAAAGGTCATTTTTGGTCCTCTGAGCACAAAGGACAACAACCCCTATACTTTGGCACATGATCCCTTCAGCTCCCATGGGCTCAGTTGTTATCCTGATGCAGATTCCACAATGTATATATCCATCCCCTGTCACGCTTCTGAGCCCCAGTTCTGTCACTAACTGCCTATTGTACATTTCAAACTGGATGTCACATATATGTCACATTTCAAACTCAACAGGTCTAAAACAGAATTCATTATGCCTGAGCTACCCCTCTTCCAGACTTCCCTATTTCTGTTCAGGGCAGCACCATCCTTCCAGTCACCCATGTTCACAACCTCAAGGTCATTCTTGCCTCCTCATTATCCATCGTTCCACATATACAAACCTTTCCTGGTGCTGTCAGCTGCTAATATTTTCCCCTGAAATCAATCAACCAACCAACATTTATAAACATTTATTAAGTGTTTATTATGTGCCAGGCACATAGTACTGGAGAAACAAAGAAAAGCAAAACCAGTCTCTGTCCTCAAAAAAGCTACATTCTAATAAGGGGGGACATCATGTAGCTCCTACAAGATATCAACTGAGTAAATGGAAGGTAGCCTTAGATGTTGTCACTGAGGGGGCCATGAAAGTCCTCCAGAAGTTGGTATTTGAGTTGAATCTTGAAGGAAGTCAGGGATTCTAAAAGGTGGAGGGAAAGTATTCCATGTGTGGCAATAGCAGACAGAGGGTCATATGTGAGGAACAAACGGTGAGCTGGCCAATAGAGCTGAATTTTAGAGTGAGGGGAGATGAGGACAGTGTGAGATTGCAAAGGTAGGTCAGAAGGGATCACGTTGCAACAAGCTTTAAATGCCATAAAGGGTTTTGTATTTGATCTGAGAAATAATAGGGAACCATGGTAGCTTATTGAATCATATGTACCTACTGTATACACATATATTTTTATCTCTACCAATACAATGTGAATGCCTTGAGGGAAGGAATTGTTTCACTTTTCCCTTTATATTTCCAATACTTGGCACAGTGCCTGGCATATGTTAAGTGCTTAATAAAGGCTCACTGTTTAGTGGATAAGGCCATACTACTTGTCTCTGTAGTGCCTTACATTTTATAATTGCATGAATACGTTCAGTTTAATACAACAAATATTCATTAAGGCACCCCTATATGTGATGGAGGGTGAGGGGAGTACAAAGGTAAAGAAGACACAGGTACATCTCCCAGAAAACTTACAGGATTAGAGAATCTCAGATTTGTAAGGGAACTCCGAGGCCATCCTGTCCAAGAAAGCCCTGAGTTGTAATCCTTTCTTTTGCCCACCTGACAAATGGCCATCCAACCTTTGCTTGACACCATTCATTCCAAGGAGAACTTCTACCTCTCAAGGCAACCAGGATGCCTTCAGAGATTTTGGATCGTTTGGAAGTTTGTCCTTGTGGCCAGTCTAAAATTCTTTATTTAAAACTTCTACTCACTGCTTCTGGATTTGTCCTCCGGAGCCAAACGGAACAAGTTTAAAACCACCTTCACATCAACACTCCTCAAATACTTGAATGTATTTGAAGACTGCTTAAATGAATTTGATTCATCTGCAGCAATCAGTTCACCATTCCCTCCTCCCTGCTATCTGTTTAGATTTCATTACTTGTATTATCCTGATAAATTCCTTGGAAGGAAGACCTGATTTTAATTTTTTTATATCCTGAACATGTGTATTATATATAGTGGGTGCTTAAAAATGCTGATTAGATTGCATTGGGTTGGGTTGAAGATAGACATCATGGCCTCTTAAGTCTTCTCTCCTTCAGAGTAAACCTCCCCAGTTCTTTCTACCAGTCCTCATATAGCCAATCACCATCCTTGTGGGCCTCCCGGATGCTAGCCGGCATATCCAGATCCTTCCTGAAATGTGGCACTAAGGGTTGAAAACAAGTGTTCACTGAGTACAACAGAATCATCACCTCCCTATTATTCCTGTTTTTTAGGGCTGCCATATTATACTATTGACTAATATCAGGTTTACAGTTCACTGAAGCCCATAGGTCCTTTTTAGATGAATTGCTGGCTAGCCTTATCTCTCTCAGCTTGTACTTGTGATGCTAATTGTTTGAATCCAAATCAAGACTGCCATTTGTCATGGGGATGTTGGGACTGGACCTGTAATTTCACTTGTATAGAGCACTCTGCCTGATGAAACTCCCTCTACCAATGTAAATCAGCATCTTCAACTCATATTCTTAGTGAGTTACCTGGGACACTGCGAGGTGAGATGACTTGTATAGTGAGAGCATGTGGCAAATATATCAGGGATAGGTCTTCTTGCCTATGAAACCAGATCTTTATCCATTCTGTTGTGCTACTGCTAAAGACTTTGCCTTTATCCCTTAATGACTTTCATGTGATTAGCTTCCCCATAATGTTCTGGTGTGTCAGGATCTTTTTGGATTTTATTATTCCACATCAGCAATTCTTCCTAGCTTTGTACCACTGACAAATTTGATTTAAAAATTTTTTTGACTTTATCCTAGTCACAGATTAATATGACCTGTGACTCATAGCCAAACATAGATTCCCTTCACTAGAAATTTCCTTTTAAGCTGACATCTAACTAATAATGAGTCCTTGTTGGACATGGTCCAAGCAGTACCCTCATCCATCTACCTGTACTATCATGTATCACACACTTCCCCAACTTGTCCATTAGAATAGCAATCAATTGATCAATCAATAAACACTTATTAAATGCTTGTCACATGCCAGTCACTGTGCTGAGAGCTAGAGATTTAGGATGAAAGACTGTGATATACTTTGACTTCAGTTCCTGGCAAAATCTAGACTGTGATATTAAATAGCTGGCCTAGAAAAGGAAGCAGTGACTGAAAAAGCTAGCATGGCTTCATCAAACATGGCTCACGCCAAAGAATTAGAAGGAAAGGGGATGCTCATTAATGGAGGAATAGGAGTTGAAGTATATGACGTTTTCCTGTAGTGTTCCTCTGATCATCTGGTTTACCAATCCTCCTAGAAAAAGAAAAAGAGGTTAGTCTGGCATGACCTATTATTTTAAGGAAAAAAAATCATTGATATCTTTTGTTTTTACCTCATTATCATTTCTCAAGATGTCCTTCCCCCTTCTCCCTTTCAGAGGATCATCCTGTATGACAAAGAATAAAAAAAAGCAGCTCAGCAAAACTAACCAGCACATCAACTAAGTGCAACCATATATGCAGTGTTCTATACTCATAGTCGCCTACATCTGAAAAGAAGGTGATATGTTTTCTCATAGTTCATCTTCTTCTTCTTCTTCTAGGTTATTAGATTTACATACCATTCAATTTAGATTCATTTTGCTCCTTACATTTAAATTATTGTCATGGTATATAATTTTCTGGTTCTGCTTAATTCACTTTGCATCAGTTCATCTAAGTCTTTCAATGCTTCTCAGCATTCTTCATAGTCATCATTCTTTTCAATGCAGCAATATTCCCTGACATTCATATGCTGCTATTCCTATTCCTCAATTGGTGGGCATCCCCTTTGCTTCCCGCACTTTGACATGAGCCATTCTTGGTGAAGCCATGCTTTATGGTCACTGCTTCCTTTTCTAGTTGGTCACTCAGCAGCCATTTAAGAACACATTCTAGATTTTGCCAGGAACTGAAATCAAGTTCACTGGCCAATAATTTGCCAATTTTGCTCTTCTCTCTTTTCTGAACATTGAGACATTTATCCCTGTTAGTCCCATAGATTCTTTTCTCATAGTCTTTCAAAGGTCACGAGTGTTGGCTCAGCAAACACAGCTGCTAGTTATTTCAGTACCTCAGGCTTACTAGTGCATCTGGACCTGGTGGCTTGAATTGATGCATGGCAACTGTATATCCCTTACTATGTCCCTCTTTGTCTTTGGTGTTAACTCCTTGTTAGCTACTTTTGTTCTATATTTTTTGAGCCAAAGATAATTTTTCTTGGCAAAGAACATGGAAGGAAAAGAAGATTCAAGCAGCTCTACCTTCTTTACATCAACCCACTCTCACAATTCCATAAATCCAGAGTATTGCTTAAACACTTTTTTTGATCCTCCTCTATTCCCAATGTAGTTCAGAGGGGGGAAAACCCCACCTTTTTGTTGTCTTTTGCTTTAGCTACAGCTCATTCTGAGCTTTAACACTCCTGACACCATTCTTATAATGTGCCACATTACAATAAAGTGGGGGGAGGTGGGGAGACATGTACACAAATAACTGTGATACAAGGGAGAGTGAGGTAAGTGCAAAAGAAGAGGTCTAGGCAAAGTGCTATAAAATTCAAAGAGAGATCACTTTGTACACAAGGTGTCCTGGAAGGCTTCACGGAGGAATAGCACCTGATTTGGACTTGGAAGGAAGAGAGGGGCATGGGAATCTATTATAGACACAGAACGGCATAAGCAAATACAGAGGAGAGGAGACGAATGGGAGGGTAGAGAATAGGCCGGTTTGACTGGAGCATGGAATGTGTGATGGGAAATAGTACGAAATCAGGCTTGAAAGGTGAATATAAGAATAGCTCACATTTATACAGCACTTTAAGGCTAATGGAGTATTTTACTTATGACAGTCCTGTCCTCTGAAACTGGGAGGAGAAACCATAGTGAGCCTAGAGTCAAGTGCGTCTTGGCTTCAAATGCCACATCAGATAACTTCTTTGATAAATGTCTCTGGGAAAGGAGCTCACCTTCTCTGAGTCTCAGTTTGCTGATCTGTAAGATGGACATAAAAATAGCCATTTTATCTACCTCCCATGGTTGTCCAAAGTACCAACAGTGGTGTGAAACGCATTGTAAGCAGGAAAGTGCTCTATGAATGTCAGTTGTTATAATTATATCTTTACATCCTTTTCAGAAATTGAAACTCAGACAATTTATCAGTTATCCTTAGTCATATAGCTAATAAATATTGGAGCTGAGATTGGAACCCAAGTTGTCTTTTCTGGAACCCAAGTTGTCTTTTCTCGGTCTCTTTGCACTACGCTCTGGCAAAATTCCATGGTATACCTAAATGCCAGGTATACCATGGAATTTTGTGGCAGATGACATGATCATATCTGTTTGGAGGAGGCTAAAGAAAGGTTTCATGGAGAAAGTGACATTTGATGTGGGTCTTAAACAGTGGGTAGGATTTTAATAGGTGGAGATGAGTGAGGAAAGTGTAATATTCAAACTGAAATAAAAATTATTAAAATGCTTTGGAGGCAGTTTTAAAAGAGTGTATAATAAAATTATTGGTGAATGTCGCACATTATCCACTATATTAGGACAGGCTGGTTTCAGTTGAGCTTTATCTTTCTGGAATCATAACCAAATCATTTCTGCCATTGATACTGGAAAGGGTGTGCCATGCTCCTCACCCATGGCTCCAATCTCACTCTCTGGAACTTCCCAAGCTTTACCAAGGTAAAGATGAGCTGCAAGCAGCATGGGACGGAGTACCCACCTCAGCAAAACCACTGATTTTGATGCATTGAATTATTATAATAAAATGAGTTTAATTTCTTGTACAAATCCACATTTTAAAGAGAAAAAAAGAAGTAAAAATAGCTTTGGGGCAAAAGGAGATGAATCATCCATTTGGGAGATGAACCTGACTAAAAGAAAACAGGTATTTGTCTCCTCTGGGCTAACCTTTCCAACATTAGTCTGGATTTCATTCCTTCTCATCCCTTTTGGCATTTTGTTCCCATTCTCCATTTTTTTGTAAGGTGCAATTTTCTTTTCTATTTGTTTAATATTTTGTTTTTTTCCCAATTACACTTAAAACCAGTTTTAATGTTTATTTTTAAAATTTTTATTATATTTATGTTTGATTATTTTTATTATGTTTCTTATTATTTTATTTTTATTATTCCCCCCATTAAGCAGGCAAACAATTTGAGATAGATTATACATCTATATTCATGCAAAACATATTTTCATATTAGTCATGTTATGAAAGAAAACAGAACAAAAAAAGACAAGAAAGATAAAGTAAAAAAAAATACTTCAATCTGCATTCAGACTCCATCAGTTTTTTCTCTGGTTATGAATAATATTTTTCATTATCAGTCCTTCAGAATTGTCTTGGAGCATTGTAATGCTGAGAATAGTTCATTCATAGTTGGTCATTGTACAATATTGCTGTTTCTGTGTACCATGTTTTCCTGGTTCTGCTCATTTTACTTTGCATAAGTTCTTGTAGGTCTTTCCAGGTTTTTCTTAGAGCATCTTGCTTGTTATTTCTAATAGCACAATAATATTCCATTGCAATCATATATCACAACTAGTTTAGCCATTCCCCAATTGATGGCCCTTATTTCAATGTTCAATTCTTTGCCACCACCAAAAGAGCTGCCATAAATATTTTTGTACATATAGGTCGTTTTCCGTTTTTTATCTCTGTGAGATACAGACTTAGTAGTATTATTGCTAGACTAAAGGGTATACTTGGTTTTATAGCCCTTTGGGCATACTTCCTAACCAGAAGGGCTGAATCAGCTTACAATTTCACCAAGCACTGTATCAAGCATCCCAATTTTCCTACATCCCCTCCAAAATTTGTCATTTTCCTTTTCTGTCATGTTAGCCCATCTAATAGGTGTGGGGTTGTACCTCAGAGTTGTTTTAATTTGCATTTCTCTAATCAGTAGTGATTTAGAGTATTTCTTCATATGAATATAGATAGCTTTGATTTCTTCATTAAAAACTGCTCATATCCTTTGACCATTCATCAGTTGGGAAATGGCTCTTATTTTTATAAATTTGACTCAGTTCTCTATATATTTGAGGAATGTGGCTTTTATCAGAGAAATTTGCTCTTTATACTTCTCTTGGGTTTTGCATTTGAAAGTCAAATTTTCTATTTAGCTTCAGTATTTTCATGAAGAATGCTTGAAAATCTTCTGTTTTACTGAATATCCTTTTTCCCCCCTGAAGAATTATATTCAGTTTTGCTCAGTAGGTGATTCTTGGTTGTAATCTTAGCTCCTTTGCTCTCCAGAATATCATATTCCTAGACCTATGATCCTTTAATGTTGAAACTCTTGAATTTTGCGTTATTCTTACTGTGATTCAAATCCGTAATATTTTAATTACTTGTTTCTGGCTGCTTGCAATATTTGCTTCTTTACCTGAGAGCTCTGGAATTTGGCTATAGGATTTCTTGGAGCTTTCATTTGGGGATCTCTTTTATGAGGTGATTAGTGGGTTCTTTCAATATGTATTTTATCCTTTGGTTTTAAAATATTAAGGCATTTTTCCTTGACAATTTATTAAACAATAACATCTAAGTTCTCTCCCCTTTTTTTTGATCATGGCTTTCAAGTAGTCCAATAATTCTTAAATTATCTCTCCTTCATCTGAATTCCAGGTCAGTTGTTTTTCCAATGAAATATTTCATATTTTCTTCTAATTTTTATTCTTTTGATTTGATTTTATTGTTTCTTGATATCTCATAGAGTCATATGCCTCCACTTACCCAATTTCAATTTTTAAGCAATCATTTTTTAGTGAGTTTTTGTACTTACTTTCCCATTTAGCCAATTTTACTTTTAAAGGAGTTCTCTTCAGTTGATTTTTTGTGCCTCTTTCGCCATTTGGCCTAATCTGTTTTTTAAGGAGTTCTTCAGGATTTTTTGCACCTCCTTTAACAAGCTGTTGACTCTTTTTTTATGATTTTCTTGCAACACTCTCATTTCTTTTTCTAGTTTTTCTTCATTCTCTCTTAATTGATTTTTAAAATCCCTTTTGAGTGCTTCCAGGAATTCCTTTTGGGCCTCAGACCAATTTGCATTTTTCTTTAAGGTTGTGGATGTAGTGGTTTTCACTTTGTCTTCTTCTGAATTTGTGTATTGATCTCTTCTGTTACTATAATAACTTTCTATTGTCAGATTATTGTTTTTGTCATTATTTGCTCATTTTATAGCCTGTTTATTGACATAAAACTTTATGTTAAAATTGGTGAATATCCCAAGATTCAGGGTTTTTTTATGCTGCCATTTTCAGAGCTATTTCTGGAGGTCTGTAAGTTTTCAATTCTTCAGGGGTGGTATGATATAAGGATAGGGTTGTTTGCTACTGTTCTGGCCTGTGCTGTGATCTGTGAGTGACCACAAGCACTCTTTTTACTCCTGGAACTGTGACCAGGGCCACCACTGTCTTGTACCCTGTGCTAGCAAAGGGACCCTTGTAATCTCCTCTGACCATTTGTCCGACTTCCTTACTGTCTGTGGGCAGAGAGCTCTGGAACCTGCTGCTCCTGATTTAGTTGACCCCTAGGTCTTCCTCCTCTATTTTTACATTATCTTGAAAAGCTTTTTGTTTCATCCTCCCAGCACTCCCAATTCTGACTCTACTTACTTCCTTCTGATCACGGCAACAAATATTATTTATATATTATCTATATTCATATGCTATCTATCTACATTTTCTCACCATTTCTTCCTTCCTTAAATGCCTTGAAATCTGTATTCTAGCTTCTTTACCCGAGTGGAAACTGTTATCTTTGTGATTATTGCTGCTGACTACTCCCAGTTCTCATCTTTGATCTCTCTGTAGTATTTGACACTGTGAGCCATTAATTCCCTCCTCTTTGGAACCTGCTTAGCTTGCATTACTCTGTGCTATTTCAATTCTCCTACCTGAGTGTTCCTCAGCATCTTCTATTCATTTCCCTCCTTTCTGTGGGCTTTACTCAGCCTTCTCCATTCTTCTCCCTTGATGCTGACTCTTGTGGCAACTTCCTTGTTCTCCAGCTGCAGCTGCAGCTTTATTGTTAGTGATGCCTACAAGAGCCACTACCACCACCTTTCCCCTGGGTTCCAGTCCCATATCTCCAACTGCTTATAGGACAAGAAATTCTCCTTCTCAGAACTCATCTCATATGATATTCTATAGCATTTCTGTACTTTAATGCCTCTGGTATTTTATGCAAAAGGAAAATAACAGGGAAAAAAAGAAGTTTTTTATAGTCTAAAATGTACTGTCCTTGAGTTATTTTATCAGCTAGATAAGCCTGCTAGGAATTCCCTGTGCTGTGTGTTCCATTGCCTGCTTCTATTCCTTTGTACAGATGGCCTTCCATATCTGGACTATATGCCTTCCTCATCTCTGTCTCTTAGAAACCCTAGTTTTCTTCCAGGCATAGCTTATATAGTACCTCCTTCCTGATACCTCTTCCTCTACTCCATCTCCATCTACCTGTCAAGGGTCTCTTCCCTTTTGAAACCACTATGTATTGACTTTTTCTTGTTAAGTTATTTTTAGGTCATGTCTGATTCATGACCTCATTTGGGGTTTTCTTGGCACAGATACTGGAGTGGTTTGCCATTTCCTTCTCCAGTTCATTTTACTGATGAGGAAACTGAGGCAAGCAAGGTTAAGTGACTTGTCTAGGGTCACATAGCTCGTAAGTATTTGAAGCCAGATTTGAACTCAGGAAGATGAGCCTTCTTGGCACTCTACCTACTGCATCACCTAGTTGCCCATGTATTTAATTATTGGTGTTCATATTATACCCTTCATTAGAATGTGGTCATTTTTGAGAGGAGGGACACTTTAGTTTTGGTGTTTATGTCCTCAATCCATAGCATGGCATTTTTCATGTAGTAAGCACTTCATAAATTCTTATTGAATGTAACTGAATTTTTCTAAGCCTATGTCACAGCTGTTTGACCACTCTGAGAATTCAATCTAATCCCCCCAAAGTTTATTTTTTTAAGGAAAAAGATTTTGACCCTCACTAGGGTCAAACTTGATATAAAAATGGAAACAGCCAATGTTTTTCAATCATATGAAGAGATGGCATTTATTAATGTTGGTCATAATAATTGGTGACATTTAAAATGTCACAATACTCCCCAGCAGCGATAATTAACCTATTTTAAGTAGTTAACGAAAAACTCCAATTCTATACTTCTTAACCTTTCTAAATGTTTAATTTCTGTTACGTAGATAAACTCAATTACCATTAGCTTTCCTTTTTATTCAGTCATAAAGAACGGAAATGTAAAAACCTTGAGTCAAAAGCAACCTGGGCTAGTGAAAAGAATGTTGGAGCTGGAGTCAGGAATGAACAGGGTCCAAATCTAGCCTCTGAGGCTTACTAGCTGTGGGACTTTGAGTGAGTCACTTAACTGCTCTGAGACTCATTTTCTCTATCTGTAAAATGGAAATAATAACAGCTACCTCACAGGGTTGTTTTGAATATCAAATGAAGTAATTAATGTTTGTAAAGTGCTGTATTCATGCTAGCTATTAATATTACCAAGGCTTTAGATTCAGTTTCACTTTCAAGGGTTGTCTTAATTGTAACTTCCCGATGGTTATATCGACACAGATAAGAGTCGAGGAAATTAACCAGATAATTTAAATTCTAAGACATGCTATAGAAGAAAAGATTTCATATAACCAATAGCTCTTGTCTTTCTGAGCTAAGTTAATGTTGCAGAATCTTTCTGGCTCCAATAAAATATTAAGTGTTCAGAAATGTAGTAGGACACTGTCCCTGTTATACTCCCTATGTGGAAATGCTACCCATCGGATTCTGTCCCCTAAAACATAAACTCTGTGTCATAAAAAAACAAACTCAGACCAACCTGACCTAGAAGACTCTATAACAGGTGGCAGCTCCAGCCCCTGCAAGCAGCATTAGAAAGAGGTTCTACTCTCCCTATGATCAAAGTATTCTCCTCTCCCTCCTTCATGCTATTGGAGTCTCTGAACAGTGACCAAACCATTTGAAATGATCTCTTGATCTCAGGCAGTTGGAAATCTGAAGAAATTTTGACTCAGACAGAACCTTTGATACAATGAGTGAATCAATAAGCCAAGGTCTGCACAGCTAGTTAACCAAGTAACAGCACACTTTGACCTGGAGTGCTGAAAAGATACAGGTAAAGGGATCAGTTCCAGAATTTGTTGATGGGATACCCCCGCCATACACTTGTGTATACACATTATTATTTTTGCCAGATATTTACATGAACACATCCTGTCCATTTGGCCCTTTTCCCTGGACATAGTACATGCTCAGTAAGTATTTTTAAATGATGATGAACTAGTGTGAGATTCAACAGTTTAAAAAAAGTCTAATTAGAAAAAGCCATTAGTTTTTTCAGGGGAAATCCTTTCTCTACCTCTAGAAGATATTTGTGGCCAATGGATTTAGAGGAGCAACTGGATGCTATTTAAATGCCCCAAGAAAGGAAATGATGATGCATTATGTTAATGAGAGGCAAGCTTGGGTAACAGAGACTTGAGTTGAAGTCCTCCCTAAGACACATACTAACTTTTGTGACTATGCGCAAGTCACTTAATCTCTTGGTGCTCTGAAATGACATTTTATATATGAATTGCAGATTTGCATTGGTAGAGGGATTTTTGCACCCACTGGGAGTTCCTGACACTGCTTAAATCATAGGTTTGCCCCCTTTCCCCTCCTTCCCCATTGGAACTGTATGATAGTGAAATTATTATGCATATTTCCGGAAGACAACTTGTACTAGAAATTGAAATATTCCAAAGGACTAGTTCTGATTGCGTTCCACTGGGAGGACCCCCCTTCCCCAAACCTCCATAGCCCTTATCTCTGTTAGAGTATTTGAAATACATCTTATCTTAGATGTTATAACCAAGATGTTCCTGCCTTGTTGGAGCAGCAGCTTGCAAATTTGCATCTACTTGCAAACCTGAATTAAAAACTTTGGCATTCTTAAACACATTTCTAAAGCCAGATAGTATAACACTAAGTGTAACAAATAGTGTAGCACTAAAACTTAGTATGACTAAGGTTGCACTATCCTCACATCTGTTTCTAACTAAGCAATGTGGCAGATGTGTAAGAAGTGCTAGTGAGATTCTTTGTGCACAGGGAAATCTCTGGATCTGCCTTTTAGATCCAGCTGTTTTTAGGTGGTGCTCTTATAGCCTCCGGCCCTAGCTTGGATCACTCCATGGTCAGGGGAATACAGAGAGATGTAAAGGAAATCTAGAGAGGAATGAGAAAGGGACAGCCCTGGCAAAAATGGCCAACTCTACAATTATTAAGCCTAATCGTCAGTAGTCTAAGAGATTTTGACTCAGTTTAATATAATTGATCTCTAGGACAGAGGCTGTGATCAGATTGACAATTATAGCTGCCTTAAGGAAAATACTATGCTTTATTTCTGATCAGATT
>CM053775.1:13152506-13179800 GCA_028658325.1 Potorous gilbertii
CATAAGAATTCCACGAGGGAAATGTAAGGATATTTCTTTGTTGCCTTCAAACCTGAGTGAACTGTAAACAAATTCTGGGGATGGAGATCACTGGGCAGGGGAAGGAAGAAGTGGTGGTTAAAGGAGGCATACTTCTCTTCTAAAGCAGAGAGTAAGTAACAGCCTCACTCTCGGGAGATGTCAGCTCCCCAAAATTAAATCTGCCAGGGAAGTTCATAAACGTGGCTGTCAGTGTTGAGTGATCAGAGAAGCAAGGTGGAGACCTAAGCTCTCTATTCTTTGAGGAGGAAATGCCATGCATCATACTGGAAAGCTGTCATTTTCATTCTGACCTGTCTTCTAGAATATTTTATCCAAGACTGCAACTAGCATGAAATCTTTGTTTTGGGAAAATACAACAAAATTTTTTCTTCTCTCTCCAATCTCTCTTTTATTGCTTCCCCCTTCTACAGTCCTTTCTAATTCACAGAACAAATGACCTTGCCTCTTAATTTCCTGAGAAGATTAAAACCACCAACTCTTTAGCCACCTTCTTCTAGTCTTTGCTCAGGTCACAGAAGCAGTATCCCTACTCTTAACTAGGTGAATCCCTCAAGGCATGCTTCTGATCTCATTCCCCTCCACGTGCATGGGACTATGCTAAGTGCTGTATGAAGATTATCTCATTTGATGCTCACAACAACCAGGTGAAGTAGGTGCTCTTATGATGTGCATATCACAGCTGAAAAAACAAGGCGAAGAGAGGTTAAATGATGTACCAAGAATGTTGTGAGTTTCAAAGGAGGAACTGTGAAGCCCGAGATAAATGCTGCTACCACTGTAACCAGTCATTTACCAGATTCCACTTAGGGGACTTATTACCTCTTTCTCTCCACGGCCTCCATCCTAGCTTGAGCCCTCGTAACTACCTGCCTGAACTATTGTAATAGCATCCTGGTAGGCTTTCCTACTTCCATTCTTTCCTTCTCCCCCAGTCTTTTCTTTGTGCCACTCCTACAGTCTTCTTTCTTCCATATGAATGTAGGCAGGGCATTCTTCTGCTCAAAAAAAATCATTGCTGATTCCCTATTACCTGTTGAGTATACTCATATCCCTCCACTTGGCATTCAAGGTCCTCTATAATGATGCCACACACCTTTTCACCTTTATTTCGTATTGCTTTCCTCTACACTCATCATGCATTCTCCAGCCTTTGCTCAAACTGTCCTTTCTCTCTAAAATGCCCTCCCTTTCCTTCTCCATCTCTCAAATTTATTCCTATAATTGGAAATCCAATTCAAAAGGCATCCCCTCCAGGAATTCTTCCTTTATCTCCCCAGGTGGTAGGGGCTTTCCTTCTAAACTTCACATACAATTTGTTTTACTCTTCTCCCTAATCTCCTGGTCATGGAATGCAGTTCAAAATCATTGCCTGTCTGTTTCCTCCTCTACACTGTAGATGGTATTAGTGGATGTATTTATATATATATATATATATGGATATAACTATTATCCACTACACTCTTAGATGGTAGTAGAACAAACTGTTACCTAAACTTTGTTTCTCCCATTGATGCTAGCATATAGTTCTGCACAAGAGAGGTATTTAATGTTTATTAAATGAATGAAAACAAAATTTACTTTTCTCCCCTAAACCATTCTGTTCTTTTTATACTGTTGTGAATATATTGCACTGTATGGCCTAAAGATGGGGAATAAGAACATTTAGATCACTACTAGATCTGTCAACAAAGTAGATTGAATTCCGCTGTAGTATCCATGTGGGATGGTGTGGAAGATGGAATACTGGACTTGGAATAAGGAAAAACAGTTTGAATTGCACTTCTGGTGCCGATTTTGTGAGTACAGGTCTCTTGACTCTCTGAGGCTGTTTCTTCATCCATAAGGTGAGGCTAGCTCTAAAAGTGGTAATATGGAGCCGTGTGACTCCAAAGAGACCAAGTGTGTAAAGTGTTTTGTTAACCTTAAATGCTATTGAAATGCCAGTTAGGTTGATGATAATGACGACAAGTATGAAAATGTCATCCTATGTGAGAATCAGTATATGCCCCAACTTTTTTTTAACTGAGTTAGAAAGCTATGTCTGTGTGTATAAATTAGATCTAAAAAATTGAATTCAATCACCAAATGAAACACGAGTGATATCTTTTCAAAATACTTGGTAACTGACTGATTTTGTGTTTGTGTATGTGTGTGTGTATATGTGTATATTAAACTCATTCATGTGAATTGTTATAACTTCAGACCTAAAGCACGCATCTTATATTATCATAGGGCACCATGTACCCCTTCTACATGAGGCTTTTTCTTGTCTATCCTCCTCGCTTCTCCTACATCTCCCTTCCAATTACCTTAAATCTATTTTGTATGTACTTACATGTGTAAATGTTGTCTCTTAAAATGGAATGGAAGTTCCTTGAGGTCAGGAACTGTTTTGTTTTTGTCCTTATCTCTCCAGTTCTCTAGGGGAGCAGTGCCTGGTATATACTAAGTGCTTAATACATGTTTGTTGATTGATCAGTTCCTTGTTTGACAGACACTAACGCACCACCAGACCAGCTAGAGGTTGCTGCAGTGGATAGAGCCCCAGGCCTGGAGTCAGGACACGAACTCAGGAATCTGAGTTCAAGTCTAGCCTCAGGTACTTACTAGCTGTGTAACCCTGGGTAAGTCACTTCACCCTGTTTGCCTCAGTTTCCTCACCTGTAAAATGAGCTGGAGAAGGGAATGGTAAACCATTACAATATCATTGCCAAGAAAACTTCAAATGGAGTCACAAAGAGACATGACAGAAACGACTGAACAACAGCGACAATTTAGCTTCTGAGCTGGCGAGTGGTATTTTGGAACAGAAGCATTTTCTAGATTGGCTTATGAAAGCTTTACATGTTTATTTATTTTTTGATGACTTCTAGTTTACTTTCACAATTTTTAGAAAGATATTTTCACCCTTTGTTGTTGCTCAGTCATTTCCAAATCTTTATGGTCCCGTTTTGTCTTTTCTTGACAAAGATACAGGAGTAGTTTTCCACCTCCTTCTCCAGTTCATTTTACAGATGAGGAAACTGAGACAAATAGGATCAAGTGACTTGTCCGGGGTTACACTACTAGTAAGTGTCTGAGACTGGGTTTAAACTCAGGTCTTCCTGACTCCAGGATTGGTGCTCTATCCACTGCACCACCTAGCTGCCCTTAAATTTTCACTCTGTACCATACCACATAGGAGGCTCAAGCTTACTGGGTGTTTGATTTACATTATTAGAGTAATCTTGCAAACCTGGAGTCAATCTAAGCCTACTTCATCATCTTCCTCCTTGCATAGGCTTTTAACTTCTGCTATTTTGGCTTACTCTCCTCCATCTCCCAAGTCCTATGGGTGCTCTGTTTTTCCATTTGTTATCTCTCTCATCTCCATTCCTTCTCCAGTCTTACTGTTCTGGGGCTTTGCCTTGGCCCTATGGGTTGCTACAAATCCATGTTATGCTGTTTCTAACTCAGTGTAACTGCACTCTAAGTGGGGAGGAGATGCTGGTATGCAAGTGGAAGAAAGGCCATGTGAATACTGATGCTACTGTATTCCACCTGGGCTGGGCCTCAGTTTGAATTGCCTGCTGCAGCTAAATGTCTAAATGTGATTGCCAGTCAGTCTACAGCTGTTGTGTAGCCTTGCCTCTGTTGGAAGGAAAGCTTTCTCTCAAGATGTACCCTCCTGGAGGAAGAAAAGAAAGTCATTCCTGTGGGACTCATTTGCTCCCTCCCTTTCACTGCATTATGTCTAAGGCCAGGCAGAACTGTTTGGATCTATTTCCCACATTATTTCTTGTTGTTCTTATTCAAGAACTCTTTTGGCTGAGTAGAACCAAAATTGAATCCACTCTAGCAAGGATTCTCTCTTCTCTGTTCTAATTTCCCATAGGGTTAACACATTCAGCACGAGGCTTTTGCTAAATACACCTGATTCAAGTTGGTCTGTAAAAGAGGCTGCTGAGATGATTTTATTTACTCTGAGATACTTTAATGCTAAAGAACTGAGGCATATTCAAAGATCTCTAAGCATCTTGCCAGTAAGTAGAGAGGGGAAATTGAATGAAAACATGTGTGGCACAGTATAGCAGGGGAAATGGTGAAGTCTACATTCGTGCTTATATTAATGAACAGCTATAATTCTTAATGAATCACCATGGAACCCTTAGAAATGGTCCATAGTAAGGAAGCCAGTTTCCCTTAGAAATTCACATTTATACTTACTTTGATGCTGACTATACAGAATCAAATGGTTTGTAGGTGTTTTTAGACTTTTAAAACACTTTTTCAACCGTAAGTTCAACTCTCTAGAGTCATATTTATTTTTCTAGCCACTTATAACTATTCATAATAAAGTAACACAGGCAAACTCTCCCAATGCCAGGTGTATAAAGGTCAAAGAAAAGGGAGAAAACACCATTCTGCCTATCTTTTCTGAGCTGTGCTGGTCATCAGCTGGTTGATCCAGCTTCTTCCTATTCATCTTTATAAGTCAAAAGGTTTTGGACATTACCTGTTGTTATGAAGTGTCATACATCACAGCACAGCATTTGGGAACTGTTAGGATTTAAACTATTAGCCACTTGATTATATTTTCATGGGGCTTAGTAAATTGTCAAATTCAATTCCATTCAACAAAAAAATTGTTAAGGGCCTACTCTGTGCAAAGCACTGGAGATAGAAAGAAAGAAAAAATCACATAGTTCCTGCATTCAATGAGCTTGCAAGTTAGTAAGAAACTAAAAGATAGTACTGTCCATAGTGTACTGTACTATAATGAGATCCCAAGTAATGTCTGCAGTCACAGGAGTAGTGACTAGTGTCTAGAGGGGGGCAGTCAGAATGGGGACGTCCCTCCTGATTATACATATTAAGTTTGGCTGAATGAATTGGGGATGTTTGTCCTGTAGAAGAGAAGACTGAGAGAGGCATGATAGCTGTCAAGGATTTGAAGGGGTGTCATGTAGAAGAGGCAGGTAGGTGGCACTGCAGTGCACAGAGTGCCAGGCCTGGAGTTAGGAAGGCTCAGTTTCTTGAGTTCAAATCTGGCCTCAGGCACTTACTAGCTGTGTGACCCTGGGTACCTCATCTGCAAAATGAGCTGGTGAAGGAAATGGCAAACCACTCCTGTATCTTTGCCAAGAAAACCCCAAATGGGGTCTCAAAGAGTCAGACATGACTAAAATGACTCAGCAACACAGAAGAGAGACTAGAGTTAGTCTACTTAGCACCAGAATGCAGAACTAGGAGAAACTAGGAGAAGTGAATGAAAATCACAGAGAAATGAATGTAGGCTTGATGTAAGGAGACATTTTCTACTAATTCAAACTCTCTGATCCTGGAACACTTTGCTTTAGGAAGTAGTAGATTCCTCTCACCTGGAAATTTTTAAGAAAGAGATGTCTGAGTACTCATCAAGTATGTTGGAAAGGTGATTCTAATTCAGGTACTGGTGACAGATACTCCATGAAGGTTTTATCCACCTCTGAGATTCTGTGATTATGTTCTGGATCACTTAGCCCATGTGACTGCTATGTCTATTCTTGATTGCCAATAGCAGCGGAAAATATTGAACAGTTGAAAATCGTGAAATAATTTCAGAGATAGATGTCATTATCTACCACAAGGATTGTATAGATCATATTTCTAATAATTTTGTATTGACCAAGTGTAATCAGAGGCTGAACTATATTCTTAAAATACACTGCTGAATAAGCATCAGAGAAGCTATCAATCCCCTTGGCCTACTCCTCAGTCCACCTCAGCTCTACACAGAGATGGTCACATGCTTGATTTTAGCATTACCCACAAGTATTCCACTTCCATTGTAAAAAATTACAGATTGACTTTATCTGATCATAATTTTCATTATTCCATCTTTCTCTGTAATTTATGACCCCTAACCCTGTTCATCACCATCATTTCCTCCAATCCCCCCACCCCTCTGTTCTTTCCCAGACTATCACTTCTTCATTGGCTACACTCTTCTTTAGTCTCTCCCTCAATCTCTTGGTATACTCATTCAACTCTATACTGTCCTCTGCTCTCAATTCCCTTGCCTTTTTGTCTTGTAGCCAATCATGGTTTTGCCCTACCTCAACTCTGGCTTACTCCTACCATCTACCTCTTTTGTTCCTATTCATGTACTGCCAGCCCTTGCCCTGACTGTGTCTACTGCCAAATTAGGCTACATTATCTCTATTGGGATCTCAATAAAGCAAGGCAATCTTTTTTTTCTTCCTCTAATTGATTCGCTATCCTACTCTCCACAGCAGCTTTTTCAAACTTTCTTGTCTCTCCTTAACCCCTCCTGTGGCATCATCTCAGACAAAACAAAAGCAAAAAGAGAACTAGTTAAAATAATCAAGGAAACTACATTTTGCTAAAAGGAATGACAGATAATGAAGCAATATCAAAAAAATTAGGCAAGTTTTTTCTGATAGGACTTCATTTCTCAATTATATAGAGAATTGAATTAAATTTACAAAAATAAGAGCCATTCCCCAAATGGCAAACAGTCATAGGATATGAACAAGAAGTTTCCAGAAGAAGAGCTATAGTTATCTCTAGCCATATGAAAAATGCTCTAAATCACTACTGATTAGAGAAAGGCAAATTAAAACAATTCTGAGGTACCACCTCACACCTCTCAGGAATGATGAATGCTCAAGGGGATGTGGGAAAAGAAGTACACTAATGAAGTGGAGTCATGAACTGGTCCAATTGTTCTGCAGCACAATTTGGAACTACGTCCAAAGGGCTATAAAACTGTATGTACCAGCAATATCACTACTAAGTCTGCATTCCAAAGAGATCAAAGAAAAAATAAAAGAATCTACATATACAAAAATAATTATAGCAGCTCTTTTTTGTGGTGGCAAAGACTTGGGAAATGAGGGGATGGTCATCATTTGGGGAGTGGCTGAATAAATTGTGACACATAATTGTGATGGAGTAGTGATGAGGGGGTGGTTTCACAAAAAAAGTGGCAAAATCTATATAAACTGATGCACAGTGAAGCAGGAAGAACTGAGACATCATTGTACCCGGTAATAGCAATGATGTAATGATAATCAACTGTGAAAGGCTTGACTGCTCTGATCAATATATTATAATAATATAATATAATTATTATATTATATTGTATTATTATAATATATATTGTCAATATAATAATCCAAGACATTCCAAAGGCTTTGTGTTGAAAAAAATCCTACCTCCAAAGCAAGACCTTATGAACTGTGAGTGGAAATTGAAATAAAGTTTTCTCACTTCATTTTGTTTTGCTTTTTTTTGGTGATATGACTAATATAGAGCTATGTTTTGTATGATGTCACATGGATAAATGATATCTCATTGTTTGCCTTCACATCGGGTGGGGGGCGTGAGTGAGAGGGAAGGAGAGAACTTAGAACTTCAAAATTTAAAAAGAAAAGAAATCGTTGTATTTCCATTGCCTAATGCAAAATCTGCATGTTGAGAAGTTGTGCTAAGATTTGTATTAATCAGTCAAAATGTCTTTATTGATTGAGGCTTATACAGCGCAGCCTTGTGTTAAACACAGAGGAGGACATTACAGAAATATAAGGCAAAGGAAGCTCATTGAAGTGCTTAGTCTTCTTTACTTAGAGGCCTGGAAAACGTTTAGTGACTAGAAAGGAATAGACAAGCTGGAGGTTATGTTGGTAGACCTTCAGAGTACTTAAGATTTTTCCATGCCTGGTTCTCATTTTCTCCCTTTCTTCCAGCGTTCTTGAATCAAGAAGTTTTGTTTTTGTGAGTCGTCATTTTTTAAAATATTCTTCACCAAGCAAATTGCAAAAGAAACTGGTGGGAGCAGCTGCATGTAGCCTCACATGGTTAATTTCCTGCTAAATATCTGCAGATAAATTGCTTTGAGATCTTTATGAGAACTGGCATACATTATTTTGATCATTGATATTTTAAATTAAGGGGAAAGTATAATCTGCTAGAAACAGAGTTAGAAGTGAAAGCATTGAAGGCCACAGAGCCATCATTCAGGCTAAGAGTTTTAGAAATCTCTTCTACTTCTCTCCCCTTCTGTAATTTACATGATCAAAGTCAGTTACATCCAAGGCAAATGATAAAAGTGAATGATGATGACCAGCTTCAGTTCATATCCATATAACATATCACATATCATTAATCATCCATAAATTATTTCTGAATTGTTAGAGAGGATAGTTTTGTAAAGAGGATACACATTCCCTGAAATAATCACAAATGAAGAATAAATGTGGTTTCCCAGACTTTTTGGTATTCAAAGCTTTGTGTTTTGAACGAGTTTCAGCCAATGCCTATTTGAGCTGCTGTCTAATGGGAGTGTTAACGTAAAAACATGAGTTTTTCTGAAGTATACATAGGATTTTTGTCCTAAAACAGTGATTAATGTTTTCGTTTGTTTGTTTGTTTTGTTTTGTTTCTGCAATTCTACTAATACCCATAACTCATTTCTGAAGATAGACTTCAGAAAATATTTTTTCCCTGGCACTAAGAAAACAAACCACATCATTCATTGGAAATGTTTCTAAGAAACACATTTGCACCATGCACTATCATTTATTCTCGTCAAGGTTTCTTGGTAGACTTTCCACACTCAAATTAGAAACTATTTTGAATATTTCTCCTTGGCACCCTGCCCCCTACTCCCATTTCTTTTAGAAGATTACACCAGTAATCTCTTGGACTTTACCAGGCAGTTTCTCTTACACTTTTGTGACTTCTTCTGTTCTCCAGAAAAGGCTTTGCTCCCTTATTGTCCTTTGACAGTGCGTTTGATGTCTTGGAAATTTCCCCCATCACTAGTATTGATTTTTTTTTCAAGTTCGTTAAGGATCTGGCCTGTTCTAATTTTATTTAGTTCATTTTTGCCTAAAGGCTTGAAACATTGACAGCCAGACCACAAAAAATGTCAGCTACTAGGAATAAGTCTCACTCGTTATATTTTCCAGCGGAAATGTATAAGTAAAATCAGGTGGAATTCCATGTGTGTTTCTACTATGTTTTACGTATGGGGAAGGGTACAGATTGTATTCAGCTTAATATGAGGGAGCACTTCCGGGATTAGAACTGAGTGTTTTTGAAAATCTTTTCTCCCTGTGGAAAGTTTAATGACCTAATTTATGAGGTAGTAAGCTTCCAGGCCTTCAGGCAGAGGCTGGATGAGCACAGTAACATTTGTCTGGGATACTGTGGAGGGGATTTGTATTTGGGCTGACAGACTGGGAGATTTTTAAGTTTTGTGGGCATCTGAATGTCTGAGAAGTTTGTTGCCTGCCATGTTTCTATGTGAATGGTAACACGAGAGCAAAGGATTTGAGGTGAGTCGATAGTAGGCTCCCGGCAGGGCCTCCTAGTTCTTCCATTCTTGCCATCCCTCTCCTCTGTATGTACGTGGGAAGATAAATAATTTTTTTGGGGGGGAGCGGGCAAGACAAGCTGTTGAATCTACTGCAGTTGGAACATTTGAACGGGATGAAGGTTGACAAGCAGGAATGAACTGGAATTAAAGGAGACTTTCAAACCCTAAGTCAGACAGAAGCTTAGGACTGGGACTTTGGAAGAAATGAGTTCAAAGACACAACTAAATGATGGTAATCTTTAATAACCCCTGAGGCTAAGAATAGAGTTGCTGAAAGAGCTCTCTCCTTATGGAAAGAAAGCCTCTTAGTGTGTGAAGATCTGTCTTTTCCACTTAAAGAGAGGAAACATAGCCTCTTAGCTGTAAACTAGAAAGAGAGGTGGCAGCTGACATGGGGAAGGAGTTGTTACCTCAGCTGAACACTGCAGCTCAAGTCTCCTAGGTCCCAGCAGGGAGCCCGGCCAGTAGAACAGTGTGATGACATCACCAGAAGACATAGACAATCCTGTAGCATCATCATATGTCACTTCACTCAAATGTGCTGACCTTGCATGTCACCTGTATGTGTGCCCCTCTACATGTGTTCTTTACAGGTGTGGCTACTCATCCTGATGATAAGTTTATTTGTTGGAAACCATGCCCTAGCTTTATGGAAGTGGGGGAATCTACCATCAAGGACAGTAACCTTGTAGAGCAGAGAGTGTATTGGATCTGACATTAGGTAGACCTGAGTTTAAAATCTGCCTCAGACACTTAGTAGTTATGTGCACGTATAAACTCCTTGAGGTCAATGACTTTTGATTTTGTCTTTATAGTCTCAGCACCTACCACAGAGCTTGGCACAGAGTAGGTGCTTAATCTGTATTTGTCAACTGATTGAACATGGAGCCTCAGATTTCCTAATATATAGTACCTACTTTACAGGACTGAGGTGATATCAATTTATAAACTTTAAGGTACTACTATATAAAGGCTATTTATTATTATGTCTTTTCTTGCTTGGCTCTTTCATTGTTTTTTTGTTTTGTTTTGAACTGATTGTGTGCTCTGGTTTACTAGTCAAAGTAAACATATTTATGAAATCTTGTGAGCTATGATTTTCAGTAGATATAATTCTCCAGGGTACACCGTAGCTGGCATAGTTTTTCCTGGGGTCTCATGCAAAGAAAGGGTACCTAGTATGTGGCAAAATAATTTTCTCATTGAACAGAAATACGAGTAGTGGATGGCAGTGGCAAAGAGTAAAATTTAGACTTAATAGCAGACAACACTTCCTAACAGTTCAAGTCATTCAAAAGATATACAGGTTGCCCCTTGAAGTTGTAGGTTTGTCTTTGCTTTAGGTCTTCAAGACAAGTTTGTATGGCCACTTGCCAAGTAAGCTATAGAAGGGATTCTTGTCCTGTTGTGAGTTGGACTAGGTAGTCTCTAGGTTTCCCTTCCAATTCCAAAGTTCTGTGGTTTACAAAATTCAATTTCCATATACTTGTTAATATGTGATTTTAGTCTAAATTCTAAAATTCAGGTCAATAAATGTTATTATCTTTCCTTCATAAGAATCAGGTAAGAAGTTGGAGAACATAAGTCCTGCTAACCAAAATTACATCACAATCTCTCCTTATGCTAGAATTTTTCAGCTAACCTAAAGTGTCTTTGGCCAGGTCTATATTGGTCGTTTATAGAATTTCTACTGGTGTAGTGGAAAGAGCACTAGACTTGAAATCTGGAAGACTTGGGTTTGAATTTGGTCTCAATCTAATGGAGACAACATACAGACGAGTAGGTAGGGATAACCTATATATAGGATAAATAAGAAATGATCCATAGAGGGAAAATATTAGGATTAAGAGGGACAGGAAAAGACTTCTTACAGAAGATAAGATTTAAACTGAGACTTGAAGGAGGTAAGCAAACCAGAAGATGGAGATCAAGAGGGAGAGGCTCTAGAAAGGGATAATGTCATGAAAACCTAGAGATAGTATAAAGGGGAAGAGGGTGGTCATCAGTGGCAAAGACTACCCAGAATTCAAGAAGCGTGCGGATTGAGAAAAAAACTATTAGATATGGCACTTGAAAGATTCCTAGTAACTTTAGAGAGATCTCTTTCGGTTGAATAATGAGGTCAGAAGTCAGATTGAAGAGAGTTAAGAAGATGGTGAGAGGAAAGAATGAAGGTACTCACTGGAGGTAGCTTTCTCAAGGAGTTCATCCATGAAAGGTAAGACAGATATAGGATGATCAAGTGGTAATGGACAGATCAAGTGAGAAGATGAAGGAGATACAGGCATGTTTGTAGTCAGTAGGGAAGCAGAAGACAGGTAGAGACTGAAGATTAGTGAGAGAGTGGTAATGATAGAAGGGGCAGCCTTATGGAGAAAATGTGATGGAGTGGGATCACTTGTGCAGGTAAAAGAGTTTGCATTGGCAAGGAATAGAGCTGCTTCTTCATGTGAAACGGGTAAAGGAAGAGGGGTAATGTGAGCTGAGAAGGATGGAAGAAGCGGGAGCTCTTGGTGAATGGCCTTAATATTTTCAGTGAAATATGAGGCAAGGAACTCGGATGAGAGGTTGCAGGGAGGGATGCCATTGGAAGTTTGAGGAGGGTTAGAAAGGTTTGCAAGAATCATTGTAGGAAATGGAATAGTGAATTGGTTAGGAAAGTGTCAAAGGACTGCTGTGTCACAGTGAGGGCCCAGTGAAGATTATGCAGCATTAACTTGTAATGGGCCCAGTTAGTGGAGTTTTGTACATTCTTAACCTATTTATCAGGGACAGTTAGGTGGTGCAGTAGACAGAGCACCAGGCCTGGAGTCAGCAAGACCTGAGTGCAAATGTGGCCTCAGACCCTTACTAGCTGTGTGACCCTGGGCAAGTCACTTAACTCTGCCTCAGTTTCCTCATCTGTAACACAAGCTGGAGAAGGAAATATCAAACCACTCCAGTATCTTTGCCAAGAAAACCCCAAATGGGGTCATGAATAGTCGGACATGACTGAAATCATTAAAAACACAAAACAAAACACCCAACCTGTTTATCATGTGGTATGAAAACATCTCTCAATCCTCTTTTTCCTTAATAGAAGGCAATGTTAATTTTTCCATGGTTATCTTGAAATAGTGGACTTTGTGTTTTGTTAATATTGTTTGCCTACTTTCAAAATCTGTTTCTGTCCATTTGCCTGTTCCAAAGGTTTACATTTATTGACATTGAGAAGGTGTTAACTAAACATGAGTCTCCTCATTCAGCTTGGACTTTGAGGGGCTAGTGAGTGCCCTGATACATACTACTATGGTGTCCTCCTCGATAACTTTTTGTTTGTTGTGTCTTGCTTGGAAGAGAACAAGCTACTTTTAAGTATCACCTTTATCCATTGTTTCGGCTTTATTTTTCTTTGGTACACGTTGACTCTTTTACACTTATTACTTAGTACAAATAGCATTTTGATATCACTGGAGCACATGGCTATGGGATGAAGGTGTATAGTAATGCTTTTCATTGGCATGTCTTCCATGTACATCGAATGATAGATAGGAGTTTGAGAGCACCACCCTCCTTGACTTGGAAAGTATTCACCGTTTTCTTCAGGAGAGATGATAAGAGGGTTAAGGCTAGACAGAACTAATGAGTTTAGTCTAACTTCCTGAAATTTGCTGCGATTTATATTACTTAGTTTGGACATTATTAATATTGGTGCATGTTTTAAATAGAGTAAGAGTTTACCATGTAGACATATGGTATCTTCATTGTTTTTGGAGTTACTTTATAACAGAGTGTTCAGAAAATCTTTTTGAGCTGTTAAAGCTCCAAAATATACCTTTTTTGGGGACAACCTGTATTTGCAATACCATAATAAGCCATGTGTGGGGAGTGAAATGAAAAGTTGAGAGATATGATCAAAAAAGGCAATACGAATGTTATAGCACATTCAGATGGCTGGTTTAAGAATAACCAAAGCAATAATGGGTTGATGTATATACCCCTAAGGCTTTTCAGTATAACCTTTCTGGTTCTTAGATAATATGTTATTTTCTGTTGTGTTTATAATTTTGAAAGGAGGTACAAGATTTGAATGTCTTGTATATAATACATAAGCTCATGATTAGCTTTTATGGTGAGGGCTAGTTCCATTCTCATTTTTGGTTTTAAGTATATGATGTATTCTACTAAGAAGGAGGGATCATCCTGGCATCTGAGAAGAAGCTGAAAGGTATACTTCTCCAAGTGGGATCCCCCTATCAGGAGGGACTATTTTCATTATAATACTAAGGTATTATAGTTTCTAACATGTTAAATATTGATAAGTATAACTCATATAAGCAAAAGGCCTCAAGTGGATCTTCGATAATTTTTAGTACTGTAAAGGGTTCTGAGACCAAAAAGTTTGACATATGCTGAACTACTATGAAATACCCAGTGCCACTGGGTTCTTTGCTGTTCTTCACCATCTCTTGACTGCATTTTTGCTGGCTGGCTACCATGCCTAGAATGTTCTCTCTCCTCATCTCCACCTTCTGGATCCCTTGGCATCCCTCAAGTCCTAGCTAAAATTCCAATTTCTACCAAAAGCCTTTCCAATTTCTCTTAAAATTGGAGACTTCCCTCTGTTGATTATTTCCATTTTAACTTGTTTGTAATTTGTTTTGTACATAGTTTGCATGTTTTGTCTCACATTATGCTGTGAGCTCATGGAGAACATGGATTGCTTTTGGCATTTCTTTGCATCCTTAGCGCTTAGCACAGTGTTTGACTCATAGTAGGCTCTTGATAAATGTTAGTTGACTGACTGCCCATACAGCCTTTCAGTTCTGCAGAGAAGCAAGAATTTTACTCACTTGCCTTGATATTGCTATCCTGCAATTCATTATATTAATGATGTTCAATCTGTTTCTCATTTGATCCAATTTGAATTTATTGCTGCATTGCCCTTCTTGTGCCAGTAAAACTGACCAACAGTTTCCTTTGATGATTCTCTTACCTCTGATTTACTTCTTAAACCTCTTTAGTAAAGTTTTTGATTGATACTGCATTTTTTTTGTTCCTTGTGTTGCTTCACTTTTTTGACTTTTGACATTGTTGATTAAGGGAATCTAGAAATTTGATTTGTCTTCGTTTTATGCACTTTTTCCCATGTGTCCTTGTTTATTGTCTTTACTTTGGCAACATGGCATTCAAGCTTTCTACTGCAAGTACCAGCTAAATAGCAATATAATCTTCCAATACTTTTTCCATATTTTCAATAGTTCTTTCAATTATTTGAAAACTTTGATGGTGATGTTTGCTGACTGTCCTTAAGGATATTCCTGGATAACTTCATCTGTCTTCCTGTGGTTCTCACAACAACTCTAGCCACCACCCATATTAGTGTATTCAGTTCCTGGAGTGTTTTTGCACTTTTCATCAAACTCTGTGGAAAATATACTCATAATAGTTATAGCAAACACTAGCTTTTTGGAATACCTTTTTTTTGGTGACTTGGTCTGCTACTTAGATTCTTCATATCAACTCAAAAAGGAATTCTAGTCTAAGTATGCCTGTCACCTTTTAAAAATCATTAAACATATCAGTGCTGCTTTTTAAAAAAATATTTTGTTGCTAGGTATATTTTCTGAAATTTGACTTAAGTGAAGATTGTCAATGACTTTCAAAAGATTTTTATCTTTGCTCTTTGCATTTTATTATTTCTACCATTTCATTCCTTATTTTATCTAACATATGTTTAGGAATGGAATTATTTTTAGCATTGCCCAGCATTGATCAGCAACATGCTCTTGTGAGACGTGGAACCGAGGGTACTATTGATGAAAATTAGCATATAGTCCTTCCTTATAACCAGTAGTCTTTTTCCAGTTTTGCTTTGATATAGTACTGATGCATAATGAAAATATTCATGTCTTCAATCCATTTTATGCACACTTGTAGTTTGCCTGCTTTAGTGATTACACTGAAGTATTTCCAAGAGATGAGTTATTGATATTTCTGATTTGTTCCAATGTTTCCTGCTTTTTGTGATACAAAAACATGAAAGAGGGTCATTTGCTCCACCATCAACCTTCACACCAAGGTGATCATCATGATAGCTTTGAGTAGAGGTGGACTGCAATCCTATGTTGCCCTATTTCTTAACATCATGGAACTAGTGTTAGCACGTTGGCTAGGATAGTAATCCAATAGGAGTATCACCAGAGCCCCCTTGGCCAGCATTTCAGGGTTCCTTTCAGGCTTGCACAGTGTCATAGTGGTCCCAAAGCATGTTGTGATGGCTGGAATTTCTTTGCTCTACCATTGGTCTGACAACTCTTCCCTTCTCACCTTCATCAAGGATGATGGGTTAGACTTGGAGATGGTTATTCTTATTCTTATTAGGTGCAGCTGAAAGAGCACTAAGAAGTCAGAAGATGTAGGTTTTATTCCTGGTTCTGCCACTAATTATCTGCCTTTCAGAAATCCCTGTAATTTATTTATAGCTAAAGTAATATAATGAGAAAACACTACTTTCATTCAGAAAAACCCCACAGGAAGGCAGAAAGTATGAAATATATTTGGAGTGTGAAAAGCCCAAGAACTGGAACCACTAAGGAAATTTGTGCCATTTTCATTCCAACATCAATAGTACCAGTAAGGTCCCCAAGAGCTCTGGTGTCTCCTAGCAAATAAAATAGCATGTGTGGTCACAGCAAACAAGACAATGGCTTTGGAATGTTAACTTATAGATTAATTATTCTCCTGCATTAACTTTCTAAGGTAAAATACACTGCATCTGCTGTTCGACTTTTAAGATAAATGCTGATTGGGCATCTTCCAGTTGATCTTACTAAGTCTTGAAAGAGGATTAAGGTGAAACTCATTTTGCTTTCTATTCTACAAAGGAAATGAATTAATCCTGTTTTTGCCAGCAAGAAACTAGCTCTTGTCCATGGTGCTGCTGTGTACATGTATACTGTAGCATGCATCTTTACATCTCAGCAGTGACCCCCATCTCCTAGTTTCTGACTGTTTTTGCTGTGCCGTATTTTTTTTAAGGTATCATAGAATTCTTCAGAGATGTCATTTAAATATAAAGATATATATATAGACATATTTCCAACAATAAATTTACTAAGAAAGAGGATGCCAGTACCATTCTTTTGACCCAAGAATTATGACACAAATGGATTTGTATACTTTTTCAAAAAAGTAGGACTATTAAAATCCACATTTCAATGAGCAACTTCCTACCCTGATTTGATAACATTACTGGGAGGTTCAAGTTATCTTAAAGAAGGTGGTAAAATTCTTAAAAGAAAATTAATTTGAGTTTCCTTTTATGTAGACATTAAATAGGGCAGTACTTTTGAGAAGGGGGAATGCTGTGGAAACAGACAATACTAGGTCATGGCAATTCCATTGATTTTTGAAACAAGGTAAATCATTTATGGGAATAGCTGTTGCTTCCATTAGGAAATAAAGTGTCACTATATGAACTGGCCTTTCAATCATTCAAAAAGCCGAGGGAAGGAATCAAATGCCTCAGGGACCTGATAATGGAAGAAGAAAGAAGCCTTTTGCTTCTCTAGGTCACTGGTCCAAATTGGGTTCAGGTTAGCAATGATGAACAGTGGCAGTGGTGGAGTAGCTGATGGAAAAGAAATTGGTGGTCTTGTTTCATCATAGGTATTAGTGACACAGGAACCAAAGCATGAGTATGATTATGTAATCTTACTGGCAGTAGACCAAACATACCCCAAATAAGTCAGTGGGCTATGGAAGCCAAGTGTCCTCCTTATATTAGAATTGTATGCTCTGTCCCTAGGGCAGAGATGATAGTGGGCCTGAATTGTACTGGATACACAAGGAGTCTGGCTAGTCCAAAGGAACTTGGCAGATAATGTGGGTTGGACAGGAAAAGTGTTGAGTATCAGAGGTAGAGAAAATCCTAGAATGATCACATCTTTGAAGACAGTCTGTTTCCTTCCTTCTTTCTTTCCTTCTCTCTCCCCCTTACTTTTTTATTTCTTTCCTCCTTCCCTCCCTTTTTCCTCCCCACCTTCTTTCTTTCCTTTCTTTCTTCCTCTCCTCTCCTTCCTTCCTTTCTTTCTTGCCTTCCCTTCTTTCTTCCTCCCCTACTCTTCTCCTTCCTTCTTTCCTTCCTTTTCCTTTTTCCCTTTCCTTTCCTTTCCTTTCCTTTCCTTTCCTCTCTTCCTTCCTTTCCTATCATATTTTCATTCAAGTCAAAGTTTCCCTCTCCTTGATCACCTGAAACTTCATTTGGCAGCCTTACTGGTTTCTTCTCCAGCATTTCAATTCATTGCAATATAACAAAGATTTATGTCCTAGGCTCTAAATCGTAGGTGCTAGGAACATCCCTTGGGGATACAAGATTGTGTAAGACAGACTCTGCCAGTGGAGTGTAATCTCAGGCAGGTCCTACCATGCTGGAAAGACTTTGAGTATGAGTTCAGGTGATAGATTCAATGTTTATCATCCAAAGTACTAAATGCAGAGAGGATTATCATCAAGTTGCCTGCCAATGATGAAGTTTTTGACCACAGTTACTCTCCAAAATCATTCCCTACCTCATAGACAGAGAGGTTGCAGTTTGCTTTGCTTTGCTGCAGTGAGTTTCGCCACACCTTCCTAGATCCTTCAAGTTTTGAAATACGCATTTACAAGCCTGCTGCCATCCACTGTGAGCATTGTATTCAGGTCCTGGAAAACTGGAGTGAACGATTATCATTAGGAACAAATCTCATTGAAGGATTTCACACTACCATGCATGGCCCAGGTATTTCACCAACGTAAATCTTCATAGAAGGATACTCCAAGCTTAGACAGAATTAGAATTTATTTCCAACATAGAACTTTTATCCCAAGTAGCTTAAATGTTTATCTTTCTGGAAAACTTGTATTCACTATCAAAGGAAAGGTGATCATTGTCTTTTCTCTTCAGCTTTGAAACCCCAGCGGACCTTGTGTTTTGGTGGTGAGTGAAAATGAAATGGCCTGGAGAAAAGTGTTGGAAGAGTATTAAAGCTGTTGTTTAAAACCTGGCTTGCAGATTGGTGGCTTTAGGTAATGCTTTTAGGGAGCCTAAGACTTTAAAATCGTGTGATAATCCTACAAGACCTAATTCACAAAGAGAAACCAAAGAACATAATGAGTTTTCACATGGGAAATTTGGATCAGCTGAATTGATTCAATGAAGCACATATGTAAGCCTTATAAGAACATAAATTGTTAGAAGTGAAAAAAATATATATATCCAAGTGAATCATTGCCTGCGAGGGATGGCTGTTTAGTTTTCAATTTTTTGATGATTTAGGCTATTTTTGGACTTTATTAATTCCATTTTTAATTGAAAAGGATCAACTAATCCCATTTCTTTTTGAAATAGACTGACAAATTATATTATATTGCCTTACACTTCTCAATGACACATCAGCTTATAAAAACTGAAAGGCACAGCAAATCAATTGTTTCTTTCAAAATCAACTTCCTCGTTGATATACTAAAATGTACCATTTCCTGGACCAACCAAGGATAGATAAAGACAACGAGAAAAATGGCCACTTCACAACCCACCTATGGGAAAGGTTCCAGTACATAGTAGGTGCTAAAGAAATAGCTATGGACCCAATGGACAAAGGAACAATAGATGTCCTCCTACTTTGTAGGCCCTGTTGCTGCTGGACAAGTACTTTTCTTTACAGGTCATCTAGCCCTGGCTTTTGACCCAATATCATCAGCAGCCCTGCAGGCAAAAGAATGCATACTGCCTACGAGTAATAGAAAGCATGACTGCGTGACCCATCTTGATCATATAAGAGGAAACGTGAGTGAGGTGAAATGGAAAAATAATCCAGAAGAAGAATTAGAGGGAGTGACTAAAAACAAGAACAAATTTAAACATGAATAGTGATCAAGTAAGTTTCATGGGAACTATTGATATTAGGGGTGTATAGTGTACTTTTTTCTAGGAAACAGGGGAACATTATGGGGAAAGAGATGAGGAGATTTGTAAAAGTCAGCGTAAAATTCTTACTGAAAAATACAATTGCCTTCAGAAAGCATATTTCTGTGCCCTATGTGTTTTATTCCAATGAAATAAAATGGCATGTAACACATGCAAACATATCAGTGTACACATGATAGGAAAACAAAAGAGAATTTCTGAAGGTGTTTGCTTTGTATCACAATACCACGTGTACCAATAGTATCCCAGTGATACTAGATCAAAGAGTGGAGGAGAGTCAAATGTGAGAAGATAGGAAGGAGACAGGTTTTAAAGGGCTTTAATAGCAAATGTACTATTGGATATTTGATGCTAGTGGTAATAGGGAGCTGCTGGATTTTACTGAATCGGGTAGTGACATGGTCAGAAAATAATAACTAGCGTTTTATAGTGCCTACTATGTGCCAGGCACTGTGCTAAATGCTTTATAAAGATGATTTCATTCAATCCTGACAACAACCGTAGGAGGGTAAGTACTATTATCCCCATTTCACAATTGAGGAAACTGAGGCAAAGTAAGTGACTTGCCCAGGGTCATACAGCTAGAAAGGCTATGATTTGAATTTAGGTCTTCCTAACTCCAGGCCCTTCTGACTCCAGGTTCAGCACTCTACCTACCATGCAACTTAGCTGCCACTTTGGTAGTTGAGTGGAGTATGAACTAGAATGAGGAGAGACTTGATATAGGGAGATCAACCAGAAGATTTGTGCAGTAGTTCAGGAATCAGATGCTGAGGGCCATCACCAGAGTGGCAGCTGTGTGAGTAGAGAGAAGGGACCATATACAAGAGACATTGTAGAAGTAGAAAAAATCATGAATTGGCAACGGATTGGATATGTGAGGTGAATGAGACAGAGAAATCAAGGATGGCACCAAGGTTTTGAAAGTGGGTGACCAAGAAGATGTCATCAGTCCCAGGTTGACAAAACTTAGAGGCTCTCTATTATGTCTCCTCCATTGTTATGAAACCCTCCTTCAACCTTAGCAGTCCTTCAAGCCACCATCATCTTTTTGTCCTTTTCCTTTCCATTTTCTGCTCTCACTTCTCAAACTCCTTTCAGTATGCTTTTCAACTTCATTAACTCTCTTCTCTCTCCAAAGTCACTAATAACCTCTTAGTTGCTACATTTGATAGCTTTTCTTAATCTTCATCCTTCTTGATCCCTCTAAAACATTCTATCTATACACTTCACTGTTCTCTAGCTACATACTCTCTCCTCTTTGGGTTTTCAGGACTCGGATCTCTTGGTTTTCCTTCTATCTCTCTGACCTCTCCTCATTTTTTTTCCCAAAGTTCTGTCCTTGACCCTCTTCTCCTTTCTCTCTACACTCTTTTGTTGCCACCCCATCAGCAACCCTGGGGTTATTTATCTTCTCTGTGCAGATGGTTCCCAGATCTCTGCTTATAGTCTCTCTCCTGAGCTCCAGGCCCAAATCACCACCTGTTTATTGAGCATTTCCAACTGCAAATCCCATAGGCATTTCAAACTTTACATGCCCAAAACAGAACTCATGGTTTTCTCCTAAACCCTTCTCTCTTAGGAACTTATCTATTTCTGTTGAAGACACCACCATCTCTCTGGTCACCTAAGTTCCCAACCTAAGTGTCATTCTTTGCTTCCTACTCTCCCTTACCCCACAGATACCAAATTTTCTCTATTTTACCTTCATATTTTAACTCACAAGGTCATTACCTTAGTTTTGCCCCTCATCCCCTCTTTCTTGATTATCTCAATAGTCCCCAAGTTGGTTTCCATGCCTCAAGTCTGTCTCCTCTTCAGTCTGTCCTGTACCTAGCTGCCAACATGATTTTGCTAAGTCACGAATCTATGTCACCCTCTGGTTAAGTAAATTCCAGTAACTCCCCATTGCCTCTAGGATCAAACACAAATACCTCTCTTGGACATTTAAGGCTCTTTACAACCTGGCTCCAATGGACAGTGCCTTTCTAAGCAGACTAGCCTTCTGCTATTTGTCTCATATGCTACTTCATCTCCTACATCAGTGCCTTTGCAAGGCAGTCCTTCGTACTTGGAATGTCCTATCTCCTCATCTTGGCCTCTTAGAATCCTTAGTTTCCTTCACATCCCAGCTCCAACAGTACCGCTTACCTCACCCTGATTACCTGGTATTGATTTTGCATATATTGCACTCATAATAATCTTGTATATACTTGTATGTATACATGTGTTGTCTCCTTGTCTACCTGGTGCCTAGCACAGAGCTTGGCACATAATTGATTCTTAATAAATACTCACTGATTAAGTGTCTGGAAAGACACCACACCACTCTGTTGGTGCTTGGAGGTTAGCAGATAGCTGCCTTAGTATCACTCAACCAGCAGTGAGGAGCCATTACCCCTCATCTCTTCTTCCTCCAACTTTTACCAAATGATCTCTCACCAGATGGCATCTGGGCATCCGCCTTATAATTCCTTAGAGGACAAATAGTTGCTTCCTCCTCTTTGAGGGTTCAGCCTCCTTTTTATAAAGAGCCTCATATCTGTAACTTAGCCTTAAGTTTTCAATGGTTCTTTTCCTTTCCCTCCTCTGTATGACATTTTTCCATCCTCCAACCTCCTGACACAGGAAATAATTACCGCCCCCCGCCTTTTCATATCCTTCTTTGCTTTCATCTTGAAGTTTCTTCTTTTTTCTCTTACCCTAATAATCTAAATCAGAGTTTTGATGTTTTTTGTGTCATGGGCCCCTTTGTCAGTCTGGTGAAAACTCTGAATCCCTTCTCAGAAACATGTTTTTAAATGCACAAAATAAAATACACAGGATTAATAAATAATAAATAAGATAAATAAGTAATCAATAAAATACACAAGAAAGCAATTATATGCAAGGATAGCTCTCCTCTCTCTTCCCCTTCTCTCTAAGTTAAGAGACCCCAGAATAATAACCCATGGCCCTATATATAGAAAGAACAAATTCCTGCTACAATTTAGACCAGACAGACTTCAGTAAATTTAACTTTCATACTTTTCTTGAAAATATTGAAAGAATTTCAGTGATTTTGATGGTAAAAAGTTTTTTATTCATATATGTATAGATACAGAAGAAGTATAAACATAAAATTAGTACATCATTTCTGTCAGGAATATATAGCTACGCATGTAGATAAACTGTGTTTTTTAAGCCAATGGAGGACTTTTTCAGTTACCCAGTTTCTATAAGCTTTTTTATTCCTAAATGATGTGGGCAGTTTCATTGAATACACACACACACACACACACACACACACACACACACACACACGTCATTGGATATATCATTGAATATTTATTTAGTGTACATATATGATAGATAGATATAGACATCTATCTATATATAATACATATAGTATTCTATAAATGATAGCTATTATCCTCAACATCACAAATGGTACAGTGGCTCCTGAATGGCTGTGTTGATGTGGACACAATGGAACCATCTGTCAAGCCAGTCCTTGGAGCAGATACTGATCCTCTGGGGGGGAAGCGTTTCCTGCCTGCATAGTGTGACCACATAGGAAAGAAATCTGCTCCATTGTATTATATTAGAAGCTGGTAAACAACTTTCTCATTTTCATTTTTCACATCAAGTCATTGTTTGTTGAATACATTTGTTACCATTGAAATTCACTCTTTTCACCTCAGCCCGGTTGCTATGAGAAGCAATTTACCCTAGAGCCCTGGCCTCAGGAAGAAAAGAAAAAGAAAATCCTCTCCAAAAAGTCACTTAAGCCACGTGAGCAGTGTACTTCTTCTAACATTAACAAAAGCTCATCTAAGGAGTATAATGTGGCAGATATTTCCCTGCTAAACTCATTTTCAGAATCACTGGGAGCTCACTGGCAAAAAAAAAGTCTGGCACGTTGTTTGTTCTGAATGTGAACCCAAGAGAGTCGATGATAAAATTCAATGCCAACAAGGACTTTAGCTGAATTGTCTCAGGACAGGAGTGGCCAGGCCAGAGTCCCCTGCACTAAGATACACATGAAGCCAATGATCATTGGGAGTCTTACAGAACCACATACAGCCAAACCATTTCTAAACCCTAGCTGAGAGGCTGTGTGGGCTAGTGGGGAGAGACCTGGGGCCAAGTCCTGCCTGGGACATATTCTGGCTGGGGACCTGGGGGCTACTTGCTTAACCTCTCAAGTGCTCTAGGCAGCCCTCTAAGCTCTACTGACCTGAATGTGTGGAAGGAGTTTCCTCACCTGGGAATTCCAGATCCTATCTGTATGTGAAATCATATTTCTACATAAAGACCTCCCCAGGAGGGACAATGGTTATGAATATTTGTTACATTCTAGAAACCTCAGACTGTAAATGATCTTGAGAATTCATGTGTTCTTATTTCCTGCAACCAGGCAGAACTCCATGTAAAGAGGGAAACCATGAAGTTGACCATTTGTCCCTAACTTACATCCTGTTATTTCCTCCTTCTCTGTCCTTCTTCTGTTCCTTAAGGTGCTTACCCACATAGACTTTTTCTGTCCTTGGCCAATACCCCATGCTCTGAACCTGTCACTGCCTTTCTCTCAGTCCAAACAGAGGCTTTTCCTATTCTTACACTGAAAAGAAAGCTTTAAATGAATGAAGTCATATGTAGGCATTAGTGACTGACAGGCCTTTCAGAGGTACTTCCAACTTGGACAGGGAACAATGCCTTAAATGAAACACATAGGATTTACAGCCAGTGGACCTGCGTTGGAATTCTGGTTCTGCTACTCATTTTCTATATGACTGTGGACAAGAAACTTCCTCTCTGGGCCTCAGTTTCCTCCTTTGCAAAATGAGGGGTTTGGACTAAATTAGTTCTAAGGTTTTTTTTACACTCTAAAGCCTAAAATCATGCACTAGGGACAGTTGGTTGGGGAAAATGGGGGAAGGGAAAGGGAGCCTTCCCCAAAAACCATGGGCTGTACCACAAAGGCAGCTGTCTTCTCCATCAGTGTGTAGGCTGTCCCTGTAATGAACTCATCTGAAACAAGGAAGATCTATATATAAAGCCCTCCCCAAGAGATTTCTCACACTTCCTGGTTTAATAAAATTGACTGGCAGGACCTTTTCCTGACTAACTGAAACCTTCATGTTACAGTTTAAGCTAATTTCCTCTTCTAGACCCAGTGGAAATTGAGAGCAGCTGGTTGCTGGTCTATGTATAAAAACCTTTCATGGACTGGAGGATTCTTATGAAATCTCCCTGTAGCCAACTGATCCTACAGAAATATCATGTAAGTGACTGATGAAGCATAGGAACTAGCAGAAAGGGTGTTGTAGTCTTTAATGTATTAATTGTACAATGTCCAGTTCATAGATTCCCATTTAAGGTATTTAAGTACAGATTGGCAAACTTTCCCCTGCCTTTCCTCAGTCCACCACTCAAGCATTCCTTGTGTAGGCCAGCTTTGTAAGATTACCAACAGAGTTCTCAAGACCCCTGTGGATTTCCTCATTTGGATCACAGATCTAGAGTTAGAAGGATCCCTTATTTTACAGATGAGGAAACTGAGGCCTAGGAGGCTAAGTGATTTAAATCTGACTCGCTCTGTGCCAGCTGGTCAAGTGTATATGCAGAAGGGTAAATGTGAGCTAGTTCTAGTTGGTTGTGTTATCAGGAGAGAATGCTTACAATCCAGTGCAATCCATCTTCATTGCTAGAGTAAGGTCAGGGAGGTAGAAATGCAAACAGAGGACCAAAAAATGTAGTATGAAGGTCTCCTTATTCTTAATCTCTAAAGTTGGAAGGTCAGAGGTCATCATGTCCAACCTGTACCTGAGAGACTTGTGTTCAAAGCTAGCCTCCAACACTCGCTAGCTGTGTGACAATGGGTCGATTGCTTAAACTCTCTTAGAAAAGGCTTTTAAAGATCGACCCCTGTATGAGCCATAATGGCTACATTCCCAGCAGGCAATCCTCCAGCTATGTTTGAAGTCTTCTAGTGAAGAGGAACTTGCCACTCCCTAAAGCAGCCCCTTCTACTTGTTAGGTAGCTCTAATTGAGTGTTTCTCAGAGCTGGGCCCCTCCACCAGTTTCTTAGGGTCCCAGTACAGGTTGTGAGTTGTCTTTCTTTTCTGCCATTGGCTTGGTCCTCTGTGAACTATGTTCTGCTGCGGGGCCCGGTGACTAGTACCCTCTTTAACTATTTAACATCAGATTCACTTTAACAAATGGCAATTCACTTCAAAGATATTGCAAGAAGAAACATACACAAATTTCCCTTAGTACTTCAGGAGCACAGTCACCTCAGACCACCTCAATCTGGGGATTAAGTTTGTAGGTTTAGCTCAGTTCCTACACTACTTTGGATCCAACCAGTTAGTTCATTCATGTCCAAAGCTCACATCGCTGCTGGCTTCTACTGGGTGGAGATCCCAAAACTCTGCTCCCTGGAGTGTAGCTGCTGGTATAGATGCAGCACCAGGCCTGGATTCCTGAATTGCTGTTCCCTCAGATCCCTACAACTCATGCTGCCTAGCCAGGTCTGAGACTCTGCTCTCTGCACCTGGGATGGGAAAAATAACAAAGGAGTGAACAAGTCAAAGACCCAGACCCATTCCTGGGGGGAGGATCATAGGTCTTGAGAGATGGAAGAAGTCCTATGGCTATGCATGGTGTGAGGGAAGGAGTCACCTGCTTCTTCAGATTAATTCTGCCCAAGCCCTAGTCAGTCCTACCTCCAGCCCTTTTAAAGACACTGACAGTTGTGGCTATGTAGCCAATGGAAAAAGGCCCATCCCAACTACATTCTAGGCCAGATGGCAGGATATCTACATGTGTCCTTGGAGTCTTCTGGAATCCAGCAGCTCCCAGCTTCATATCCAGGAATATCCATGGAGTTATGCCACTTCAGGTGATCTGCTCCTCTGCAAATTCTGCTCTGCTCTCTGTTGGGCCCACTGGGCCTTATGCATTTGTAAACAGAGGTTAAATCTCTCAACTCATTCAATATTCAAATGATTTAAAAAACCTTAGATGATATAACCAAGGTTATTGGAGGTAAAATTCCACCCCAAACTTTCAAGCCCTTTTAAAATTGTTTTAACAGCATCCATTTCTCTGTCAGCAGTGACTTGGACCCATTAATGCCTATCTTGTCTGTTCATTAAAGCAAGTCCTCTAGGCCCCTTTGCTTGGCAAAAGTTCCTATCAGCTTTCAGCACGCTTCAAAAATACAAAACTCTGTTTCCCTGACAATTGTATGTAATTTAGACTGACTACCCTCTAATTGCTCTGAATTAATGAAGTGTTGGCACCATGATGATTTCCAAAGTTCAGCAACAGAGAGGGAAAGTAGTTGGATTGAACTCCCCCATTTTCATGAGCTCCTCCTCGCCTACGAACCAGCTCTGTCTTTGCTTAGTGCCCATTTCAGGCCAGATGTCACACTGCCTGGAGAAGAATGCTCTACTTACTTCCCCAATGAGAGCATGTCTGGGAGGAAGGTGTTGTGAATGGCATTGAAACATGTCAGTACTTGTTTTGGAGGGAACCATGGAGCCAGTCACTGAGATTGGTGTTGGAAGTTCACTTTTTGGGTTTTGATAAAGAGAAGAGAGAAACTTCTCTGTAGGGACCTGAGATTTTGGTCACCATGCAACCCATACCTTTAACTAAGTCATTGATAAAATATTAGAATCTTAAAAAAGCTTATTCCTGTGGTTTTTCCCTTGGCATCACCTTCCTCTCACTCCTGGCTCCCTTATTCTCTGATCTCTGTTCCCTTGAGCGACATGGGGCTGAGGCTGCCGAGGGGCCAGAACAGTCCCTAGTAAATGACTGGGCTATTTTGGCAGTCCTCAGTACAATCTGGGTTGGTCACCAGTGGGACAAATGATCGCTAAAATCTAGTCCCTCTCCAGAATGCTTGGATTCTAGATGTGAGGCCACCATCATTTTTATGAT
>CM053775.1:13180300-13204186 GCA_028658325.1 Potorous gilbertii
TCCATTCATTATTTAGGATTTCATTGTTAAGCATCTGTTTGGGTCTGCATGTTTCAGTTGTACTCTGTGAACTGACGGCTGTTTTATTTGTGTTAGGAACTATAAAGCATATGTTTACTATTTCTGCCTTTTTACATTTATTTGCAATGTCTGTGTCCAATCTGTTACTCTTGTTTTATTGGACTATTTAATTGATTCACATTTAAAGTTCTGAGAGTTAGGTTTCTATATCCCTTCATGTATCTCTAATAATTTTTTATTAGAAAATTTTTTTCCTTCTTATTTTGTAAAGACAGTACTTTATCTCCATTTATTTTTGCTTAATCTAAATTAAGACAATTCTATTGCCAGAGACTGTCTTCCTTCCCTTCCCCCTCCCCATTTCTCACTCTTTTTTCTGAATTTGAGAGGTGAAGAAATTAAATGTTACTTTTTCAATCAATGAAATCTACCTTTTACCCTCGCTTTACCTCCTCCCCCATGAGAAAGAAAAAACAAAACTGTTAAAAACATGTGTAGAAAAGTAAAACAAATTCACCTATTAGCCAAGTTCAAAAATATATTTGTCTCAATCAGCATTCTGAGACCATCACCTCTCTAATGGGCTGTTTCACCAGAAGTCACCCGGAGTCATGGTCAGACAGCCAGGTGACGCAGTGGAGAGTGCTGGACCTAGCGTTAAGGAAGACTTTAATTCAAATTGGGCTTCAGACACTTTACTAGCTGGGTGATCCTGAGCAACTCATTTAACCTCTGTATCCCTCAGTTTCCTCAAATGTAGAAAGGAATAAATAAAAGAACCTATCCCACAGGGTTATTGTGAGGCTCAAGTGAGATAATATTTATTAAGTACTTATCATAGTATCTGGTACATAGTATGCACTTAATAAAATGTTTATTCCTTTCACTTTTCCCTTGATTGGAGTTCTCAAGTCTTTTGAAGTTGTTGGTCTTTTCAGTATTCTTGTTCTTGTATAAATTGCTCAAGTTTTCTGGGTTTCTCCGGAACCATCACTGTTGTTTTTCTTTATGGTACAATAGCATACCATTACATTCATCCAGCAGAACTTGTTCAGCCATTCCCCACTTGATAAGCTCCGCAAAAAAAGAGCCGCAATAAACGTTTCTGTACATATGGGTCCTCTTCCTTTCTTTGTTCTCTTTTGGGTAGATCACAGGTTGAAAGGATAGGCGCACTTGAATAACTTTTGCATCGTAGTTCTAGATTGCTTTCCAGAATGGTCAGAACTGTTCACAGTTCCACTAAGAATGCATTAATCTATTTTCCCACAACCCCTCCAACATTTGTCATTTTCTTTCTTTTTTCCAATTTTATTGACATTGTGTTTATGAGGTATAAAATCAGAGTTGTTTTTATTTACATTTCTTTAATTATTAGTGATTTAGAATGTTTCTGCATATGGCTGTTGATGGCTTAAATCTCTTCCTCTGAAAACTGTCATATCTTTTGACCAATTAACCATTAGGGAATGGCTCCTGTTCTTATAAATTAGAATCAGTTCTTTATATATCTTACAAATGAAATCTTTTATTGGAGATTACTTCTGCAATTTTTCCCCTCATTTACCTTCTTCTCTTCTAATTTTAGTTGTTTTATTTTTGTTTTTTTTGTATAAACCCTTTTTAATTTTATGTAATAAAAATTGTCCATTTTGTGTTCTGTGATGCTCTGTATCCCTGTGTAAAGAGAGGAGGCCATCCTTGTGTGTGGCTCAGAGAGGCAGAGTAGACATCTTTAGCCTCTTTTCCCCTATCCTTCTCCAAGGGAGGCTTTTACTCCTACCAGGAGGAGAAGCAGGAGGTTGGCACTGGAGGCCACCTCTCTCTCTCTCTCTCTCTCTCTCTCTCTCTCTCTCTCTTGATAGGTCTTCGGTTAGCATTTTATCTATCTGCTCTCTTAAATATTGTTCATCTGGGAGATGTGAACAAGTTCCATCTAACTTTTTATCACTTTGTCATTTTAGGTGGAAAGGGGAGTCACAAACTCTATATTCAAGGCTTGACCCTTTCCTCACCTAATACCAGGTCTATAATGAACACACATAGAGAATAGCAAAGAAAGTCATTTATCCAATACAAATCAGAGAAAGCATACACAGGAATGCTAGCCAATATAGAAAGAAGGAGCTCTCCCACTGGGATGAAGATAGCTCAGCTCAGCCAAGACAGAGTGTCCTGGATCTCACCCAAAGAGAAACTCCCTGAAGTCTCTAGTGTAGCAAGCTGGGAATAGGGACATGATGGAGACTGCTAGTTCTTCTCATATTTTCTCAAAGTCTTTTCCTTCAGCAACCTGAATTGGAATTGGCCTCTTCCATATTCTCTCTTGAAGCTGGAAGCCTACTAGATGCTCAAAAAAGACCTGTATTTGTAGAGTAACCAAAGGGAAATTCTCATTTGAAAAGTGCTTAGAGGAGTACTGTTGAGAACTGAAGCTCTCTGTCTCTTACCAACTTTGTCCTGCTTCTAATGCAGGGCAGGGCATTTGTCTCCATCAATAAGGAGAGTCCTATGTCAATGACCTTGGAACAAGGGTTGCACCTTGTTTGGTCACAAATTTCCATGGATCTGATGGACAGTTTCTTCGTTGTTTCTCTAATTTGTATCATCATTTATATCTAATCCATATACACATTTGGAGCTTGCTTGGTATTTAATATAAGATGTTGGTCTATATCAACTTTCTGTCAGACTTTGTAGTTTTTCCAACAAATTTTTCATAATAGTTCTTACTGTAGAGTAGCTGGTATCTTTGAGTTTATTGAACACTAATTTACTGTTCTTATTTGTTTATGTAGCTTCTTTGTTACCTATATCACCAGAAAAAGTATCTATACATACTCGCTTTCATTGACCAACTTCTCGGTTTCTTAACCAGTAACAAATTGTTTTGATGATTACAACTTTGTAGTGTAATTCGTGTTCTGATACTGCTGGACCCCTTTCATTCCCACTTTATTTTTCATTATTTTCCTTGAAATTCTTAACCTTTTATTCTTTCAGATAAATGTGTTAATATTTTCTTATTACCTATTATTATTTTTTCTAGATCTATAAAGTCAGGTCATTTGATTAGTAAGGCACTGAATAAATAAATAAATCTAAGTAGTATTTTCATTTTCCCGTGTTGGCTAGGCCTACTCTTGAGCAATTGATATTATTAATTAATTATTTGGGTCAGTTGTTGTTTGTATAAAGAGTATTTTAGAGTTGTATAGTTCCTTTGTGCGTCTTGATGAGGTAAACTCTCAAGTATTTTATGCTTTCTGTAATTATTTTAAATGGAATGTCTTTTTCTATCTCTTCCTGATGGATTTTGTTAATAATATACAGAAATACTGATGATTTCTGTGGATTTGTTTTATAATCTGCAACTTTGCTGAAGTTCATAATTTCAATTAAATTTTTTAGCTGGCTCCTTAGCACTCTCTTAGTAAGCCATAATATCATCAGCAGGAGAGAATAATTTCGTTTTTACTTTGTCCATGCTCATTCGCTCAATTTATTTTTCTTGTTTTAATGAAATAGCCAGCATTTCTACTACCATATCAATGAGTAAAGATGATAGTAGAAATCCTTGATTTACCCCAATCTTATTGGAAATCCTCTGGTTAAACTTAACAACAAACTATGTATCTTGGAATTTATAGCATATTAAAAAGAATTCTGGAGGTGATCTGTGGATTCTTTTGATTGCACTGTTTTCTATGTTCAGAAGTTCTTATGTTATTTCTTGCATTATGATATTCAGGTTTTTTTGACTTGCCATGTTCTTTTGGGAGACCTATGATCCTTAAAATCTCTCTATGTAGCCTGTCTTAAGGATCAACACATTTTGCTTGCATGGAAACCATAATTTCTTTTAATATTATTGTTTTTTGCTTCTCCTCTTCTAGATTGGTCATTTTTGTGCATTTTTATTCCAGTCATTTGTTTTCTTTCAAATTTGTTTGTAGAGACTTGTCACCATGGATTCAAGTTTTTTTTTGTTCTGCCAATTATTTCTACTGTGCACGCATAAATTCTGCTTTCATCTCATTTCTGTCTTGAACTGTTCAGGAGCATCCTATTGTGGTTCTGTGCTCTTTGGGGAATCCACAGGGTCTATCTCCTCAGGTATTGATTTGTTTACTCTCCTGGAAGCCATCTTCCCTCCTGTTGTTAGTATATTACTTTTTTATTTGTCTATTGGCTGCTTAAGGTTTTCAACTGAGTTTTCTTGCTCCTAACATCTTTGGTAATTTATTTTTCCCTTATATTTCCCTATTGCTAATTCTATGACTTCTTCACCTTTGGTGGTAGTGGGTCCCCTGCAGGCTAGACCTTAAGGCTTCTCCAGCCTCCACCCATATTGGGGAATAAACTTTTCACCAGTATCAATCTCTTCCAAGTAGCAGAACTGGACACAGTTGGATGTCTGTCCCCTTTCTTTCAGTCATGGTATAGCCTTACACATACTTTAGTATCTTGCTCAATTATCTCTGATCTTAGTTCTGTGGCTAAACATTCATATAGCACAACACACTACCGCCCGGGCATAGCATCCTTCTGCTTTCTTTATCTCCACTTCCTAGAGAGAAGGGTCAGAGTTGAGGCATGTTTCTTTACTGCCACAGAGTGGTAGAGTGAGTACAAGAGTAGGGGACTGTGGTAGGAAAGTCTCCTACAGCATCAAGGAAATTGCTGAGTGGATCCCAGAACACAAACCCATGTGTCCTATTGTGCTTCCCTGTCAGAACATGGGGCTGCTGGGGGAAGGAGAACTCAGTGAACATGTTAGCAATTAAGGATTGGTGTCCTCTGCTGTTACTTCATCAGCTAGTTATATTGTTAGGTCTCTTGCTGTCTTAGCCTGTAGAGACAGCTGCAATTCTTTTATCTCTTGCACATAATTATTTTGAGAAATTTGAGTTTGTGAGGATTGGGATAAAATGACTAGTTTTCCATCTGTTGTTCATATGACCTATTACTTCAATACTTGCTTAAAAATTGAATAGAATAGATATAACTGTCTTCACTTACACAAATATTACCCTGCTTGAAGCCACAGAGATGGGGGCCGCTAGGGATCCTTCCCACACTATTATTATACATTTCTAGTCAACTGCATGAAATATTCACTCTGTACAATTATTTGTAGTGATGTTACATGGAAACAAGATAAATACAAACAGTTAAAATAGAAATATAATTATTTCAAGAGCTATTAGCTAGAGAGATAATTACATTACTAGAACAAATCTGGTAAGCATCAGAGGAAATTTCCAAGGCTAAATAAAGTCAATCTCACTTGTTTGAGCTGCTTCACTACTAATGTAGGCAGTGGCTTCCAATACACTTATTTTATTGAAGGTTTTATAGTCAAAATTTAGATACTTTAGAAGACCTATATGCTGGACAGTATATTTAGTAGCTCATTTTAGATTTAAATTTTATTTTATTTTTTTTCAATTGCAACTAAACAAAAATGCTTAATATTTTGTTTTTAAAAATTTTGAGTTCCAAATTTTCTCCCTCCTTTCTTTCACTACCCCCTCCTTGAGAAAGCAAGCAATTTGACAAAGATTTTACCAGTGCAGTCATGCAAAACATTTGCATAATAACCATATTGCAAAAGGAAATGCAGACAAAAAAGAAAAAAAAACAAAAACAAGAATAATAAAGAAAAAAGTATACTTCAATCTGCATTGACACTCCTTAATAAGTTCTTTCTCTGGGGGTGGATAGTATTTTTCATCATAACTCCTTCAGAATTGTTTTGGATCATTGCATTGCTGAGAATAGTAATGTTCCCTTAGTTCTGCTCATTTCACTTTGCATCAGTTCATTGCAAGTCTTCCCAGTTTCGTTTTGTTTTCAAAAGCATCCTGCTCACATTTCTTATATTATCCCATTGCAATGATACACCATAATTCATTCAGCCATTTCCAAGTGACTGGCATTCCCTTGATTTCCAGTTCTTTGCCACCAGAAAAAGAGCTGCTATAAATATTTTTGTAGGTATTTCCTTTTTCTTTGATTCTTTAGGATATAGACCTAGTAATGATGTTGCTGGATCAGAGGGTATGCAGTTTTATAGCCCTTTGGGCAGAGTTCCAAATTGCTCTCCAGAATGGTTAGATCACTTTACAACTCCAACATTGTCCCTATTTTCTCATATCCCCTCCAATATTTTTCATTTTTCTTTTCTATAATATTAGCCAATTTGATAGGTGTGAGGTGGTACCTCAGGGTTGTGTTAATATGTATTTCTCTAATCAGTAGTGATTTAGAGCATTTTATACGACTACAGATAGCTTTGATTTCTTCTTCTGAAAACTGCCTGTTCATATCAATTGATTACTTATCAGTTGGGGAATGACTCATATTCTTACAAATTTGACTCAGTTTTCTACGTATTTGAGAAACGAGGCTTTTATTAGAGAAACTGCTTATAAGTTTTTTCACAGTTGTTTGCTTTTCTTTTAATCTTGCTATGTTACTTTTGTTTGTGCAAAACTTTGTTTAATTTAATGTAATCAAAATTATCCATTTTACATTCCATAATGCTCTCTATCTCTTGTTTGGTCATAAATTCTTCCTTTATCCATAAATCTGACAGGTAAAATATCCCATGCTCCTCTAATTTGCTACTGTTATCACCTTTTATGTCTAAATAATATGCCCATTTTGAGTTTTCTAATTTTAATTTTTATTAATTTCTTTGATTTTCAGGATTTATATTTTGGTATTTATTTTTAAAATTTTGTTTGTTTTCTAGTGTTTTATTGAAAGCTCAATTTGTTATTTTCTTTTTCTTTTTCTTTGTTAATGAAAGTGATGAGAGACATAAATGTTCCCCTAATGACCGATTTGGCTGCATCCCACACATTCTTGGCATCTTGTTTCATTGTTTTCATTATCTTTAATGAAATTATCTATTGTTTCTATGATTTATGCTTTGACTCACTGATGTTCAGGGTTGTTATTTAGTTTCTAATTAAATTGTAACCTTTTCTTCAAGGTCCTTTATTATAGTATTTTATTATATTGTGGTCAGTAAGGGATGCTTTTTAATATTTTTTCCTTTTCTACATTTATGAGCTTCTTGTGTGCTATGTGGTCAATATTTATACAGATGTCATGCACAGCTGAGAAATGTTTATTCCTTTCTATTCTCATTCAATAATCACCAGAAATCTGTAAGATCTAACTTTTCTAAAATTGTATCCAGGTGCTTACCTTTTATTTTCATTGTTAGCCTAGTTCTAAAAGGGGTATATATCAGTGTTCTCCACTATTATAATTTTGCTCTCTGTTTCTCCCTATAATTTGTTTAGCTTTTTCTTTTAGCATTTATATACTTTGCCATTTAGTGCATAAGTGAAGACATTCATTCACTGTCTGTGGTATCTTTTAGCAAAATAGTTTCCCTGCTCATCTCTTTTAACCAAATCTACTTTTATTCTTGCCTTGTCTAAGATCACTGCTACTACCCCTGCTTTGTTCAGTTTAGGTCAGGGGTGGGGAACCTGCGGCTCTGAGGTCACATGTGGCCTCCTTTAGGTGAAAGATAATAGATTTGCTCCAACTCCCTATTTTCACTCTGTATAAGTATTTTATGTTTCAGGTGCGTTTCTTGTCCAACAATATGTTGTTGTATTCTATGTTCTAATCCACTGTGCTCTTTTGTTTTGTGAGTTCATTGCAGGCACAGTCACAGTGTAGTACTCTCTGCTTGAGATGTAGTCAACATTTTCTCCCTTGCCTCTCTTAGCTTCCCTTCACCCAGAACCCAATTGCAGGTTTTGCTTGCTTTTTCCCCTTTTAAACCCTTCCTTATGATTCTTTCTATGACTTTAGTGTTTTGTTTATGACTAGGCCCTCCTTAAATCTTCCATTTGGCAACAAGAGGTGAAGTGACTTGCTCAGGGTCACATAGCTACTAACTGTCTGAGGCTGGATTTGAATTCAGGTCTTTCTGACTCCAGGCCCAGCACTCTATCCACTGTACCATGTAGTTGCCTCCCAGCAGCAACAACAAAATCTTCCATTTCCTTTATCCCTTTCTCTCCCTTTTCCCTAGGCTCTCTTGTTTTCCTGTTGAGTTGAATGTATTTCTATACTGAAATCTTTATGTGGGTGAGTATATGAGTATGTGTTCTACCCTGCCTTGAGAATTTCAGATTAAAGTAAGGTTCAAGTGATGACCACACCCTCTGTTCTAGTGTGTATAGATTTTTACTTGCATATCCCAAATATGTCTTCCTGAATTTAGACTTTGTGTTTGGCCCAGCCTACGTACATTTCCATATGGACTCTTGTAGCTTTTTAAAATGATTCTGTGTTATCTATGGTTATGGCACTATCCTCTCCAGACACTGAGTGCTGTGTTATTCAAGAATCAGAGGGGTGGCCTGTGCCAGGCAGATGCAAACTTCTAATGGGCCCTATGTGCTCTGATCTAGGATGTGGTCTAATGGCTACTCTCCTGGACTTTCCCAGATCCAGACCTTAATTTAAGTTTAAGCAGCATAGCTCCATACTTGCCCTTATTGTAGATAGTTGCTAACCACAAGCCTGCTCAGCTAGTTGTGACATCTGCAGATTGAGAACGAGAACCTTGTCAGCTTCCTCCTGACCTGAGCCTGGGGTTTGAATCCATGATCCTCCTCTGGGGTCACAGAAAAGTGACCCACTGGAAATTCCCCTTAGATAGTTGGATTGATACTTGTTCTGACACTTTTTAGATCTTTGTTAGAGTAGTTATGAGGAAAGGAAGGAAATAAGCATTTATTAAGTACTTGTCAGTATCTAAGCATTTACAATTATCTCATTTGATGCTCACAATAACTCTGCAATGTCTATGCTATTATTATTCCATTTTACAGCTGAGGAAACTGAGGTTCATTGACTTGCTCAGGGTTACACAGCTAGTCCAAGGCCAGATGCGAAACTATTTCTTCCTGATTCCGGGACGCGCACTTTATCCACTGAACCATCTGGCTGCCTCTTGGCAGGAGGAGAACTTCTTGGGGGAGAACCAGGCTCATCTTTGTTGCTGTTTTCAGTCAGTTTTCAAAGGAAGGAATATAAGCTATTAATAGTCATATGAAAAAATGCTCCAAATCACTAAGAATGAGAAAAACAAAAAGCAAAACAACTTGGAGGCTCCAACTCACATCTATTAGATTGACAAAACTTACATAAAAGGAAAAGTAGGAGCTGGGAGAAAACAGGTACATTGATGCATTGTTGGGGAGGTCTGTGAACTAGCCCAGATGTTTTGGAAAGCAGTCTGAATATATACCCCCCAAGCTATTTGAAACGCTGCATATTCTTTGACCCAGCAATACGACTATTAGACCTATACCCCCCAAAGATCAAAGAAAGAGGAAAAGGATCCACGTAGAACACCAGCAATAACTACGACTATTAGCACTTATATGGTATTTACTATGTGCCATCCACTGTGCTAAGTGCTTTTACAGATGTTGCCTTATGTGATCCTCAAAACAAACCTTGTACGTAACTTTATTATCCCCATTTTACAGATGAGACTAACAGAGGTTAAGTGACTTAGCCAATTCTACATAACTAGTGGTTGGATTTGACCTTGGTCTTCCTGATTCTGAGCACAGTGCTCTATCCACCGTGCTAGCTAGCTGCCCCATAGCTCTTTTTGTCATAGCAATGAATTGGAAACTAAGGGGGGCTACCCATCAGCTGGGGAATGAGTGAACCAATTAACATCTATGAATGTAATGGAATATCATTATACCATGAAAAAACAAAGAAGGGGGCAGTTTAAAAGAAACATGGGAAGACTTTCATGAACAGTAGGATGAAGTGAGAAGAACCAGGAAAAGTATTTATACAGTAACAACAATGTTGTAAAGGACAAATAGCTTTGATAGACTCAAGAATTCCAATCAACACAATGGCCCACCATGATTCCAGAGGCCCAGTAGTGAAACCTGCCACCCTCCTCCTGACAGAGGGCATGGGCCCAGGCTGTAAAATTAGGGAGATATTTTTTTTGGCATGGCCAATGTGGTTATTTTTTATAATGCTTATTTATTACAAGGATTTTGTTTTTCTTTTTCTGTTCCAGTAGGGTGGGGATGTGGGATAGAAAAAAATGTAGATTTTTGTTAATTAAAAAAATGTAAAAAAAGAACAGATGTATCCATTGACTTGAAGGTTTCCACATTTTGCACCTAATGATATATACATATACATATATACATACACACATTTAAGGCTTCATAGATGTCAATTTAGCAATTCACTAAGCATTTATTAGGAGCTTATTTTGTATTAGACACTGTGACTCATACTAGGGATAAAAAGACAAAAATTAAACAGCTCCATGCTTTCCAGAAGCTCACATTCCCTTGTGGGGAAACAAAGCCATAGAGAAGTAAATTCAATCCACACATACACAATCATTTTGGGGTAGAGATGGACAGATAAATGGGGCAGGCTTCCCCATTAGGTCTTAAGTGAAAAATAGATTTTGAGCCAAACATTGAACGAAGCTCCGAATAAAGTCAAATGAAGGGGAAGCTACAATGTCTTCCTGGTATCAGGCACAGGGAGGAGAAGGAATTTTTACGTGCATTGAAGGTAGAATGTGATGGAGAGGAAGGTGCAAGGAGCCTAGAGAGGTGAAAATCTATAAATGCCAAATAGAGGTGTTCATATTTGATTCTAAAGGCAATAGGGAGCCATTGAAGCTTCTAGTTTAGGAGAGGAACATGGCCATGGCCATTCCCTGGTAATATCAGTTTGCCAGTTATAATATAGTATGCATATTAGATTCTCATGGAATAGGATAGTAACACCCCATAAATACCCTGATAGATGTTAAGTGCTCTATCACCATTCCAGGTACCCATTCTTACAACCTTGGAGTTATTTTCCACTCTTCATTTGCAGTCTTCTACCCCCTCCCTTATGCAATCAGTCACAAACCTTGTTGATTTTCCTTCTTCCTCTCTCTCAAGAAGCAGGATTTGAATCCAGATTCTGAGTCTAGGTGGCTCAGTGGATAGAATGTTGAGCCTGGAGTCAGGAAAACCTGAATTCAAATCCAGCCTCAGATATTTGCTACTTATATGACTCTGGGCAAGTCATTTAACTTCCATCTGCCTTAGTTTCCTCAACTGTAGAATGGGGACAATAATAGTATTTACCTTCCAGGGTTATGATGTGGATCAGATGAAATCATACTTGTATAGAGTTTGGACAGCACTTAACAATATTTGTTAGACATCTTCTATGACACGTGCATAAGTTTCTTTTCCTTTCCTCTTCAGTAGACCATACTGCATCTTTTCTGAAGCACCAATAGCTTAGTTACTAAGGGCTACAAATAAGCTTCAGCGCATAGACAGTATGGGCCATGAGCCTGGTTTATTTCTGGCCTACTCCACTTTATTCTAAACATTCTGTTAAAAATCCATTGAGTTTCAGCAGATAATCTTCATGGTATATATCATTTTAGACAGTTATTATTTCTTAATCACTTTACAGGGAATGCTTGCTTGCCAATGCCATACAGTGAATGGTGACAATAGTTTACGGTTAGGAATTGGTTTTTCTCTAAACTGGTGATTTATAGCCAATTAATGACTGCCCTAAATTCTGATTTGAAATTTTTTGAAATCTGTTTTGGATCCTGAATTAACTAGATTGCTTATCTTTCTGGGCAAGTATATTTTGACTGTCAGTTGTTCTCTGTTTGGTTTTTGACGCATCTAGATCTGACAAATGGCAACAAAAGAAAAATGGCCTCACAAATTACATGGCCATTTTGTTGCAAATAAGGTGGAAGCAGCCAATGGCAGTCATTGAATGGATCAAAATTATTCCATTACCACTGGTGGAAAAGAGCACCTGCAAATGGACATTCATGTTCCTTTATACCAAAGCAAATTAATAACAAATCTTGATAAGTTAGGGGTTTTTTTGGGGTGGGGAGGGCCTAGCCCTGTAATTTTGTCAGTGCAGGGAACTCTCTGATGTGGGAATTCCACCACTTCTGATCAGCAACTCTTACAAAGTTGTCTGGGTACCAAGGGGTTATGTAAATCACTAAACCCATCAACAAACATCTATTAGATAGTCACTATATGCCAGGCAATGTGCTAACTGTTGGACGTACAAACATAAGCAAAACAGAGTCTTTACTCAAGAAAATTACACCCTAATGGAGATAACATCTACATAAATAGAAACACAATATAGAGTAGAGTAAAAGGAAGACAACTCCTGAGCTCAAGTGGCTTGAATTAAAAATTCAATGCTTAAACTGCAGTATCTGTAGCCCACAGTTTAAGACGAGATGAAGAAGTCATGTGAAAACAGTTTAAGAAGCCCTGGAAATGACTTAACCAGAGTTACACAGCTAGTACATGTCAGAAGCTGCCCTCAACTCCCTATACCATGTTGCCTCTCTCATATTATATAGGAGCTTAAAAAAAATCTTGCAATTATCTTCTAGTCTAAAGAGATTAAAATTTTTCTATAGAAATATTGAAATAACCTTGTTAATGTTCACCAGAATCCTCTTCTCATTATGGGCAGAAGGAAACTTCATTTAGTTAGTTACAAATTTGGATCCCCTGAGACATTTAAATTAACTAGGCTGTATTTTGAAAAATTTTATGACTAAGTTGTACATACAGGTTAAGGGTCATTTCACATGCAAAGTCAATTTATTTGCATGGTGGTCTTTAGCTTATTTTGTATATTAGATATCTTCAAACCCCCTTGGAACTCTGATGTTCTAAAAATTAGCAACATTAGAATATTGTACATCAGACTAGTTCAAATAACTTCGTGCAGTGACTCCTCATTTAATGGAACTCCAGCCACTGCATGTGTGATGTGCAAAAGGAAAGGCAAGTGCTCAGCAGGGGGCCTTGGATGCTCTGCCTTACATATAAGGAGAAGAGCAATTCCCTCAAATGGGTTCATGCCTTAATTCACTCTTCACTCAGTTTTTATTCAAAGTAGTTGTGAAGTCTTCGAAGTAGACTTATGGAAGCAGGGTTTTCCAAGTCCATGTGCCCTATTCTCAGACCTTCCTGCTAGAGAGAGCCTTCCCCTCATCCAGTGTATGCTGAATGCCAGAGGTGCCCAGAGCCCAGAACCTCACAGTGCAGGAGAGTGGAAAGAAGGCTGCCTTTGAAGTGAGAGGAATCCTGGGGCTTCACCTTCCTAGTGGAATGATGTTGGGCAAGTTGCCTAACTTCTCTGTGCCTTACTTTCCTCATCTGCAAACTGAAAGAACTGGGCCAAATGATCTCCAAAGACCTTTCCAGCTCTCCAGCTCTAAGTCTCTTATCCACTGAACTAAGCTCTTACCACAGTCTGGGGTGCTTGCTATTTGTCATTTATTTTCAAAGAGGCCTAATGACATCACAGAGTGATGGCTTGACTTGTGTGTGAATTGGATTTAAGTGAGGCAGAGCTATGCAAAGTCCTCAGTCTCACTCTCTTTCAGTTGTGTCATGTAGAAGGTTAATGGTTGCCTGTGTGGAAGGATTGCAGGCTCTCTAGGAAGTGTCTCCTACTCAGCCCCGAATTCCCAATTCCTACCCTACCTTCTTGCCAATGGCTGACATTCTTTTTTTGTATTTTATTGTATTGTATTTTTTATTTTTTTGTATTTTTTTATTGTATTTTATTTGATTTCAGTTCTTCAATTGACTGATTCTGACTTACGACTGATTCTGACTTACATTTGCATTAGAGTATATATTTCATTTTTAACAGAGTTGCTAAACTGTTATATGAAGGGAATACTATCAGTATAGTTTACCTAGATTTTAGGAAATCATTTGATAAAGTCTACCATACCATTCTGGTGGAGAAAATGGAAAGTGGCTAGGCAAGAGTACAGTTAGATTGCTTCAGAATCACTTGAATGACTGGATTCCAAGAGTAGACAGTAATGGTTTAATATGAGTATGTCAGGAGGTCTCCAATGGCCCGTCCCAGGGATCTAGATGGGTCCCTATTTTATTTAACATGTTTTGCCTGTGACTTGAATAAAGACATAAATAGTATGTATGCTCATCAAATTTGTGGATGACACCAAGCTAAGAGGGATAGCTTAATGCACTGTATGGACAGTCAGGATACAAAAAGGTTTTGACAGACTTGGGCATTGGGCTAAATCTAATAAGATGAAGTTCAGCAGGGATAAATGTAGTCTTATATGTGTTCAAAAGTCAATTTCTTTAGTATGAATTAGGGACACATGGTTTATACAGTAGTTAGTCTGAAAAAGTTCTCATTGTTTAAGTGGACTGCAAACTCAATGTGAACCAGCTCATGGGATCTGGGGCTGCATCAAGAGACTCCAAGGAGGTGATGGTCTTTCCCCATTCTGTTCTCCCTAGCTGTCTTCTGGACCATTGCACTGAATCCTGGGCATCACAATGGCAGCCTGCTACTGATAAGTCAAAGAACTTCTTGAGAAGGGCAGCCAGGATGATGAGGGGCCTTGAATCCATGTAACATGAAGATTAGTTGAAGGAACTGGGGATGTTTAAACTGGAGAAAGAAGGGGGAGGGGGGAGAGAGGAAGAAAGGGATGGCGGGCCAACCCCTCCCCCCTCCACACTTCCCCCCCATTCAAGTATGTAAAGGGTGATCATGTGGAGGAGGGGTTGGTCATGTTCTGATTGGCCCCAGAGATTGCCCTCTGGCTCCTCATCTACAAGGCTTGATGTCAGGAAAAGAAATTTTCTAATGCCCCGGGCTATCAGAGCAGACGGGGCTGCCTTGGGACAAAGTTCCCTTCCCAGGGGCACCGAGCCCTTAGCGACCCAATACACAGTGAGGGTGAACTGCATACAATATGTGGGGATGGCTGGACCTGTCCAGAACAGCCCAAGAAGGAGGCCCCTTAAACAGCTGCAAATGTTATCAATCTAATGAGACCTCGGGCCGTGCACAGCTGAGACGAGGCAGGGTTCAAAGGACGTGGTGGAGTAGGGAGGACGTGGGCGAGAGGGGAGGGTCGTAAACGTGGACGTGGGGGCGGGGGCTCCACGGGCCTAGCCAAAGGCCAGAAAGAAACCCCAAGTCTGCCTTTCCGCTGGGACTGAGGCGAAGCCCCCGGCAGGTAAGGTCCCTGGGCGGATCCTCTGACGTCCTGGGGCAGGATGCTTTCCCTGGGTGATTACTGTAGAGTTGGAGATCCTGAGCCCGGGCTGGAGGCCTGGGGAGGGGGGCGGTGCATTTTGATTGAAGTGTTTTTTCCTAACCCTCAGAAGCCACTAGTCTCACGAGGGTGAGGGTTTGTCGGACTTCCCCGAGGCCAAAAGCTGCTCTCTCGGGGTGCTTCTGATCTCCAGAGGGCAGGAAGGGAGGCTGGCCGGACTCCTTCCCGAGACGCTGCGCACCCCCTCCCCAAGAAGGGGCCATCAGCTGGGCCTGGGGCCCCAACATTGCAGTGCTCTGGGCTGTAAGTGGCATGCCATTTCTCTGACTCCATTTCTTAGATTCTGGAAAGGGTGAAGTCAAATGATGGGTGTGTCTACTTGCACACAAAACCCTGTTTTAATGATGTTGTTGGAAATAATTGAAAGCAAATTGCTGCGCGTTCAATGACCCTCCTCTCCCTTTCCCTCCTCCTCCTCCCCCAGGACATTTGTATGAATGTGTCATGCGAGCTAAGGGTTTCTGTCCTGGGTTTACTTGCCACCTGAAGTGATTTTCTGATGTCACTTTCACATCTGGCTTTGAGGTCTGTGAATCGTTTTACACTTATTGCCTCCTTTGAGCCACTCCACAGTTTTGTGTGGTAGGTTCTATTACCCCACTTTATACACAAGACAAAGGAACCTCAGAGGTGAGGTGACTTGCCCCGGGCGACACAGCAAGCTCGTGTAGGAGGCGGCCGTGGTCTCAGGTACGAGGTACAGTTTCCTGTCTTCCAGTTCCCTCTGGCACTCCCACCGTGGTTTTAAGAATAGCAGGGATGAAGGGCTTGCTCATATGTAGCTGATTGAGGATGGGAATGAGTCCCGATGATTATCGTCTTATTTTGATTCCTTTGGTGTTTTAAATAGCTTAAGAGCTCATGTGTCTATGAGGAAAGAGAGGTAGAGGGACCTGCAATGTTTAAATAATACAGATCACCCTGAGAAAAGGACTGCCTAGATGTTGATTAGCTATTGAAGGAATGAGACTGGGAATGGGAGGTGAGAGGCTCCTGCAGTGCCATGAAAATAATGATGATTAAGGAGAAATTGGCAGATTGGGCTCTCCTTTCTGAGGCTTGTGCTGGCCTCTTTACTTTTGGAAATTCAGCCTGCCCTGCTTAACTGTAGCATCTCAGCTTTTTGGAAAATCGGCAGAAATATCTTCTCTTTTGTACTATCTCGTTCTTTCTCTCATTCTCTCTTCCTCCCTCCTCCTTCCCTCATTCTATCAGAACTCATATTCCTGTGGCTCACATTTAGAACTAGAAGGGACCTTGGAGATCATTTTATAGAAGAAACCTATGAAACCTAGAGAAGTTAAATAACTAGACCACAGTCTGTTGGGGAGGACTGAGCTCAGTTCGTGACTCCAAGTCAGTTGCTCTTTCCTGCTTTGCTGTCATGCTTAGCGCAGCATCCTTCAGCCTTTTGAGTTTATGTTGGGAAGAAAGACCTCATCACTCTGGAGGGTGTTGCCTTTTTAAAAAAGATCTATTTCTTTTATGAAATCAATGATGGCATTCTCCACCGTGATGGTTTGCTGTTTGAATCAGTGGCTCTTTGAATTTTCTGCTGTTGAGGTCAGAAGCCACATAGTGTAGTGAAGCCAGTACTACTAGCTCGGGATTTGACTCAAATGGGTTTCTGCCTCTGAGCAGCTGCTCCACTTTGGGAGGTCTTAGTTTCCTCCTCTGTACTAAGTGGGCTCTGATTCATGCCAGCTCTAAAGTCATGATCCTATGAAAGTGCTATAAACATATTTATAATATTATCCAAAGCTAGGAAACTGAGGTGGGGGAGGAGAGTTGAGGGGAACAGTGATTTGGGCAAGGCCATCTATGGGCATTTACTGCTAGCTTTCAGGCACTTTTGCTTGACTTTGTTTTCTCGTACAATTCTTACATCATAATAACATTTTCCTCAAAACTGAGAATTCTCTAGAGGGACTTTCTTCTACTTTAAGTGGTCAGATTTGTTATTTCAACGAATTTTTCTGCACTTTTAAAATAAAATATAAATTGCCAGAGAGCCTGTTATAATCAGAAAATTATCTTCTCTTTGTCATGGTTCCTGTAGGGATTGTCTACCCAGAGAAATGCCCCTTTTGCAACAAGGGAAGAATTTGTATTTTTAAAAGAATGAACTTTTGATGTATCAAAGGAAGGTCTCTGGTGGAATGCCCCAGGGAATGCTGTTAGACTCTTTTATCTGTGACTTGGAGGAAGACAGAGAGCCTGGCATATCCAATAATACAAAGCTGGTAGGGGTAGCTAATGCATCTGAAGACTGAGTCCTAATCCAAAAGAATCTCTACAGGCTAGATGAGGTGACATTTAATAAGGACAAATATTAACTCTTACACTTGGATTCAAAGTACAAAGTGGGGAAGGCAAGAACACACGAGAGACTATCTGATACAAATCTGGAACTTTTAATGCACTGCAAGTTCTAGTTGACATTCAAAAACTCTGATAGGGTCTTGGACTTCATAGAGGGGTAGAGTTTCTAGAACTCAGGAGATATGTCTCTGCCCTGGCCAGAACATACCTGAAGTACTCGTGTAACCTTTTTGCTGTGGCACTGTTCTCTCATGGTCAGGCTGCTTCTGCCCTGGGGAGGTAGAGGGTGGGCTATCCCTCTTTTCTGCTACTGACTGGAGTCCTTCTACTTGCCATGTTCTCCTCATTGTTAAGGGGGAAATGGCTAGTACCCCAGTTCCATTTAACCAGGTAACAGTGCTTGGCTTCTCTAGGAGGATGCTTACTTCAAAGATATAGCAGGAGCAAATGTATCCATTTCCCTTGCACCTTTGGGCTTACTTACCCTTACACCACCTTGGTCTTGGATTTGGGAGGAATTGGGGGGCTTAGGCTTACAATTTACTTCAGTTCCTATATAACATGGTTGCCACTAAGTTCTGTCCAGGTGTGGTGCAGCTGCTAGATGAATCAGCCCACTGGGTTTCTACCAAAAATCCCTCTCTGCCCCCTGGCATGAGTTCTGCATTGGATGAGAAATCCAGTGTGAGCTCTGCCTCCCTGCTTCTGGTGGCTTGTTTTATCTAGTTTTTGAAATCCTCCAGATCATAGAGATGAGACTCCATTGAGCTCTTGCAAAAGCTAATGAGGTGAAGAGACAGTAGTTGAGCTTGCTAGGCCTTCTTGAATGCCTCTGAAGGCAAAGAGGATTTTATTCAGGATATGGGTAGAGCTGAACCAGAAGCATACTCCAGTTTGTCTCCAAGGAATTTTCTGTATACATCATCATCATGTTTTTCCAACAAGCCACTCCCATGTAGAGGCAATGGGTCCCCATTATGCTTGCATTTTATCTTGCACACACATGTATAATAGTGATTTTAAAAGAAAAGCAACCAGACAGGAACCAGACATTAAAAGAGAATGCCTGGGATGGTGAGAGACCTGGAAACTGGTGTACATGCAGCAGATGAAGGAGCTGGGGGATGCTAAAGCCAAAGTACAGAAGACACAAGAGGAGCATGATCACTGGCTTTGAGTAGATGAAGGCTGTCCCATAGGACAGGGAAATTATACTTGTGCTGCTTCCCCACCACCCCCGGAGAGCAGAATCAGGAGCTATGGTGATAAAAATTTCAGGGAGCAGATTTACATGTTATAGAAGCAAAACCTCCCCAGCAGTTTGAGGCATCCCAAAGTATAATGGAGGTCTTCAAGCAAAGACTGTCTTCAGAGTTCAAGCAAGGAATCAGTACTCCTTGATGATAGAGTCTCACATTCCAATGTGGGTTGAGTGGAATGAGCTTTGAGGTTCCTTCCAATTTGGAGTTTTTGTGATTCTGAAAAATGAAATACTGAATTTTTCTGCCTATCTTGGGGGAAGAAAGGGAAAACCCAGTGGGTATTATTTTTGTTTGTGCAGTTGGCAGGGTCAGCCTTATGCTAAAGTGGACCAGAGTCACCTAGCTAATAGGATTTGTGAACATTGCTAAAAGAATCATCTTCTTTAGCCTGTCCTGGTGCTCAAGATTTCCAACTCTAGCATTTACCTTTTTTTCCTTCCTTTTAAGGTATAAATCTTTTGGAGAAGGGCAACTAGCAAATTAGCCTACACAGGTGTTAATCTCTCCTTAAAACTGAGCTTACTAGGTATCTAGTAAGGCCCTACAGATGGGCAACATGGAGGAGATAAATATTTGAGGGCAGAGAATCAGGTATGAGAGCTATTTCTGGGACATGGGGCTGTCTCTCACATTTTGACCCAGAGTAGGAACTTCATGTTTCTTAAATTGCGTAGGAACAACTGGACTCAGTTGTACATGGACTCCTAGATTTGAGGATGCTAGAAAGGATGTCATAGGTTTGAGAGCTGAGGAAGCTAAGGCCGGAGAAGGGGATTTTCCAGGTCACATGTTCTGAATAATCAGTCTTCAAGCACTCTAGGCACCATGTTAGACCAAATTAGCCTGATGCCTGTCTTCAAGGAGTTTTCATCCTATCATGGATGACAGAATGTATGTAGAGAGGCATATATAAAATAAGGAGGAGGTGATTTGTGAGGGGATGGCACCAGCAGCTAGTTGGTATTAAGACCAGTATTCAGATCCAGGTCTCCTTCCTCTCAGATGCCACACTGTCCCTGTGCTGGGGTCCGTGTAAGGGGCTGTACAGCGGGCTCCCTCATTTTCTGTTTGCCATGTTGCCCATAGAGCTCTCTGTGTAGGTGTTGGATCCCCTGGCATTCTGTGAGCCCCAGCGGGTTTGTGCAGTACCTCTGGGTGCTCCATGCCAGGTTCCTCCTATACTAGCCACTTAAGGAAAGTTGGTTCATTTTTACTGTTTTAGTCCCAACCAAATGGCTAAAATTGGTGTTCTCTCAGACTAGGTCATTTCTGACAAGTGTCAGAAAAAATCAAGCTGATATGCTTTAAAATGAATTTTCCTTAACTCCTCAGAAAAGGTGAAAAACTGGGCCTGTCTGGATATGGTTCTATTTGTCATGATCTGTTATGTACTTCTAGTAGTTTGTGCTATGGTCACATGACAGATGAGGCATGCCCTCACTGGATCATAATCTCCACAGGAGTAAAGGCCTTATGTCTTATAGAAACTATGTTTTAAAATGTTTGTTACATGGAATTTAGAGAGGGCACTAAGAAAAAATGGCAATTATACTTCACATTATAATGGCAAAAATATCCATCATTAGGGGTGATATACATTTTATGTAAGGTATTGTCCCTATATTCGAGGACCTCGTAGTCTAGTAATACTTAAAATGCTTCCATAGATCTGTTATCTCATTGTGGGCCCTCCCTCCATTGAAGTGAAATTCACGCCTTCCGCATCTTGTCCTGTATAACTTTTTCCATGTTTTCCCATAAATCCTCTACAGAGGGCTAACCCAACATGCAGTCTGGTGATATATTACAGTCTAATAATATATGTTATGCAAGGTTCAGTTTAGAAATCAAGACTGATTGATATGATCAAATACATGTCACGGAAAATATGATGAGAAAGCAGTGGTTATTGTGAGTCAATCAAAGAAGCCACTTTTGAAGTGGTAACCCAAGCAAAATATGCATAGACATGCATTAGAATTGACAGCTCAGCCAGTGATAGCTATAAAATGGTTTTGTTAGCACACCCTAAATAAGTCAGGTGGTCTCTTTAGAAAAGACAAAATATCAGGGCAAATCTCAAGTTGGCCAAGCAGTCATGTTCCCTAATAATATTTGTAATCTATTTTCAGGGATTTGTAGTGAGAAAATTCCATTTATTTCTGTTCATGTAAAATAGGCTGGCTTATGGGCAGTGTGACTCAGTAGAAAGAGCCATAGTCTTAGAATTGGATGACTTGAGTTTTAAGTCCTAGATCTGCTAATTGGTGCTTAGGTGGTCCTGGACAAGTGACTTGATTTTCCAGAGGTCTCTTTCCTCGTCTCTAAAATAGGAATAATTCTTTCAGGGTGGCTGTGAGTAAACTGGTTTATAAATCCCAAAGTCTATGTGAATGACTTTATCATGTATGCAGAAGCAGCGAGAGATAGCATGAAGTGGTACAAGCTAATGTTGGAGTTCTACATCAGCCCTTAGGTTTGCCTGTCATTACTATACTGCTTGGCAGTGTCATGATGAGTTATGTCTTAACCAACCCTCTTGACAACTCTAGTACCCTTGTCATAAATATGCATACTCAAACAATATTGATCCACATATTGGTCACCTCCAAAATGATGTAACTCCTTCTGCACCCTGAGATCATCACCTCCATGCTTTACCACCAGTACTCTGCAATCATGGATGGTCTTTTGCAATGTTGTTATTCTACAAGTAGTTCCCCTGGCTTTTATCACTTTGTTCTGCATTAGTTTGTTCAGGTTGAATTTTCCAGGGTTCCCTGAAATCAACCTTTTGATCATTGCTTACGGCAAAATAATCTCATTATATTCATATAGTGGGAATGGCAAGAAGGGCAGTGCCACTAGGCTGTAGAACTCCTTGAGATGAAGGAAGGGGTCTTTGATGCCAAAGAGAGAGTGGTTTTTATATTTGAGCCTAGAGGTAATAGTGAGCTGTTGGAGGTATTGAGTAGGAAGGTGATATGACAAGACCTAACGTTTTCAGAAGCCACTTCAGCAGTTTAGAGTAGGGAGAGAATTAATGCATGGAGACCAACCAATAATTATGGTCCTTGTGTTTGTGGAACATTATGCTACTAAGTTGACTGAATAGTGAATGAATATAGCATTTATTAAGCACTTACTGTGTACAAAGCCCTGTATTAAGTGCTGGGGATATAAATGGAAAAGCCAGATGTTCCCTGCTGTCAAGAAGTGCTTATTCTAATAGGAGAAATAACACACACAAAAGGTTTCCACTGTGAATCAGTTGGAAAAGTCCCATGGTCCTTAGGGTGCTGCAGCAAAACTGATGTTAATGCATCTTCTTTAACATCATTTTCACTCATAAAAACAACATCAGTTTCTGATGCTAAACCATTTGACAGTACCAAGGACTTTGGTGCCCAGAATATTCTGGGTTTCCAGTAGCTGTGGTTAGATTGCATCTCAACAGGATTTGGTTTCCATGATGAGGGCTGAGGCCACTGGGCTGGAAGCATTGACTCTCACAAAAGCTCTTGAGTTCAAGGGCCAGGGCTAATTATACAGATCTGAGGGGATAGTGTGGTCATGGTTGTCTTGGTGGTAGTGGTTGTTTAATCTGCCTGGTACATGCTGCCTCTCTCCCCCACAGGGCACCTCATCATTTCTTGCCCTGACTACTGTAGTAGCCTTCTAACTGTTCTTCCTGCTTCAAATCTCTCCAAACGATGATCCAGTCTCCCCTCAGCTACTAAGTGCATTTTTCTAAAATGAAAGTCTGACCATGTCACTCACCTGCTCATTGAGCTTCACTGGCACCCTATATACTCCAAGGTTAAATATAATGTCCTGTGTTTGTCACTTCTAGCTCTGGACAACCTGACTCCTTTCTACCTTTGTAGTTTTACCTGATCCACCTACACTGGATAGTTTCTCACACACCACCCTCTCTCTCCTGTTTCTTCACTTCTACACTGGCTGACCTCACGTCCTACTACTAGCATCCTACATTCTTCAGGAGGCTTTTCCCACTCTACCATGCCTTTTCCTTCTCATATGACCTTGTACCTATTTTGTATACACCCTGTATGTATGTGTATGTACATGCTGTCTCCACTTTCAGAATATATTGTTCCTTGAGGGAAGGGACTGTTTTTTTCCTTTCTTTGCATTCCTAGGATTTAGCATGATGCTTGGCATATAAATGCTTATTGACTGACTTAGTGCTTTGTCCAGGGCTGGGGCGGGGGGGACGGAGTGGGGATGGTGGTGTTAGTTCTATTGCACTCTGCCTTTGGGAGGCCACATCTTGATTACTGTGGACAGCTTGAGTTCAACCATTTTAGGAAGGATTAAGCTGTAGAGTGTCCAGAGGAGGGCAGCCAAGGTAGGGAAGGTTCTTGAGTTCCTGTCTAACAAGTCTATGTTCATGAGATTGAGAATTTTAGCCTGGAGAAGAGAAGACTGAGAGGACTCAATAGTTGCCTTCAAATATTTGAAAGGCTGTTGCATCTAAGAGAGAATGTACTTACTGAACTTAGCCACCTGAAGGGAAATTGAAATGCAGTAGAGTTAGGCTTCTTTTTATTTTTTTTATTTTTTATTTATTTATAAATGTTCTACAATTACTTCCTTAAAATTAAGATTTTATCCCCCCACTCCCCTCCCTCCCTATGACAGCATACAATTCTGTATAGGTTCAACATATACTTTCCTATTGAGCATATTTTCACTATAGTGATGTTATGTAGTTGCACTGACATATGATTTCTTCCACTTATGTCAGTGCGCCTACATAACATCACTATAGAGTTAGGCTTCTTGTTAAGAAAAACTTTCCAAAAATGGGAGCTGTTCAAAAGTGGAAAGCACTTCTTCAGGGGGTGATGTGAGGACCCTCTCCTTAGAGGTCTCAGGCAGGGACTGGCTGCCTACTTGTGTGTGTGTGTGTGTGTGTATGTGTGTGTGTGTGTGTATGTATGTATGTATGTGTGTATGGTGGGAGTGTTTAAGAGGCCTAGCTTGACCAAATACGAGTGGACCCAGAGGGTTTCTCAGGTCCTTTGGAACTCAAAG
>CM053775.1:13213084-13225723 GCA_028658325.1 Potorous gilbertii
TCTTACAACACAGTTTAAGATCTAGTACTGCCAAACCTCCTTCCTTTACATATTTTTATTAATGCCTTTGATATACTTGACCTTTTGTTCTTCCAAATGAATTCTATTATTTTTTCTAGCTCAATAAAACATTTTTTTGGTAATTTAATTAGGATGACATTGAAGAAGTAGATGAGTGTAGGTAGAATTACCATTTTTATTATATTGGCTCTGCCTACCTATGAATAATTAATATTTTTCCAATCATTTAAATTTGACTTTATTTGTATAAAAAGTGTTTTATAATTATGTTCATGTAGTCCTGAATTTGGCTTGATGGATCAGCTCCCAGGTATTTTATGTTGTATATGGTTATTTTAAATGTAGGATCTCTTACCACCTCTTCCTACAGGGTTTTCTTGGTGATATATAGATGCTGCCGATGATTTCTATGGGTTTATTTTATATCCTGCTACTTTGTTAAAATTATTGTTTCAACTAGCTTTTGAATTGAATCCCTAGGATTTTCTAAGTATATTTTCATACCATCTGCAAAAAGAGACAGTTTCATTTCCTTATTGTTCATTCTGATTCCTTCCATTTCTTTTTCTTCTGTTATTGCTATTGCTAGCATTTCTGATATGATATTGAATAATATTGGTGATATTGGGCATTCTGGAGCTGCATCTTTTAAAACTTTTATTTTTAATTTATGGAATAAAGCATTTCTATAACATGGTACAACGAAAACGAGTGCACATGAAACGGCAAATGTACTACACACAATTTACTGTATACAAACAGCTATATTTGCTATGTACAAAGTTGCTAAATGCAAATATGTGACAAAATTATCATGTAAACTTTTTTTTTCTTCCCTCCCTTCTCCCCGGCAATGGTAGCTCCCATTAGGCACCAATAGATATGTATATGGAAAATTCTTTTATACATAATTCTGTTTATCAGTTCTTTCTCTGGATGGACATAGCATCTTTTTTCATATGTCCCTAGTAGTTAATTTGGGTACATATAATAGTCAAAATAACTTATTCACCCAATGTTGTTCTGCAGTATTGCTGTTACTGATATGATGTTCTCTTGGCTCTGCTCATTTCACTCTTCATTATTTCATGCAAGTCTTTCCAGGTTTTTCTGAAATCTACCTGCCCATCATTTCTTATGGCACAATAGTATTCTATCACAATCATATACCACAGCTTGTTCAGCCATCCCCCAGTTGGTGGGCATCTGTGCAATTTCCTGTTAATTGTCATCGCATCTTGAAGGGAACAAGAAATTCTCTAAAGTGGAGGTGAGGAAGGATGAAGGACAGCCAGTTCAAATGCGGAGAGATAGGACATGGAGTGGTACGTGAGAGGCCAGGGTGGCCAAGCCATAGAGTAGAGGAAGGGGAGTCATATAATAGGGCTGAAAAGGTAGGTTGGGGACAGATTGTGAAGGGCTTTAAATGTCAAATACAGCAGTTGATATTTGATCTTAATGACAGTTTGAATAAGAGAGTGACTTGAACAGAGCTGTGCTTAAGTTCTTATGTGTGGGTGGGGGCAGGGTATGTGGACTTATGTGTGTCTGTGTGTTGTACCACAAAATGCACTTAATCACAGATTGATGTTTATGTTCTTTTAGAAACTGAGCTGTTTTTTTTAAATGGAGAGATAGCAATATATACTTCTGGGTAACTGAAACTAAAGGCCAAAGTGTTCTAGGACCAGACAGATAGGAGCTCTGGCTGCCATGCAGAGTCAGCACCTCTTGGTTTGGTGATAATCTCAGGAAGGATGCTGGGCTCCCCTCAATCTCCCACTCTTCAAGTCTGTCTCAGCCATTGACACTTGTAGAATATTCACTCCTTGAGTGCACAGAGTATTTTATCCCCACAATTTTATGCTTTGTAAATGCTTATTGATTTGAATTTAGGTGCTGAGACTTGCTTTTACCAATTTGGATACTCTGATGTGTCTGCATCTGCCTTCTGACTTGGGTAAGGCTGGGTGACGCAGGAGCTCAAGCCTCCACGTTGTTCAGCTGAATGACTTTTGGGACCTGCCCAAGATACTATTTTCTCTAGAAGGGATGAAGGGCAATTGATTGACTCATAGTAGCTCTGTAGTTGGGCTACTCGTGTGTATTCCTTGGTCATTTTAGTTTCTTTTTGTAAACAAAACTGGGGCAACAGAACAGTATTTTATTTAATGTACATAGCTAAATGCCATTTCCTTAAAGGCATAAACTGTATATATGTTGTCTTTCTGTAGGGACAACTTAAATTCTGTATAAACCAATTTGCTTTGGGTTTGAGCAGGGGCTAGATACTGCTTCTTGGTGATGTGGCAGAGCTTCATACTTTGCTGTGAATTAGACAATGATAGTTTATTTTCTGTAGCATTTTCAATTCTCATCTGAATCTTACAACAACCTTATGAGATAGATATTATACTCATTTTATAAGAATTTTAACAGTGATTTGTCTGTTGAATCATTTCTGCAGTTATTGTTTTAAAAAATAAATAAATAAAACTTTAAAAAAATGACTTAGAAATAAAAAAAGAATTTTAGTTCCCTTTTACAAATGAGGAAACTCACACAGCTCATACATGTCAGAGGTGGGATTTGAGCCAAGGTCTTCCTGATTCCAAGTCTAGAACTCCAGCCTTATGCCACTGTCCCTCTCAGGTGACAAGCATTTATGAAGCATCAAAGTGTGACTTGTGAAATCCCATTTTGTTCCAGACACCTCCATACCTCCAGACTTTGGATAAATCCCTTAGTTTCCATAGCTCTCAGTTTCTTTGTCTGTAGAATGACCTTTGAGGTTCCTTCATACTTTAAAATATTCTAATACTTCTCTGTTCCCCAACTGATAAATGGTCAAAGGATATGAATAGGCAGTTTACAGAGGAAGAAATTAAAGTTATCTATAGTCATATGAAAAAATGCTCTAAATCACTATTGATTAGAGAGATTCAAATCAAAACAACTCTGAGGTACCTACTACATCACACCTATCAGATTGGCTAACCTGACAAAACAGGAAAATGATAAATGTTGGAGAAGATGTTGGAGAGTTTGGAACACTAATGCATTGTTGGTGGAGCTGTGAGCTGATCCAACCATTCTGGAGAGCATTTTGGAACTATATACAAAGGGCTATAAAAATATGTATACTCCTTGACACAGCAATACTGCTTCTAGGACTATATCCCAAAGAAATCATAAAAATGGAAAAAGGACCCACATGTACAAAAATATTTATAGTAGTTCTGTTTGTGGTGGTCAAGAACTGGAAATCAAGAGGATACCCATCCATTGGGGAATGACTGAACAAATTGTGGTACATGAAGGTAATGGAATACTATTGTGCTATAAGAAATGATGAACAGGCAGATTTCAGAAAAACCTGAAAAGATTTGTATAAACTGATGCTGAGCAAAGTGAGCAGAACCAGAACATTATATACAGGAATGGCCACAGAACAAAGACTAGTCCTTGATAGACTTAGCCCTTCACAGCAATGCAGGGACCTAAAACCTGTCCAAAGGACTCATGATGCAAAATGCCATCCACACTCAGAGAAAGAACTATGGAGTTGGAACACAAAATGAAGCAGACTACTTTCTCTTTGTTTTATTTTGTTTTTTCTCATTGTTTCTCTACGTAACATAACTAATGTGAAAATGTGTTTAATGAGAAGGCATGTGTAGAACCCACATAAGATTACATGCCGTCTTGGGGAGGGAGGGGGTGAACATTTAGAACTTAATGGAAGTGAATGTTTAAAACTGAAAACAAATTAACAAATTTTGGGAGAAAGGTTAAAAATATTCTAATACTTCTTATGTTCAGTCAGCACTGTGCTCAGCATTATGGAAGATATCGAAGAAGTTGAAACTAGTTCCTGTCCTCAGTTTGTTTAACCCTCTAGTTGATGAAAGAGTGTTTGTATACGAGGGCATGCGCTGCAGGGTCCCAGGGCCCAGCCCATGGAGGCATGAATGGAGCCATGAGGCAGTAGTCACGAGGTCACCTCTGGTAATGACAAGAAGTTTGTTTCGCATTTGAAGGTCTTCATCTGTGAAAGAGCTGCATAGCTGGACTTGGGCAGGTAAACAAAGGTGAAAGAAATCGCTCCCTGACGATAAATTGTACACACTCTTTCATTGGAATTTCAGCGTGGAAGTGGTGGATGTAAATATACCTCTAGTCTATAGAGAACTTGAAGACAGAAAATCTCCTGACTTTGGAACTTTTAAGAAATGCCGTCGTGCCCTCTGCATGCGACAAGGCTATTGGAATACAAAAGAGTATCAGGAAAGATCAGATCCTCTCACATTTTGTCTTGTGTCTTTACACTAATAGTATAATTGGGAACGCATCCTGGCACCAACCTGGAATTATCAGCCTTCTCTGGCTTCAGTGGCGGGAGTTTAAAACAGAATCACCCAGTGCTTATCCATGGAATGTAAGAGATTTCAAGAGTCTGTTTCCACAAGGAAATGATTATTTGGCTCCTTTGTGGACTTCTGTGACCTAAGAGGAGTTAGATGACCCCGTGGATGAAGCTCTGGGACATGATAGAACCATCAAGCTGATTAGAAATGGGAATTGGAGAGAGAGCATTTCTACTAGACTCCTGAGAGAGAAAGAGTTGGGGTGCAGTGACAAGCAGAGTCATTGCTTTGGCTCCATCTGGTTCCATGGTTTCCCACTCCTCATCCTGGCCTGACAAGGATCTTGATAACTTTAAAGGACTGGAGGATTTCAGACTTCCTGCCTTCACATCAGCATCCTTGCAACATACCGGATTTGTCTCCATCAGAAACCAAGAAGCCCCTGAAAGAGATGGGGAAAACAGATCAGAAAACTACAGTATGTTCAAGGGGGGTGGTGAGGGTAGCCAGGATCCTTGAGTTATCCCTTTGCCATGTGTGCCCCCTAATCTTGAGCCTAGTTTCTTTTGGGCTTCATATGGCTTGGGAGGAGAGGATATTAGAAATGTTCCAGTGGGTGCTTTTGTTCCACCTGTCTTTTTATACATGCTTAGTAGAAACCCCTTTCGAAAAGTAATTGTCCTGATGACTAACTGATATCAACTGATAATCAATGGTACACTGGTGGACATAAAAGATCTATGGCATTAAAATACCCCTGAAACCTTTTATAGTCAACCCTAGAGTCTGAAAGGACATAGTAGCCATATTCTGGGAGCCTGACTTGTCAATGGGAATGAGAATTGGGAAAGTACCTCCAGTCTATACTTTTGCTCTTTAGAACTTTCCGATATTTATTTAAAAAATTTTTGTGGTGGTTATTCTTTCCTTTTATGTTGTTGCAGTTACTGTGTATATTATTTCTTAACTTGAATACTGGGTTATTGAATTGTATTTTTTTCTGATTCTTCTCTCTCTGTCTCTCTGTCTCTCTCTCATTTTGATGACTGTTGCTTTATAATATAGTTTGAGGTCTAGAAATGCTATTCCCTTTTTATTCCTACTTTTTTTCATCAGTTTGCTTGATATTCTAGATGTTTTCTTTTTTCAAATGAATTTTGCTGTTATTTTATCCAGTTTTAAAAAGTGTCCCAGGGTAGGTAGGTAGAGCACTGGCCCTGGAGTCAGGAGGACCTGTGTTCAAATGCTACCTCAGATCCATATTTACTGTGTGACCCTGAGCAAGTTACTTATCCCTTATCACCTCCCCCGCCCCAAGTATCTCCTTGGTAATTTGATTGTAATGTATACATTACAAGTATAAATTAATTTCGGTAGTATTGTGGATTTTATTTTATTGGCATTGTCTAGTCATGAGCACTGAACAGTCCTCTGGCTGTTTTAAGTTGTTCTTTGTTTCTTCAAGGAGCACTTTGTAATTGAATGTGTACAAGTCTGCATGTGTCTTGGGAGATGGAACCTCAGATATTCTATTCATTTTGTACTTATTTGGAATCATTTTTCTCTTTCTGTTATTGCTTCTTAGCTTTTACTATTATTATGAAATATTGTTGATTTTTGAGGATTTATTTTGTCGTTTTCAGCTTTGCCGAAGCTATTGTCTCAATGAGTATCTTTGCTGATTCCCTAGGATTTTCCAAGGATAACACCATATCAGCAAAATAGGGCTAGTTTTATCTCTCTTTATTTATTTTTATGCCTTTAATATCTTTCTCTTGTTTTATTGCTAATGCTAGCATTTCTAGAATTCTATCAAATAGTAGTGGGGGGAAGTAGCCTTATTTCCGTTATTCTCACATTTACTGAAAAAGGTTCTGGTTGATCCTCATTGTATGTCATGCTTGCTTTTAAATATGTGCTTTTATGTGATTAAGCAAAGGTTCTTATATGCCTATATTTTGTTGGATTTTTAGTGTAAAAGTGTTATACTTCATAAAAGGCTTTTTCTGCATCTATTGAGATGATCGTGTGGTTTTGTACATTTTGATTTTTAATATGATTAATTAAGTTGATTGTTTTCCTAATTTTGAACCATTATTGCAATCCTGGTATAAATCCCACTTGTTCATAATGAATGATTTCTTCGATAAATCTCTGTAGTCTGTTTGACAAGGTTTTGTCTAAATTTTTTGAGTGAATTTTCATTAATTATATTGGTATGTAGGTTTCCTTCTGTTTTATCTTTCCCTGGTTTAGACATTAGGACTATATCTCAGGAAAGGATTTTGATCAGGTCCATTTTCTCTCAGTTTTTGAGAACAATTTGTGAAATATGAGTATAAACAAATTCATAAGGGCCAGGAGTTTTCCTTGGGTAGTTTTTTTTTATTTCTAGATCTATTCCCTTTGTTGAGATTAGGTTTATTTAAGATGTCTATCTGGTCCTCAGATTGGGTATTTTATATTTTCCATATATGTGAAAGTATTCCTTGTTTTCTTATGTGTTCTCAGTTTTGTTAGCATTTTCACTGTGCCTAATATGCCCTCGTTCTTTGGATTCCTTCTGGTTCCAAGGTACTGTCTCCTTTGCATGTCTGCTGCTTCCCAAATTCTTTTCTCTCTTTCTCTCCAGGCTTTTCTCCCTAAAGACTGCATGGAACCACCTATGTCCTTTCTTGAGTGGGAAATAAGAAGAGAGTCCTACGCAAATACACCAGACTTGAAGCCCAGACTGTTCTTGTATTCTCTTCCTCTTGAAATTATATTGTGCTCTTTTGTATATGCCTTCTACTTACCTCCATAATGGAGTCTATGGAGAGGTGGCCTTGGAATCAGGAAGACCTGGCTTTGCACTCGCTTCTGACATGCCCAGGCAAATCATTTAATACCTCAGTGCTCTAAGGCCTAACCAGTGTAGAGGCTCTCAGAGCCTCTCTGAGGACCGGTCTGCATTCTTCCTGAGAGCTCCCTATGTCTATGAAATCATGGTTTTGTTTTAAAAAATGCAAATATTGGATCCCTCATAGAGTGGAAGGCCCCTGAAGCAGTTCATGATTTTTTTGTACTAGAACAGTACCTGACATTGAGGGCAAACAACTGGACCTATGATTGACACTTAATTCTTACTGAATTAAATGTGGGCTTCTATAGGATGTGTGAAACAACTGAAAACAATCCACCAGTGTATCTTCTGGGTATTGTTCTTTATGAAAGACAGATGGAAATTTATGGAGATTTTTTTTCCCCCATAATGCTTTTAAAAACATGCATTCCTAATATGCATCTTTTTAGGAGCTCTTCTGAACTAATAAGTTTTCTTTTTTAAAAATTAATTAATTTATTTTTAGTTTTCAACATTCTCTTACACAAGATTTTGAGTTCCAAATTTTCTCCCCATCTCTCCCTCCTTTCTATCACACCCCTCCTTTCTCTTATCCCTGTCCCCTCTATTTCCTTGGAGAGCAAGATGGACTTTTCTATACCCCATTTTCTGTATATTTTATTACCCAGTTGCATGTAAAAACAATTTTTAACATTTATTTTTAAGACTCTGAGTTCCAACTTCTCTCCCTTCCTCCCTCCCCACTCATCCCCACTGAGAAGGTAAGCAATTCAATATAGATTATACATGTGTAGTTATGCAAAAGACTTCTGCAAAAATCACATTGTGAAAGACTTAACTATATTTCCCTCCATCCTATCCTACCCCCCATTTATTCTATTCTCTCTTTTGACCTTGTCCCTCCCCAAAAGTGTTTACTTTCAATTACCCCCTCCTCCTATTTCCCCTTCCTTCACCCTGCCCACACCCCACTTATCCTCTTCTCCCCTCCTTTCCTGTAATGTAAGACAGATTTTCATACCAAATTGAGTGTGTGTTATTCCCTCCTTAAGTCAAATGTGATGAGAGTAAGCTTCACTTTTTCTTTCCCCTTTTCCCCTCCATTGAAAAAAACATTTTCTTGCCTCTTTTGTGAGAGATAATTTGCCATTTTTCCCTTTCTCCTCCCAATATATTCCTCTCTCACCCCTTAATTTTATTTTTTTAGATATCATATCTATCTATTCAACTCATCCTGTCCCCCTCTGTCTATATGTATAAAATCCCTCCAACTACCCAAATAAAGAGAAAAGTCTCAAGAGTTACAAATATTATGTTTCCATGTAGGAATGTAAATAGTTCCACTTTAGTCAGTGCCTTATGATTTCTCTTTCCTGTTTACCATTTCATGCTTCTCTTGATTGTTGTGCTTGAAAGTCAGATTTTCTGTTAAGCTCTGGTTTTCATCAAGAATACTTGAAAGTCCTCTATTTCACTGAATGACTATTTTTTCCCCCTGAAGTATTAAACTCAGTTTTTCTGGATAGGTGATTCTTGGTTTTAATCCTAGCTCCTTTGACTTCTGGAATGTCATATTCCAAGCCCTGTGATCCCTTAATGTAGAAGCTGCTAGATCTTATATTATCTTGATTGTATTTCTACAATACTCGAATTGTTTCTTTCTGACTGCTTGCAATATTTTCTCCTTGACCTGGGAACTCTGGAATTTGGCTATAACATTCCTAGGAGTTTTTTTTTCAGATCTCTTTCAGGAGGTGATCAGTGGATTTGTTCAATATTTATTTTACCCTCTGGTTCTAGAATATCAGGGCAGGTTTCCTTGATAATTTCATGAAAGATGAGGTTTAGGTTGTTTTTTTTTTTTATCATGGCTTTCAGGTAGTCTCATAATTTTTAAATTGTCTCTCCTGGGTCTATTTTCCATGTCAGTTGTTTTTCCAATGAGATATTTCACATTGTTTGCTATTTTTTCATTCCTTTGGTTTTGTTTTATAATTTCTTGATTTTTCATAATGTCATTAGATTCCTTCTGCTGCATTCTAATCTTTAAGGAATTATTTTCTTCAGTGAGCTTTTGGAGCTCCTTTTCCATCTGACCAGTTCTTCCTTTTAGGGCATTCTTCTCCTCATTGGCTTTTTGAATCTCTTTTGTCATTTGGGTTAATCTATTTTTTAAAGTATTATTTTCTTCAGCATTTTTTGGGCCTCCTTTTGCAAGCAGTTGACTCCTTTTTCATGCTTTTCTTGCATTTCTCTCATTTCTCTTCCCAATTTTTGCTCTACTTCTCTTACTTGATTTTCAAAATCCTTTCTGAGCTCTTCCATGGCCTGAGATAAATTCATAATTTTCTTGGAGGTTTTGGATGGAGGAGCTTTGATTTTGTTTTCTTCTGTTTGCATGTTTTGGTCTTCCTTGTCACCAAAATAAGATTCTATAGCTCGATTCTTTTTCTGGTTTTTGCTAATTTCCCCAGCCATTTATTTGGCTTTTGAGCTCTTTGTCAAGGTAGTTCTCTGCTTCCAGTGGGAGTGGGGGTTGTATTGTCAGCCACTTGTGGGCCTAGGGCTCCAGAAACAATGGCTGTAGCTGCCTCTGCTGCTGCTGTGGCTGCAGCAGGTTCCTCCACTCCCTCTCTCCTATGCTGATCTGGGCCTGGGGCCGGACCACTTCACTCTCCTGCACTGGTCCCACAGGCTTTTTCTGCTGACTTTCCAATTTATCATCAGTGTTTTGGGGTCATGAAGTCTGTAAACCACCACAGGTGTGAGAGATTCAGTCTCCCCAAGTCCTGTCCTGGTCCTGTCTGTGCTTGTGCAGTCCTGTGTGGTGTGATAGATACTTCCTAGCAACCTTCCAGGCTGTCTTGGGCTGGAGATTTGCTTCACTCTATCATATAAGGGGTTTGCAGCTCCAGAATTTATTTAGAGTCATTTGTTACAGGTATTTGACTGGGTTTGGTGGGAGTGCTCTAGAATGTCCGTGCTGCTACTCTGTCATCTTGGCTGTGCCCCCTTAGGTGATGCAGTGGGTAGAGCACCAGTGCAAGGGTCAGGAGGACCTGAGTTAAATGCTATAATTTTCCCAGGTTTTATGACTGAGAAAGCTGAGGCATACAAAAGTTAATTTGGCCAGGCTCACACAACTAGTAAATGTCTGAGGCCAGATTTGAACTCAGTCTTCTGAATTCCAGGTCCATTGTTCTCTTCTGCCTTGCCTCCCAGCTGCCTTATCAAGTTTAGAAACTTGAGCAAAATGTTAACATGCTTCATCCCTTTATCTGAAATGTTACTGCAAAGTTAAAATATGCAAAAACATGACCTTGAATTTCTTGTGCATGATGACATTAATAAATCATCACATGCTGAGTGAAAACACCTCTCTCTTTTCTCCTAATCCACTTGATCATCATGGCAGTTTTTAATTGTTGTTGCTCGGTTTGTTTGGATTTCATATTTTGAAATGTCTGATCTTTTTGGAATAGAAAATTTCCATGCTATCCCTAGTGACCTTCACCAGGCTTATCTTATGCAACCTTGACTTGTTCTTTGGATGGCGTATAATGTCCTTGATAGGTGGAAGACTAAAGTGAAGAGAAATAATTACTCATTGCTACATTTGTCTACGAGTGAAATGAATTCTGGCATGAATAGGTAAATGAAAATGCAACAGGGACAAACAAGTGATTCATGGGCCTAGTGTCTACATGTAAATTTACCTGCCTTTTTATCTTCCTTTTCCTACCATGCTGTAAAATGTAAGGAGGAAGGGGGAATTCCAAAGAAACATTTTTATAATTTTTATCTATTTTTTAATTTTATCTATTTTTATTAGAATCTTGGCCCAAGGTAGTGTTAGGCAGCTGGACAATTAATCATCTGAGAATCACTAGCGCTGAGGCCCAGGACAAGTCGTATAATTCTTCTGAGCCTGTTATCTCACCTATAAAATGGAGTTCATAGTAGTTAACTCCATGGGATTGTTTTGAGAGATGTACATAAAATGCATTCCTTGAATTGCTAGATGAGCTTCAGTTATTATTATTTTAAATAATAACAATCCTGCAGCTTTGATCAGTGGTTTTTTTTTTTTGCAATATTGAGATAGTTAAATAGGAATTAATTTCTTCCAAAGGTATTGCAAGTGACTTTATTTTCGTCATTTAAAGGCCCTCCTTTGTTTTGTGTGTGTGTGTGTGTGTCTGTGTGTCTGTGTGTCTCTTTGTCTTCAGCCTTTATACCTTTGCATAGTCTGTTCTGCACCTTGAATGCTTTCCTTCAGTTTCTTAATTCCCTTGGTGCTTAGTTCAGTTATTGCCTGCTATGGGAAGCCTTCCCCCTGAAGGTGTCCTAGCTCTACCAGATCTCAAATTGTACTATGAAGCAGCAATCACTGAAACCACTTGGTACTGGCTAAGAAATAGAGAGGTACATCAGGGGAATAGGTTAGGTACTCAAGACACAGTAGTCAATGAATATAGAAATCTACTGTTTGATAAACCCAAGCACCCTAGATTCTGGAATAAGACCTCCCTGTTTGACAAAATTTGCTCATAAAACTGAATAACAGCGTAGCAGAAACTGGGCATAGACCAATTCCTTACACCGTACACAAGAATAAAGTCCAAATGGATACATGATCTAGGTATAAAGGCTGATACTTTAAACAAATTAGGGGATCAAGGAATAGCGTATTTGTCAGATTTATGGAGAATGGAGGAATTTTTGATTAAACAAGAGATAGAGCATCATGAAGTGCAAAATGGATATTTTGATTACATTAAATTGAAAAGTTTTTGCACAAAGCCAATGCAACCAAAATTTGGAGGGAAACAGAAAGTTGGCAAGTTTTGCAACTAGTGTCTGTGATAAAGGCCTCATTGCTAAAACATAGAGAGCTGAGTCAAATGTATAAGAACACAAGTCATTCCCCAGTAGATAAATGGTCAAAGGATATGAGCAGGCAGTTTTCAGAAGAAGAAATTAAAGCTGTCTATAGTCATATGAAAAAGTGCTCTAAATCACTATTGATTAGAGAGATGCAAATGAAAACCACTCTGAGGTACCACACCACACCTACCAGATTGGCAAACATGACAAAACAGGGTGATCATAAATGTGGAAGAGCTGGAACACTAATTCATTGTTGGTGGAGCTGTGAGCTGATCCAACCATTCTGGAGAGCAATTTGGGACTATGCCCAAAGGGCTACAAAAATGTGCATATGCTTTGACCAAGCTTCTAGGACTGTATTCCCAAGAGATCACAAAAATGGGAAAGGGTCCCACATGTACAAAAATATTTATAGCAGCTCTCTTTGTGGTGGCCAAAAACTGGAAATGAAGGGGATACGCATCAATTGGGGAATGGCTGAACAAGTTGTGGTATGTGAATGTAATGGAATACTATTGT
>CM053775.1:13241551-13254081 GCA_028658325.1 Potorous gilbertii
GAATCAGTATTGCTAGGTCAGAGGGTATGCACATTTTTTGTAGCCCTTTGGGCATAGTTCCAAATTGCTCTCCAGAATGGTTGGATCAGTTTACAGCTCCACCAACAATGAATTAGCATTCCAACCCCCCACATTTTCTCCAACATTTATCATCTTCCTCTTTTGTCATGTTAGCCAAACTGATAGGTGTGATGTAGTACCTCAGAGTGGTTTTCACTGGCATCTCTCTAGTCAATAGTGATTTAGAGCACTTTTTCATATGACTATAGACAGCTTTAATTTCTTCCTCTGAAAATTGCCTGTTCATATCTTTTGACCATTTATCCACTGGGGAATGACGTGTTCTTGTACATTTGACTCAGCTCTCTATATATTTTAGCAATGAAGACTTTATCACAGACACTAGTTGCAAAACTTCCCAGTTTTCTGTTTCCTTCCTAATTTTGGTTGCTTTGGCTTTGTGCAAAAACTTTTCAATTTAATGTAATCAAAATATCCATTTTGCACTTCATAATGCTCTCTATTTCTTGTTTGGTCAAAACTTTCTGCATTCTCCATAAATCTGACAAATATGCTATTCCTTGTTCCCCTCATTTGTTTATAGCATCAGCCTTTATACCTAGATCATGTATCCATTTGGACTTCATTCATGTGTATGGTATCAGTCATTGGTCTATGCCAAGTTTCTGCCACATTGTTATCCAGTTTTCCCAGCAATTTTTGTCAAACAGTAAATTCTTATCCCAGAAGCTGGGGTCCTTGGGTTTATCAAACAGTAGATTGCTATATTCATTGACTACTGTTTCTTGCGTACCTAACCTATACCACTGGTCTGCTGCTCTATTTTTTAGCCAGTACCAAGTGGTTTTGATGATTGCTGCTGCTTTATAGTGCAATTTGAGATCTGGTCGGGCTAGGCCACTTTCCCTAGCATTTCTTTTCATTAGTTCCCTTGATATTCTGGACCTTTTGTTCTTCCATTTGAATTTTGATATTATTTTTCTAGCTCTAGAAAAATAATTTTCTGGTACTTTGATTAGTATAGCACTGAATAAGTAAATTAATTTAGGTAGGATTGTCATTTTTATTATATTAGCTTAGCCTACCCACAAGCAACTGATGTTTTTCCTCTTATTTAAATCTGACTTTATTTGTGTGAAAAGTGTTTTGTAATTGTGTTCATATAGTTCCTGGGTTTGTTTTGGCAGGTAGACTCCCAGATATTTTATAGTGTCTACTGTAGCTTTAAATGGAATTTCTCTTTCTGTCTCTTGCCATTGGGCTTTGTTAGTAATATATAGAAATGCAGATGATTTATGTGGGTTTCTTTTGCAACCTGCAACTTTGCCAAAATTATTTATTATTTCAAATGGTTTTTACTTGATTCTCTAAGTGTATTTTCTTACCATCTGCAAAGAATGATAACTTAGTTTCTTCTTTGCCTATTCTAATTCCTTCAATTTCATTTTCTTCCATTATTGCTAAAGTTAATATTTCCAGTACCACATTAAATAACAGTGATGATAAGGGACATCTTTGTTTTACCCCTGATCTTACTGGAAATGCATCTAGCTTATCCCCATTGCATATAATGCTTGTTGATGGTTTTAGGTAGATTTTTCCATAGGAATGTGTGTTGTATTTTGTCAAAAACGTTTTCTGCATCTATTGAGATAATCATATGGTTTCTGTAAATATTTGTTCAATAGTATTATCGATCAATAATGCTGATAGTTTTTCTAATATTGAACCAGTCCTGGATTCCTGGTATAAATCCTACCTGATCATAATGTAGTATTCTCATGATAAGTTGCTGTATTGTTTTTGCTAATATCTTATTTAAAATTTTTAAAAATGATATGTATTCTTTTAAAAACATTAAACAACAATCACCATAATGAAGAGACCAAAGGAGGCAGGTCTGCAGGCATCAGAAAATCATTGGTCTCCTTGCCAAGTGGAAAGACATTCCAGGGCAATACCTATTTTGAATCCAAGTTCGTTTGTGGGGGGAAAATCTATCGAGGTCGATCGACAGCAGAAAATTATGAGCAGTATTGTCTCATAAATCATTGAAAAATAGTGAAAGCATAAACAAGTCTAGAGAAAGCCTGGTGTGAAACCTAATTTGAATCATAGTCATCTTAAGAATATTTATAGGAGTGGCAAAGCCAAGACACCAGAGAAAAGCTAGAAAGTGGCCTGAGCTCTTCCAAATTTCTCTCCAAACAATGTTAAAATAATGTATCAAAATGAATTTTGAAGCAGCAGAACTAGCAAAAGCATAGTGTGAAACAATTTTCCAGCCCAAGAAAACCAAAAAGGTCAGTAGGAAAGGTCTATCTTTCCTTACCATGCTCCAGGAAACCAGCAGCAGGTCTTGGGGGCTGGGGACTGAATCAGCAATAGAGGATGTGGTTTCTGGATCCCTCAGCCCACAGGCAGCAATGGGATTAGAAGGAGATTACAGGGGACCCTTTGCTGATACTGGGATCAGAACTCTATTGCAGTTCCATGTTGCAATCCCAGGGTGGGGAGGAACATTAACAGGATCAGGGACCTTGGATGCAGTTCCAGGGTAGAAAAGAATGATTGTGGTTACTCCAGAGCACAAACAGGAGAGCAGTAATAACACCTTTCCTTAAATCATACCACCTTGGAAGAACTGTAAACTTACAGTATAGAAGACCACAACACAAAATACCTGTAGCTTAGGAAAGTGCCCCCTCCACCTTGGGAGCAGAGCTCAACTTTAACATAAAGTTAGAAGTCATGATATAGACTGGAACCATGAGTATACAACACCAACAGAAACAAACCAGACCACAAAAAATTACTGTGGTAACAAGGAAGAACAAAATACTAATTCAGAGGAAGACAGCAAGGTCAAAACAGTTGCTTGCAGAGCCTCAAAGAGAAATGTGATTTGGTCCCCCAAAAAAAGAATTCTTAGAAGAGCTCAAATATGATTTAAAATATTATATAAGAGAAGTAGAGGAAAAATTAGGAAAAGAAATGGGAGTGATTTTTGAAAATCATGAAAAAAGTCAACAGTTTGGTTAAGGAGGCACAAAAATACTGAAGAAAATCACTCCTTAAAAACCAGAATAGGCTAAATGGCAAAAGAAGCGTAAAAATTCACTGAAGAACTCCTTAAAAAGAAGAATTGGCCAAAGGGAAAAGGATGTGCAAAAGCTCACTGAAGAAAATAATTCCTTAAAAATTAGAATTGGATGAATGGAAGATAATGACTCCACAAGATACCAAAGAAAAATAAAGCAAAATAAAAAGAATGAAAAAAATAGAAGAAAATGTGAACTGTCTCATTGGAAAAAACATTTGCCCTGGAAAATAGCTTGAAGAGAGATAATTCAAGGATGAGTGGACTGCCTGAAAGCCATGATCAAAAAAAGAGCCTAGACATCCTCTTTCAAAAAACTACAAGGTAAACTGCCCTGATATCTTAGAACTGGAAAGCAAAATAGAAATTGAAAGAGTCTACTGATCACCTCTTAAATATCCCAAAATGCAAGCTCCCTAGGATATTAGAGGCAAATTCCAGAGTGACCAGATCAAGGAGAAAATATTGCCAACATGCAGAAAAAAACAGTCATGGAGCACAGTCAAGATAACACTATATTTTTAGCAACTTTTACATTAAAGGATTAGAAGGCTTGAGATATGATGTTCTGGAGGGCAAAGGAGCTAGGATTATAACCAAAAGGTAGAATGGGGTAAATTATGTCGTACAAAAGAGCTTTTATAGTGGAAAGGGTGATGGAAGGCAACACTTGAACCTCTCATTGGAATTTTCTCAAAGAGGGAATATCATACACACTCAGTTTGACATAAAGATCTGATCTTGCCCTGTCGGAAAGTAGAAGGGGATAAGAGCAAGAGAAAGGGAGCTGATGGAAGAGAAGGTAGATTGGAGGAGTCAGTAGTGAAAAGCAAAATACTTTTGGGGAGGGATGTAGTGAAGGGAGGAGAGATGATAAACGGGGGAAAGTACAGTGGAATCATACCTATTAATGTGAATGGGATGATCTGTAAAATGGAGGTGAATAGCAAAGTGGATTAAATGATTTTAGATATAAAGGGTGATACCATGGGCAAATTAGGGGAGCATAGAATAGTTTACCAGTCAGATCTATGGGGAAGTGGAGAATTTATGAACAGACAAGAGATTGCATTATAGGTTGTAAAATGGATAATTTTTATTGCATTGAACTAAAAAGGTTTGATACAAACAAAACTAATGTAGCCAAGGTTAGAAGGAAAGCATAAAACTGTGAAAAAATTTTACAGCAATTTCTCTGATAAAGGACTCATTTCTGAAATATATAGGTAAATGAGTCAAATTCTTAAGAATACAGGTCATTCCCCAATTGATAAATGGTCAAAGGACATGAACAGGCAGTTTTCAGCTGATGAAATCAAAGCTATTTATAATCATATGAAAAAATACTCTAGATTACTACTGGTTAGAGAAAAGACTAAGTTAAAACAACTCTGAAGTACAACCTCACACCTGTCATAAATCACAAGTGCCTGAAAGGATGAGGGAAAATGGGTACACTAATAAACTGTTGGTGAAGTTAGGGACTGATCCAGCCATTCTGGAGAACAATTTGGAGCTATATCAAAGGTATTGTAAAATTGTGCATATACCTACCTTTTGACTCAGCAATACCACTACTAGCTCTGTATTCCAAAGTGATCAAAGAAAGGGAAAAGGACATATTAGTACAAAAATATTCTGTATTTTTAGCTGCTCTTCTTGCAGTGGCAAAGAACTTGAAACTGAGGGGATGCCCATCAATTAGGGAATGGCTGAATAAGTTGTGATATATGATTGCAATGCAATGAAATACTACTAACGTCATCTCCTCTTATCTTTCCAATATTCACACACCTCACTCCCAGATGCCTGCTCTTTTATCAAGTAACACTTGATAAGCAGCCTCCTAGCTGCTTCATAAACAAGACAACTCCCATCTCTTGGCTTCAGGCAGTTTCTTTGGTTGTCCTCTGTACCAGAAACACTCTCTCTTTCTGCTCTGTTCTGACTATTTAACTTACTGACTTCCTTTATGTCCCAGCTAAAATCTCACCTTTTACAAGAAGTCTGTTAATTATTTCCTATTTATCTTAGATAGCTTGCTTTATATTATAATAGTTTGGTTTCTCCTGTTAGCTTTTTGGGAATTTTTACATGTGAAATCATGCAAAACATATTTATTTGCGTATTAGCCATGTTGCAAAATAAAACATACACAAAACCAAGAAAAATAAATATAAAAGCACTTTGCTTCAGTCTGTACCAAGAGTTCATCAATTCTCTCTCGGGAGGTGGATAGCACTTTTCATCCTGTATCTTTTGGAATTGTTTTGGATCATTGCCTTGACCAGAGTAGCTAAGTTTTTCACATTTGATCAGTTATAATATTACTGTTAACTATATGTAGCTCATTTCACTTTGCATGAGTTTGTATAAGTCTTCCCAAGGTTTTTTCTGAATCTGTCCTGTTCTTCATGTTTTATTGCACAGTAATATTCCATCAGAATCATATACCACAACTTGTTTAGTCCCATTCCTCAATAGATGGACATCCCTTCAATTTCTAATTCTTTGCCAGGGGCAGCTAGGTGGTGCAGTGGATAGAGCACCAGTGTAGGAGTCAGGAGGACCTGAGTTCAAATATCACCTCAGACACTTGACACTCACTAGTTGCGTGACCTTGGGCAAGTTGCTTAACCCCAATTGCCTCATCTGGGGTCACCTCCAGTCATCCTGATGAATATCTGGTCACAGGATTCAGATGGCTCTGGAGTAGAAGTGAGGCTGGTGACCTGTACAACCCTCCCTCACTCAAAAAACAAACTCAAGTGCAAGTCATGTCACCATTTCTCTGATGGAATGGTCTTCTTTGGCAACAAAGGACGAACACACCAATAACAACAATTCTTTGCCACCACAAACAGAGCTGCTATAAACATTTTTGTTCATGTGGGTCTTTTTCCTTTTTCTTTGATCTCTTTGGGATACAGCACAATTTTATAGCCCTTTGGGTGTAGCTCCAAGTTGTTCTTTGGGATGGTTGAACTAGTTCACAACTCTACCAAAAGTGTATTAGTGTCCCAATTTTTCCACATTTCCTACAGTATTTGTCATTTCCCTTTTCCTGTTTTATTAGCCAATCTGATAGGCATGAGGTGATTTCTCAGAATTGCCGTAATTTGCATTTCTCTAATCAGTAGTTATTTAGAGCATTTTTTCATGTAACTGTTGATAGCATTGATTTATTCTTCTGAAAACTGCATGTTCATATCTTTTGACCATTTAATAACTGGAGAATATCTCTTATTTTTTTTATAAATTTGGCTCACTTTCCTATATCTTTATCAGAGAAACCTGCTGTAAAAATTTTATACCAGTCTCTTGTTTTCCTTCTAATTTTGGCTGCATTAGTTTTGTTTGTGCAAAAGCCTTTTAATTTAATGTATTCAAAATTATCCTTTTTACTTCCTGTGATCCTCCCTATCTCTTGTTTAGTCATAAACTCTTCCCTTATCCATAGATCTGACAAGTAAATTTTTCATGCTGCCCTAAGTTGCTTATAATATTTCTTCTTATATAGAAATATTTTGTCTGTTTTTACCTTTTCTTTGTATACAGTGTAAGATACTGGTCTATGCCCAGTTTCTGCCAGGTCATTTTCCAGTTTTCCCAGCAATTTTTGTCAGACAGATTTTACTCCAAAAGCTTGTTTCTTTAGGATTATCCAAGAGTAGATTACTATGGCCATTTTCTACTGTGTGCTATGTATGTAACCTATTCCACTGATGCCACAATCTGTTTCTTAATCCATACCAGATTTCCAGAACAAGATAACTGCTTTATAGTGGTCTGCTGGAGCACCTTTCCTTACCTTTTTCTCCCTTGATTCCTTTGGTATTATTCACCTTTTGTTCTTCGAGATGAATTTTGTCAATATTTTTTCTAGCTCTATAAAATAATTCTTGGGTAGTTTGATTGGTACTGAATAAGTAATTACCATAGATATCCATTTCTACAATTTTTTAGATCTGTCTTTATTTGTGTGAAATGTGTTTTGTAATTATGTTCATATAATCGCTGGATTTGTCTTGACAGGTAGACTCCCAGGTGTTTTATATCATCTGAAGTTATTTTAAATGAAATTTTTCTTTGTCTCTTCCTGCTATGTTTTGTTGGTAGTATATAGAAATACTGATGATTTTTGTGGGTTTTTTTTTATCTCTTGCAACTTGGTTGAAGTTAATTGTTTCAGTTAGTTTTTTAGTTGATTCTGTAGCATTCCCTAAGTATATCACCATATCCCCTGCAAAGAGCAACAGTTTTGCATCCTCATTGTCTATTTTCATTCCTGTTATTTTTTCTTGTCTTATTGCTATAGCTAGCATTTCTAGTGTGATATTGAATAATAGTGGAGATAAAGGCATCCTTGCTTCCCTCCTCATCTCCCCTCTTAAGATTATAAATTCCTTGAGTGCAGGACTATCCTTTGCCTCTTTTTGTATCCCCAACACTTAGGACAATGCCTGGCACATAGTACACCCTTAAAATGTTTGTTGATTGATGGATCAATAGGACAGCATGTTTAAAAAACTAGTATGTGTGTTCTAAGAGAGAAAAATTCTTTTGTTTGTTTTCCTGAAATCTCACAGTCTGATTCCTTAGCCTCCTTGTAACAGTCAGTTAATATAGTGAATAGAGCACTGGACTTGGAATCAGGAAGATTCATCTTCATCAGTTTCAATCTAACCTCAGACATATACTAGCTGTGTGGTCCTGCGCAAGTCCCTTTACCCTGTTTGCTTCAGTTTCTTCATCTGTTAAATGAGCTGGAGAAACCAATGGAAAACTGCTCCATTGTCTTTACCAAGAAAACTTCAAATGGTGTCTCTGAGAATCAGACATGATGAAAGCAGTTGAATTTGCTGTTGCAAAGCACATAAAAACCTCTTTTATTTACCATGAATTATGTACCTACAATGTGAAAAGTACTGAAAATATTGATATGTGCTCTCATTTCCAATTTTTTTCTCAGTCTAATTATAAAATATTTCTTCATTACCATTTACTACACTAATTTTGTGCTAACTTTATCTAGTAACAAAACTACAAACAGCATTTAAAACAAAGACCATGTATGGGTAATATATTATTGGGTGGTTCCAATTATGCCCATATATAGATGCTCCACAAATGGAAACATGTTCTAATGTAAACTTTCATTATGAGCTATTCCCATGGCTATTTAAATGCAATTAGAGTCCTGAGAGGAAAGGACATTGAATAGGGTTAATCCTAAAGGAAAAAGAATGAGGAAGTCAAACAAATGCTCAGATCAACCTGGCAGGAAACTGAGTCCCCCAACTTGCATGAACAATGACAATCCATTAACCCCCAGGCTCAGGGATGTGTGTAAGTGATGCAGACCTTGCTTTCACATGTATATATTTGGAGAGGGAAGGGAGTAGAGAGAAAGGCATTGTGTCAGGGGAGACTGGAGAGGAGGGAGGGGGAAGCACACTTGTAATAGAGAAAAATAGCATATGCTAAATAGATCTTAACTGATCAAGAATATCGTGTGAAATTATAAGATGCTGGAACAAATTAGTCAGCACGTTTCTTACCTTGGCCAAGCTTTGAAATGTCAGAAAGAATGACTGAGAAAGGGGGAAATTCATATTGCTCACTTTCAGCACCATGAGCCATGGCCAACAGTTAAATGAATAAAGTGCACGTTGCTGAAGATGACAAATTGTACTTTATCTGCTATTTTTACCTCTACCATACCTCTAACTTAATGTTTTTCCTCTCCAACCTATCTTCCACAAAGATTCTTCCCACTCTAACCTCTCATCTATCCAGGCATCAGTGATTTCCCTAAAGCACAGGTCCAATCTCGTCACCTAGCTACTCAGTCAAATCCAATATCTCCCTTTTGTTTCCAGGAGCAAGTACAAAATGCTGTGTCTGGCATTCAAAGCCCTTCATAACCTTTTCATTCTTTTTACACTTTATTCCTTGACATATACTCTTTGATCCAGTGAAACAAATGAGATACTCCATGCTTTGGCTCCAGGTATCTTCTCAGGCTGTCCTCCATGACTGTAATATTCACTCTCCTCAACTCCACCTACTGTTTTCTTTGGCTTTCTTTAAATTATGACTAAAATTATATCTTATACAGGAAGCCTTTCCCAGCCCCTCAGGTCTAGTGAATTCCTACTGTACATAGCTTGCTTTTATATATTTGTAGGACCCAGACTGTCTTTTGCTTCTTTTTCTATCTATGCCACTTAGCATAGTGCTTGGTATGTAGCTGGCACTTAATAAATGTTTCTTGATTGATTAAGAGCCAACCAGTTTTTGGTAGATTGTAAAGCTCATACCAGGAGGGTAGCTATCAGACTTTGCCATAGAGAAGATCACTTAGAATACACTGAAAGTTGATGGTCCTTCGCCTGAGTCTTCTCCTTCCCTGTTAGGTGTTTGGAGAACAAAACACTCTTCTGAGAAAGCAACATTTACGTAAATGGAAGATGAAGCCCAAACAAGGCAGAATATTCTCTCTATCTATGTGTAGCTAGACCCTGGCCCTGCCACAAAGGAAGTAAGGAAGCAATGTTGGATGAATGAATAAACAGAAAAGACACCAATATTAAAGAGGTGTTATGGAGACTGAGAAGCCCCAAATGCAAACTGAAAAAAAAAATAGAATACTCCACAATATCTACAAATCAAACATGAAAAATTCCATTCATATCTTGGACACAAAGTAAGCTAGAATTCCTGGAAGAAATGAAGGAAGACTTAAAAGAATTAAAGAAAAATGAAAGTGTTAGAGGAAAATGTAGAAGGAGAATAATAGCTTAGTTTTTGTTATTCACTCGTGTTTGACTTGTCGCAACCTTGTGGACCATACTGCCCATGTGATTTTATTAGTAAAGATACTAGAGTAATTTGCCATTTTCTTCTCCAGTGAATTAGGTAAAGAGAAGTTAAGTGACTTGCCTAGGGTCACACAGCTAGTAAAAGTGTCTGTGGCTAGATTTGAACTTAGGTTCTACCAACTTCAGGCCTAGCCCTCTGTTCACTGACCTATCTAGCTGCTCTACTGCTTAGTAGGAAAGGCTTAAAATCTTACTTAAGTAACGAATGCCTTGAAAGTTAGAAAGGACCAAATACAAATTAATATCCCCATGAGACAACAAGAAATGTCAAAACATTGTCAAAAGACTAGGGAAAAAATAGAAGCAAAAATATATTTCATATAAGAAAAAATTGACATGGAATACAGATCAAGCAGAATAAAAATCTTAAGAATCATTGGGACACAAGAGATCCATGACTAAAAATGAATTCTGGACACCATATTTCAAGAAAATATGAGTGAAAATGGCTTAGACCTATAAGAACCAAAGGACAAAGTGAAAAAAGAATCTATGCTTCCTGAAAGAAACCTCAAAATGAAAACTCCTAGGAACATCATAGAAAAATCCAGAGCTGCTAGTTCAAAGGAAAAAATCCTTCAATAGTCCACAAAGAAAGAGTTCAAGTGCCTTAGCAACTACCAATATAAAAGAACAGAGAAGATAGAATTAAATATTCTGAATGTTATAAAATACAGATGTATATAACCAGGAATAATTTAGCTGCTGAACAACAACCCTTTAATAAAATAACTTCTAATATTCCTGTTGAAAAGATTGGAACTGTATAGAATCCGTGAGATAAAAATACCAGAATCAAGAGAAAGTAGATTATGTTTAGAGAATTATAAGGTATTATTCAAGGATGAGCTTGCATTCTAATAGGAGACAAGTGTCTCCTCAGAGCTATGATATCATTAAAGGTCAGAACAGGAGTTCAATAATACAGAGGACCTAGGATTATTTTATTATGAGTCATCTTAAAAGAAGGAAAATGGGGGGGCAATATAGTGAAGAAGAAAGGGTAATGAAGGTAGGGAAATATACTATCTCAAATAATTTGGTGCACAAGTAGAGGACCATATAAACAAGAAGGAAAGGTTATATGGAGGGCTGGGGAATGGTCATCCTTTGAATCTCACTTTCATCTGAACTGGTCATCAGAAGGTAGAACACACACACACACAGAGTTAAATGTAGAAATATGTTCAACTCAACATGGAAACAGAATTAGAAATAGAAAACTTAACCTCAGAAAAAGAAATTGGAAAAGTCATAAATGAATGCCCTTAGCAGTCAAGGAATTGTAAAACAAGATGTTTTTATAAGCACATGTCATCAGGCATTCAAAGAACTATTAATTTCAATATTACCTAAATTATAAAAATAGAAAAGGCTCTCCTGAACTTTTTTCTATGGTAACCTGATATGATACAACACAATATTAATACTTAAGTCAGATTAACAGAGAAAAAAGCACAATTATCCTTAGTGAATATTGATGCAAAAATTATAAATAAAATATGAGTAGAAAGGTGCAGTAGCCTATTAAAATATTATGCATTATGAATTAGTTGAATTTTTACAGGAATGCAGCATTCAAAATTAGAAAAATTATATATGTAACAGACCTTATATCAAGAACAGTGAAAATCACTTGATTATTCTGATAGATGCAGAAAAGTCTTCCGACAAAATTTAATACCGAGTTCTGTTGAAAACCCTAGTAAGCATAGCCATAATTATACCTTTCCTTAATATGTATAATAGTATCTATCTGAAACCAAGAGCCAGAATTATATGTAGCAAGGACGAGATATCCATTATCACTAATAATATTTGACATATTACTAAAAATGCTAGCTATAGAAGTGAGAAAAAATAAATTGTGTGAACAAGAAATAGGTAAAGAGGAAACAGAAGTTATTGGCTCTTGCAGGTATGATGGTTTATTTTGTGAAATTTAGTGAATCAATTAAAAATAATTGAAATAACACCTTTAGCATAGTTGCAGGGTATAAAATAAATCCACATAAATTACTAGTGTTTCTGCATATTGTCAACAAAACTCAGCAGAAAGATAATTTTCATTCAAAATAAATATAAATTACATAAAATGAGAGTCTACTTACCTAGAAATACAGAGGCACTGTGTGAATTATAAAACATTCTTTACAGAAATGCCACTGAACCTAAGTGGAGAAATATTAACCACTCATGGATAGATCCTGCCAATAGAATAAAAATGATAATACTACTTTAAGTATTATACTAATCGTACTACCGAAGAGTTATGAAGCTAGGGAGAATTATATTTAAAATAATTTGAAGGAGCAAAAGGTCAAGAATCTTAAGGAAAAGAACAAAAGGGGAGGGGGATCAGGGAGAGTTAGAAATACCACATTTCAAAGTGTACCGTAAAGCAGTCTTCAAAGTGATTTGGTACTAGTTAAAATTAGATGCTAATCACTGAAAGAGATTAGGTAGATACTTAATATAGAGAAGCAAATAAACATAATAGTCTAGTATTTGATAAATCCAAAAAC
>CM053775.1:13254581-13271288 GCA_028658325.1 Potorous gilbertii
AATCACAATAATCACCACTATTATTCAATAAGGTATTAGAAATATTACCTGTAGCAATTAGAGAAGATAAAGAATTTGAAGGAATTAGAACAGGAAAAGAATAAACTAATTTATAACTTCTTGCAGATGATATGATGATATACTTAGAGAATCCCAGAGATTCAAGTAAAAATCTACTTGATATAATAAACAACTTTGGTAAAGTGGCAGGTTACAAAATAAACCCACACAAATCTTCTGCATTTCTATGTATTACTAACAAAGCCCAACAGCAAGAGATAGAAAGAGAAATCCCATTTAAAGCTAGGGTAGACACTATAAAATATTTGGGAGTCTACCTGCCAAAACAAATCCAGGGACTATATGAACACAATTACAAGACACTTTTTGCACAAATAAAGTCAGATCTAAGGAAGTGGAAAAACATAAGTTGCTTGAGAGTAGGCAATTCTACCTAAATTTATTTACTTACTTAATGCCATACCAATCAAATTATCTGATAATTACTTTCTACAGCTGGAAAAATTATATTAAAATTCAACTGGAAGAAAAAATTGTCCAGAATAGCAAGGGAACTAATGAAAAGAAATACTAGGGAAGGTGGCTTAGCTCTACCAGAGCTCAAATTGTATTATAAAGCAGCAATTATCAAAACATTTGGTAATGGCTAAGAAATAGAAGGGTAGACAAATGGAATATTTCAGGTACTCAAGACACAATAGTCAATGAATATAGCAATCTATTTTTTGATAAACCCAAGGACTTCAGCTTCTGGGATAAGACAAAAATTGCTGGGAAAACTGAATAAAAGTGTGGCTGAAACTAGGCATAGATCAATGCCTGACGCTGTACACAAGAATAAAGTCCAAATGAGTACATGATCTAGGTATAAAGATTGATACTATAAACAAATTAGTGGAGCAAGGATTAATGCATTTATCAGACTTATGGAGAAGGGAAGAATTTTTGACTAAAGAAGCGACAGAAAGCATGTTGAAGGGCATAATGGATAATTTTGATTGCATTATATTGAAAAGATTTTGCACAACCAAATCCAATGCAACCAAGATTAGGAGGGAAGCATAAAACTGGGAAAGAATTTTTGCAACTAGTGTCTGTGACAAAGGCCTCATTTCTAAAATATACAGGTAACTGAGTCAAATGTACATGAATACAAATCATTCTCCAATTGATAAATGGTCAAAGGATATGAACAGGCAGTTTTCAGAGGAAGAAATGAAAAAATTCTCTAAATCAATTGATTAGAGAGAAGCAAATCAAAGCAACTCTGAGATACCCCATCACACCTATCAGATCGGCTAACATGACAGAATAGTTAGATGATAAATGTTGGAGAAGATGTGGGAGAGTTGGGACACCAATTCATTGTTGGTGGAGCTGTGAGCTGATCCAACCATTCTGGAAAGCAATTTGGAACCCCAAAGGGCTACAAAAATGTGCATACCCTTTGACCCAGGAGTATTGCTTCTAAGACTGTACCCCCCAAGAGATCATAAAAATGGGAAAAGGTCCCACATGTACAGAAATATTTATAGCAGCCCTCATTGTGGTGGCCAAAAACTGGAAATCAAGGGGATGCCCATCAATTGCGGAATGGCTGAATAAATTATGGTATATGAATGTAATGAAATACTATTGTGCTATAAGAAATAATAAACAGGAAGACTTCAGAGAGGCCTGGAAAGACTTATATGATCTGATGCTGAGTGAAAGGGGAAGAACAAGGAGAATTTTTTGCAAGGCAATGACCACAGTGTGTGAGAGTTTTTCTGATAGACTTGGAACTTCATTGAAATGCAAGGATTTTAAAAAGTTCCCAATGGTCTTTTAAGGCAAAATGCCTTCCATGCCCAGAGAAATAAGTTTAGAATTCCATTGCAGAATGTAGCAGATCATTTTCTTTTTTTTTTTTACATTTTGGTTTGTTATATGATTTCTCCCATTCATTTTAATTCTTCTACACAACCTGACTACAGTGAAAATGTATTTAATAGGAATGTATGTATAGATCCTACATAAAATTGTATGCTGTCTTGGGGAAGGAGTGGGGAGGGAGGGGAAAAATAATCTAAGTTACATGGTAGTGATTGTAGAATACTGAAAAAAAATAAAATTAATAGAAAAAAAAGAAAGAATCTGCTGCTCACCTCCTGAAAAGGATCCCAAACTAAAAACACCAAGGAATATCGTTGCCAAATTCCAGAACTATAAACTGAAGGAGAAAATACTGCAGGCAGCCAGAAAGAAACAATTCAAATATTGAGCAGCCACAGTCAGGATCCCACAGGACCTTGCAGCCTCTAAATGAAAAAATTGAAGGAATTGGAACACGATATTCCGTAAGGCAAAGGGGCTAGGACTACAACCAACGATCAATTACTCAGCAAATTTGAGCAAAATATTTCAGCAAGGAGATGGACATTCAGTGAAATAAGGGATTTCTAGACCTTCCTAATGTAAAGGCCAGAGTTCAGCTGAAAATCTGATCTTCAAATGTAGGTCGCAAGAGAGACATAAAAAGGTAAACAGCAGGGAAAAACCCCTTGGTATTAAACATGGGCAAACTGTTGATATCCCCATAAGGGAAGATGATACTTATTAATCTTGAGAATTGTATATTTATTTTGATATATAAAAAGGATATACACATATAGAGGGAGCAGGTATAAAGTAAATGTTGTCATGAGAAAATGGGGTTTAAGGGTGTGAAGGGATCGTAACGGGAGATGTGAAAAGGAAGAGTCAGAAAAAGGTAAATTACATCACAGGAAAAGGCTCAAGAATATGTTACAGTAGAAGGAAAGAGGGGAGGGAGATAAGTATTGTTTGAAGTTACTCTCATCTAACTGGGTTCAAGGAAGGAACAACAAACTGAGTTAAGTCTAGAAATATAACTAGCTCTATAGGCAGTAGGAGGAGAAAGGGGAAAGAAAAGGGAGGAGTGTATAAAAGGGAGGAAAGAAGTAGTAAGGGAAAAGGTGATTAAAAGGGAGGGAGGCTGAAAGAAGGGAGGGAAGACTGAGGGAGGTCGTGCTCAAAAATTAAAACTCTACTGTGGAGGGGAAGGAAGAAGGGTGAGCTAAAAGCATAAATGGGGGAAAGAGGATGGAGGGAAAGACATAGACGGTAATCATAGCTATGAATGTGAATGGGATGAACTCTCCTACAAAACAGAGAGGGATAGCAGAATGGATTAAAAGCCATAATCCAGCAACATGTTGCTTTCAAGAAACACATGTGAAACAGGGGCAGACACACAGGGTAAGAGTAAAAGGCTGGAGTAGAATATGTTGTACTTCAGCTGATGTAAAAAAAGAAGTAGCAATCCTAATCTCAGACAAAGCAAAAGCAGAAATGATCTAATCAAAAGAGATAAGGAAGGAAAGTATATCCTGCGAAAAGTCACCATAGACAACAAAGCAATTTCATTACTAAACATATATGCTCCAAGTGGTACAGCATCCAAATTCTTAGAGGAGAAGTTAAGGGAGTTACAGGAAGAATTTTTCTGGTAGACTTAGTACTTCATTACAATGCAAGGACTTAAAAAATTTCCAATGGACTCTTGAGGCAAAATGTCCTCCACATCCAGAGAAAGAATTACGCAATTGGATCGCAGACAGAAACAGACCGTTTTCTTTTGTATTATGTTTGGTTTTGTTTTGTTTTATGGTTTCTCCTATTCAGTTTAATTCTTCTATGCAACATGTATTTAATAGGAATATACATGTAGAACATATACAAGATTATACGCCATTTCAGGGAGGTAGTGGGAAGGGACAGGGGACTAATGGGGAGGGAGGGGAGAAAAATCTAAGATATATAGAAATGATTGTCAAACACTGAAAACAAATAAAATAAATTTTAAAAAGATAAAAAAATATGCATCCCTTGTACTGAGCTTAACTGAGGTTCATCCAAATCCATTAGATTTTATACAAAACTTTCCAAATTCAGGGTATTATGACCTAAGAACATAGTATAATGTAGATGAACAGAAGGAAGGTATCATAGTAGAGAGAATTTAGGGCTTGGAATTAGGGAAGTCTTGGTTCAAATCATGTTTCTGGCACATGTTAACTGTGTGATATGGGGGGAAGTCACCTCCCTTCTAAATGTGTCTTAGCACATAGTCACTAAGTCATAGACAAGCAATTTTTAGTAGCTCTCTCTAATGATGAAATTACAGAGCTCTCCTGTGCCTACATAATGTATGTGGAACAAGGGTCCACTGAATGCCTATTTCACTCATCTGAATGTCAGCCTCTCAAGAGCTGAGACCATGTCCTACCTCACAATCACCTAATAAGTTGCTTTGTAAGTCTCCCACTGGAAGTCATTGATTTTAAAGTGACTCCATATGTCTCCAGTCTCCTACTCCACCTGTACTCTGATACGCCAGGGACCTCAGCATGGGCTGCTGCCAAAGTAGACTGATAGAAGATGAGATAGCTTATTCTTCCAAATTCCTCAGTCCCTGATAGATGAGTGGAACTGGAGGTATAAGGAGTTCTACTCTTCTCCCATCATCCTCTAGAGTGTGAATCCAGAAGTAGCCCCTCCAGCACCATGTATCAAGGACCACTTGAATGTCTGCTAAATTTGCCTGTGCCTGGTGCAAAGCCTCACTTGCTCTCCCCTGGATATGTCCTTGCCTCTTCCCTGTCCTTCACTCCTATATTTAATTAATTGCCAAGGCCTGTCAATTTTACCTCCACAATGACTCTCATATCAATACTCTTTACTTTCCCACAGAGCAATTAAGCCCTCATCACCTCTTTCTGAGTATTCTAATAGCCTCCTTTGTCTCTCTCTCTCTCTAATCCATAGTCCACATAGCTGCACAAGTGATATTCCTCAAGCACGGTTCTGTCCATATTACTCCTGGGCTCAAGAAGCAGTCATTGCTTACTGCCTGGTTTGAAAGCTCTTTGCAGTCTAACTCCAACCTATCTTTCCATATTTCTCATGGTTTCTACTTATGCACTAGAAATTCCAACCAAACTGGCCTACATGAATCTTTCCTGGACATTCCATGTTCTGCTTGCATAATTTTCCCAGGCTTTCTTCAATTCCTTGGAATTCTTTCTCCCCTTAACTCTACATTTTGGAATCCCCAGCTCCCTTCAAAGCTAAGCTCAAGTTCCACTTTCTCACATTTGTTAGTGCCCCTTCCCATTGTCTGTATTTATTACAAATGTATTTTTTACCTGTTCCCCTATGAACAAGTTGTTTCTTCCTGGTAGGATGAAGTTATCTGAGAGCTGGGCCTATTTTGCTTTTGCCTTTGTGTATTTTGTACCTGATAGATACTAAGTGCTAAATAAAGGCTTGGAGAATTGTAAATCAGGGAACTGAAGTAGTTGAAATCTAATTCTAAAGCCTGTAATCCAAAACAAGCACCAAACATTTATTAGGCACCTACTATGTGCCAGGCACTGTGCTGGGCCCTGGAGATACAAAAAAATGATGTGACTCTACTTACAAAGACCTTACATTCTAACAGGGTAGATAACAAGTAATGAATGTGGAAGAAATAGAGAGAGAATGAATACAAAGTATTTCAGTACAAGCGAGTTGAGGAGGGGAGAAGGCATCAGGAAAGGCCTTATCAAAGGTGGAATTGAAGCTAGCTTTCCACAGATAGGGAAGTTTTAGGAAACAGAAGTGAGGCTGGAAGGCACTCAAGGCTGTAGGACAGTCAGTGAAAAGGCAGAGAGACAGAAGGAGATTGAGGATCCAGAAAAGGACAGTTTGCTTGTTAAAAGTGATTCAAACTAAAAGAAAGAGTCATCTTTTTATAGAATAATTGCTCTTAAGAGGTAAGACACGATACATCCTGCTCCCTTTCTCCTCCTTCCAACATACACACACCACTTTTCCACACAGCCTACTTTCCAAATATTTTAAATACATGTTCCCCAATACCTTTGGATATGAGTCTATATAGTAACAACTCATTTATTCTTCTACAGTATTGTCTTGGTCTAAATAGCATGTATTCACTTTCAAACAGCTAATAATTGAAAAGGTTTTGATGCCATTTGAGAAAAAGAAAACAGCCCCCCTTCCCCCATTACAATGCAGCTCAATGTACTATTCCTGCCATAGTGGTAAATTCACAGGAGGGAAATATTAACACACTGTAAATATTTAAAATTAAATTACAGATGAAATATAGCTTCTTGATGGGAAATCGCTGTACTGGTCATAAAAGGGGCTTGTTTCTGTCATGTGCATTTTTCAAATGAAAGTTATAATTAAGTAAATGCATAAATCCAGACACATAAACTGCTGTGTAGACAATACAGCCAATAACTTTGGTCATATAACCTATAAACATGTTTACCTATAATTTCAAATGATTTTATTGTCTTTGCTTTTTGAACCCATATCATTTTTAAAAAAATAATGCTATTTCAAACTTTACTGTAATTGAGCTTAAATTGCAAGTATCAGCAATAATTCCTCTTGTGATCAGGAGCTTAGAACTTGGGCACAGTCACCAACTACTGCTTTGCCTTTACTTTTTCACAGTCATAAGAGGCATGGGATACATCAGTATCAATATGGGAGGAGGAAGCCTCTTTCCCAAAGAGGCCACCAGTGCTTGCCTTGAAGTCCCTTGGAATCCCAAGGCTATCTGTCCCTACCCAGGATCTCTCACCATAGCTCACTGATCCTGGGGATCTAGCCCCATCAAGCCCTACAAGTTGCACACCTTGCTTCTCTTGGCACAACTCCATCTATGGTGGAATAATCCTCTGCGCCCAGCCATGCATCCCACTCTGATCCCAACTCACTTGGGCAGTTGGGTCACTTTTCCATTTGCTTCTCTGACTATACTTACACAAACCTTCACCTGCCTTCGGAGTAAAGGATACTCAAATCCTCAAGTCCCTTTATCTTCCTGAAACCTTCTAAATCAATATGTAGAAACACAGTCAGGACCAGCACATAGCAATACTATGATAGTTGTCTTTGGGGTCCCTCCATTTGAAAGTAGGCATCTGCCAATTTAACATTCTTCTCCACTCACCACTGTTCTCTCATTCTATCCCTTGGTGGCTTCTCAAGGACCCTAAGGGACTAGCTAATTAATGTAGTTTGTATTATGTTCATTTCAAAAACATGCAGCCATCATCTAGCATGTAGCAAGGTACTGGGTATAGAAAAGTATCAACCCACTAGTCTGTGAACACTATATAGGGCATTACATTCTACTAGGATGGGGTGTAGAAGTATGATACTAGGGAGGGAGCGATATGGCAAAAACCCATTCCAGATGGCATGTTCTAGAATAACTGAGACAGGAGAAACAATTTTCAAAGCTAATACATCCACTGAGAAAGGAAATATGGAGATGTCACCTGAGCTGTACCTTGACAGAAGACAAGTATTTGAAAAGGAAGAATGATAAGGAAATGCATTTCAGGAATGTAAGATGGATAAATTATTCAAATACCCAGAGGAAGGAGAAGGTACTGCTAGGTAATAGGACAATTTGGTTATAACAGAGATTTAAAGGAAAATAATAAACTATAAACCTAGAAAGGTGGAAGGCAGGCAGATTGACCCGAGCCTTAATACCAGATTAAGTTGTTTTACTCTAAAAGCAGTTGGGAGCCATTTAAGACTTTTTTTGTTTTTAGCTTTTTTAATGGTTATTTATTTATTTTTAGTTTTGAACATTTATTTCCACAAAATTTTGAGTTCCAAATTTTCTCCCCATCTCTCCAATATCCCAACCTAAAACACGGTGCATTCTGATTACCCCCTTCCCTTAATCTAACCTCCTTTCCATCACACCCCTTCCTTCCCTTATCCCCATCTTCCCTCTTTTCCTCTAGGGCTAGATAGATTTCTATACCCTGTATTTCTTATTTCCCAGTTGTATGCAAAAACAATTATCAACATTTGTTTCTAAAACTTTGAGTTCCAACCTCTCTCCCCACTCATCCCCACTGAGAAGGCAAGTAATTCAATATAGGTTAGATATGTGGAGTTTTGCAAAGGACTTGCATAATAGTTATATTGTATAAGACTAACTATATTTCCCTCCATCCTACCCTGCCTCCCATTTACTCTATTCTCTCTTTTGACCTTGTCCCCTCCCCAAAATTGTCTACTTTTAATCAATGCCTCCTCCCATTAGCCCTCCCTTCTATCATCCCCCACCCCACTTATCCCCTTCTCCCCTACTTTCCTGTAGTGTAAGATAGATTTTCATACCAAATTGAGTGTGCATGTTATTCCCTCCTTAAGCTAAATATGATGAGACTAAGCTTCACTTTTTCCCTCTCACCTCTCCCCTTTTCCCTTCCATTGAAAAAGTTTTGTCTTGCCTCTATTATGAGAGATAGTTTGCCCCATTCAATTCTTATTTTCACCTCCCAATATATTCCTCTTTCACTCCTTAATTTTATATTTTTAGATATCAACTTCCTATTCCTATTCAACTTCCTATTCAACTTTACCCTGTACTCTCTCTCTATACATACACACACATGTGTGTGTGTCTGTGTGTGTATAATCCCTCCAACTACTCAATTACTGAGAAAAGTTTCAAGAGTTACGAATATGATCTTTCCATGTAGGAATGTAAACAGTTCAACTTTAAGGTTGAAAGATTTCTCTTTCCTTTTTACCTTTTCATGCTTCTCTTGACTCTTATGTTTGAAAGTCAGATTTTCTACTCAGCTCTGGTCTTTTCATCAAGAATGCTTGAAAGTCCTCTATTTCATTGAATGACCATTTTCCGCCTGAAGTATTATACTCAGTTTTGCTGGGTAGGTGATTCTTGGTTTTAGTCCTAGTTCCTTTGACTTCTGGAATATCGTATTCCAAGCCCTTCGATCCCTTAATGTAGAAGCTGCTAGATCTTGTGTTACCTCGATTGTATTTCCACAATACTGGAATTGTTTCTTTCTAGCTACTTGTAATATTTTCTCCTTGACCTGAGAACTCTGGAGTTTGGCTACAATATTCCTAGGAGTTTTCTTTTCAGATCTCTTTCAGGAGGTGATTAGTGGATTCTTTCAATATTTACTTTGCCCCCTGGTTCCAGAATATCAGGGCAATTGCCCTTGATAATTTCATGAAAGATGATGTCTAGGCTCTTTTTTTGATCATGTCTCTCAGGGAGTCCCATAATTTTTAAACTGTCTCTACTGGATCTATTTTTCAAGTTAGTTGTTTTCCAATGAGATATTTCACATTGTCTTCTATTTTTTCATTCTTTTGGTTTTGTTTTGTAATTTCTTGGTTTCTTATAAAGTCATTAGCTTCCATCTGCTCCATTCTAATTTTTAAAGAACAATTTTCTTCAGTGAGCTTTTGAACCTCCTTTTCCATTTGGCTAACTCTGAATTTTTAAGCATTCTTCTCCTCATTGGCTTTTTGGACCTCTTTTGCCCTTTGAGTTAGTCTATTTTTAAGGGTGTTATTTTCTTCAGTATTTTTTGGGTCTCCTTTAGCAAGCCGTTGACTTGCTTTTCATGATTTTCTTGCATCACTTTCATTTCTCTTCCCAATTTTTCCTCCATCTCTCTTACTTGATTTTCAAAATCATTTTTGATCTCTTCCATGGCCTGAGACCATTGCATATTTATTTTGGAGGTTTTGGATGCAGAAGTGTTGACTTTTATGTCTTCCTCTAATGGTATGCACTGTTCTTCCTCCTCTGAAAGGATGGAAGAAAATACATATTCACCAAGAAAGTAACCTTCCATAGTCTTATTTTTTCCTCTTTTGTGGGGCCTTTTTCCAGCTAGTTACTTAACTTTTGAGTCCTTTGTCAAGAGGAGGGTATACTCTAGAGACCTGTAATTTCTCAGTTCCTCCAAGATGGCACAATCCGGCCTGCTCACTGGTCTGGCAACAACCAATAACTTTTCTGCCCAGAATCTGTGAGTACAATTCCCTCTCCACAAACACCTCCAGCTCCACCACACAAATGCTCCTCCTTACTCCATGGCCACTACTCAAGGCTAAGATCCAGATCATTTGCTCAGTGCCCCCAGGGTCTTTAGGCAGAATGCTCCAAAAATGGACACTGTTGCTGCAGTGGCTGCTGTCAGTGGGCCAAATCGTATTCCCTTCTTACCCAGCTTTTTCACTGGCCTTGGAAGCTATCTTTGGTGTTTTGGGGTTGAGCAATCTGGGAACCGCAGTTGCTTCTGAGAATTCTGCCACCTGAGGCCTGCTCTGGTCCTGTCCCTGACTCTCCATGCAGCCAAGGCTGAGCTGTGCTCCACTCTGAGCCAGGTGGGATAGACCTTTCCTGTGGGCCTTCCAGGGTGTCTTGGACTGAAAATCTTTTTCACTCTGTCATTTTGTGGCCTATGCTTCTCTATAATTTGTTGTGGGTCACTTTTTAGAGCTATTTTATGGGATATGGGGGAGAGCTTTTACAGGTCCATTCTTCTACTCCATCATCTTGACTTCAGCCTCCTCTCCTTTAAGACTTTTGAACACCAAACTAACATGGTAGGACCTCTGCCTTAGAAAAATTATTTTCACATCTGTGTGGAGGAAGGAAGGAAGAAAGGGGAAACTGAAGACAGAAAGCCCAGTTTGGAAGCTAATTAAATAGTAGGTGAAGGTGTAAGATGAGATTTCAGGAGAGGGATCAGGTCTGCACAGAGAGGTTTGTGTAGTGGGTTAAATGAACCTAAGGGGTCTGATGAGATCTTTGTAAAGACAGCAAAAAAAAAGGCCAGAGATAGAGTCTTGGCAACATTCTTATAGAGAGTAGAAAAGATAATACTGCAATCCATGAGATTAAAAATTATTTAAGTAGGCAGGGGCAGAACCAGCAGAAAAAGCATTACAGAAGCAAAGAGACAGGAGGAAGGGAGTGGCTGAAAATGTTGAAAGTTATTGAAAGGGCAAGGATACAGAATGAGACAAGGCAATGAAGAGACTGGCAACATTGGAGAGAGTCCTTTCAGTTGAGTGGTAGAATAGGAAGCTCCTTGTAAAGTAGAGCAAGTAGGTGCTGAAAAAGTCAAAGCAGTGTAGATTACTCTTTCTACAAATTTGGCTGTGAGAGGAAGGAGGGATTTTGGATGAAATCTTTGAGGAGTGGCAGAGGCAAGAGAACATTTTGAAAGGATTCACCCAGGCTAAGCATTTTTGTAGGCATCTGGAAATCAGTGAGTTAGACAGGAATGTGAGGATAATAGCACAATAGATGGGGGAAGTTTCTAAGGGTAACAGACAAGTCCAAGTGGAGGAGCCAGCCTTGGAATGAAGAAGGCTTATAATATCCTCTGGTACTGGATCAAGGGAGGAGAGGAGGCAACAGGTAAAAAAATAGAGAGGTTTTCAGGAATGGAGTAAGGCAGCTGAAGGAGCTCAAGATGGATGGACCACAATTTTCTCAGTACAGTAGAAATCATTGAATTGTGGAATTCAATTATGTTAAGCTAAGATGTTAATAGCTAAGGGAAATAGAATTTGAGAGTTGGAAGCACTATCAAAGTCTTCTTCCCCATATGGAATAGGAATCTCTTCTGTGAGATCCCTGACAGATAGTTCAGAGAGGGGAATGTGAGCATTTTGCCAGGCAACCTACTTTCACTGCGGGATTCCTTTGGACTCTTAGCCAAGTAACTTCATGTGAATAGTTGAAAAATGCCTCCATGGGACTTCTCCCTCTGATCCAAGTCCTGCCCTTCAGGTCAACACACAACAGCAGTTCTCAGCTATTTGAAGGTGGTCACCACTTTAATCTTCTCCAAAGCAAACATCCTAATTCTTTCAACACTGCTTAACTGTTATTTTTTCAGATGCCTCACCAGTCTGGTTGTCTTCTTCAGGACATTTTGTAGTTTGTCAATGCTCATCTTAAAATATGGTACCCAGAACTGAACATTATACTCTAGGTGTGGTCTCCCTCACACAGAGGGCAGCAGTGAGACTATCTACTCTGTGTCATCTAAACAACATACTTCTGTTAATGCAGCTGGAATGGACGGTGGTTCTAAAGCAGTGAAAACATTAACTTTTACATGTGAATTGAATCCAAGGCAGGACTCTTCAATATTGTACTTGTGTAATTGATAATTCTGCATATGTTTTTTTAATCCTCATTGTAGGACTACATTTGTATCTGATGAATTTTGTGTTTTGAACTCATCTTGAATGCAGACTCTGTCAGATATATGAACCTGCAATTTCATGTTTATGTGCAAAATGGAATTGCAACTTAGGGTCCAAATACATTCAAGCCTAGACCTGAATTTCTCTTTAGAAACCAGGGATGTGATGATAAAGGAATGGAAAGAATATTCTCCTCAGGGAATGGTCTCTCTTTTAATATTGTTATTGTTTAGAAGCTGCATCAACGTTGCTAATCATAAGGCAAGGTGACTACCAACTTAAGAGCAAATTTTAAGAAGTCTGAAGTCTCCACAAGACCAACGACCTCAGGACAACTCAGACCTTCACAAGCCATTTTATAGACAGAAATTTTAGAAATAATTTACCACTCCTGATTTCCTACCTAGATGTGCATGTTTTTAGACACTGTTTGGAAATTATAAAGGCACATAGAATCCAGAAAGGTGTTTTGTACATCCTTGTCTTCCAACGAACACAAACTTTCACACAAACCTACCCACACAGATTAAATAAATAGATACACATTTTCCTATCTGATAAGGGGAGAAATTTGGCCCATTTCCAGTTCAGAAGTTGACTCTGGTGATAAGAAGGTTTCTGCTAATGAAATTTTTGAAGATTATTTAGTCAAAAAAGAATATTCACTGTCTTTTAAAATGATGCCAGATTTATTGAGTTAGTGTGTCCTGAAATCACTAAGTCCCTTGAAACATCTTTATAGCCAATAGTTTTATGGTCCATATTGGTGGCAGTTAGAGGGTGCCAATCAACCAAACTAAAACTGAAAAGAAAAAGTATACTTGGTATAAATTTGGAAAGATACAAACAAATGCTCTTACATGCACACACCAAAACGCCATGGACATAAATTCCTAAGAAGAAGATCTCCTTCATTCCCTTTTTTTTTCCTGAGAAGTACCAAGGGAAAATCCTATGCAGAAAGTACCTCCATTTGTATTTTCCCTCCTCAGGTAGTTTCGGTTAAAGCTCTGTATTTTCATGAAAATTCAAAGTCCAATTCAACTAGCCCACTTATTGCTTTGAATACTAATGCTAAACAAAGCAGCTTCAATTAGTATCCCACTTGTTCTGGATAGAGGTCCCTTGATAAAAAATGTAACTAATTTGCATTGTGTGATGAAATACTTGATGATCCTGCTCCATCTGTTTTCTGCTGTTTTATGGGTCCTCAAATGGACACATATGGGCACCTATCTCAATAGTGAGGTTAGGCCATGGCCACTGACAGCTTTCTCAAGCTTATCTAGAAATTGAAACCCTGGATCATACTTACTTGGATTTTTAAATTTTGTATTTCTATCACCCTGAGCATAGCTATAGGAAAAGATGTTTCCTAACCCACTTGGCTGGTGATATGGTGGGAAGTATAAATATTAGAATTTACTAGGCAAATCCAGAATTAGTTTAATTTACCCAGGCCATAGTAGGCACTACATAAAGCTCAGTGGCATTATTCTTGCTCAGTCACTTGAAAGAAAGGAGTGAAAGTACTGCTAAAGGAATTGAAGAACTATCACAGCACCTGGAAAGCCATGCCTAAAGGTGTCAAAGCAGTTTATCACACCTTTGGAAGGCTCTAATTATTAGGAAGTTGTTTTTTTAAATCAGATTTAATGTAAATCTGACTCTGTGCAACTTCTCCCTATTCCACTGAGTTCTGCCATCTTCTATGAGATAGATTCCCTACAGAGGATGACCAGGAGCAGCTGGTGACAAGGTAGATGAAGAGCTCAGTATAGAGTCAGGAAGATCTGAGTTAAAATTCAGTTTCACTTAGTAGCTAGTAGCTACCCTGGGCAAGTCATTGACCACTTTCTATCTCAGTTTCCTTAATTTAGTAGGATGCTTGGAATATGTTAGGAAATTGTTTTTTTTTCCTTCTATTGTGCATGACTTCTCTTCCCCATGCTAAACTTGGATACTCGATGACTTCAAAACAAAAAATCTTTACAAGGGAAGATGCTACAAAGAATTTTGCAGAATATAAAGCAGGATCAAGATACAAAAGAAGCCAAAAGCTTAAAAATGTCAAAAAGCCTCCCTACTGTACAACCTGAACACTTTCTGCCATGGGCCCCACACAGGTCCTCACATCTTCACATCCCATTCCTGTCAATATCTCTTTCTCTTTTCCTCTGCCTCCCTTAAGAACCAGGAATTTTGAAAAATTGGGGAAGCGAAGTACTATCCAGACGCCACTTCTGATGTAATTGCCAATTTACATAGATTTTGAGGTTTTAGGACAATTACAACAATGACTAGCATTTATAGATGCTTTAAAGTTGGCAAAGCACTTTACAAACATCTCCTTTTATCTTCACAGTTACCCTGTGAGGTCAGTGCAATGATCACTGTCACGCAGCTAAGAATTGTCTGAGACTGGGTCTGAATTCAAGTCTTTCTGATTTCAAGACCAGGGCTTTATCCACTGCACCACCTAGCTGGATAAAAACCTTTTTCACCTAGTGGATAAAAATCTTTTCCACCTAGTGGATAAAAATCTTTTCCATATCGATCTTGTTGAAAACAATAAAGTGGAAGGATCCTCAATACTTATCTCTAATCCAATATAACAAAAAATGACACAAAAGCTGATCATCTAAAAATAAACATCCAAATACAGAGATTTTAAAATGACCAAACCACAAGCTAAAGCCAATTTGAGTGCCCTTTAACTTGTTGGCCTTGAAGGTATACAGGTGTGACCAAGGAATTTACCTTTTTTTTAAAGAAACAACAAGAAAACCACACATTCTCTTACTCAATAGAAAATTGGCAGTTGCTATGATGTTTCTCATCCAGTGGGGTGGTTACACTACCATGAAGGCACATTAAGTAAACAGACACATTATGATATCCACATCTACTCTTGCAAACCTTCAATTTGGTGACAACAGATTTGGCGGCAGGATTACAATACAATTGTTTTTGTCTGTGGGGAACAATTTTCCTATTTAGCTTCTATTCCACAGCTTAGTGGTTGATTTTAGTGCTCCTGTCACCACACAATTTACTAGGCTGCAAAATTATTAGTCACTGAAGATGGGAAAAAAAGAGTGGAAATCAAAGAGTTCAAGCCATACATGGATTTCAATGGGACATTTTTTTAACAGAGAACCTCCGCCTTTAATCCTTGTAAGCGGTCCCACAATAACATAATATTGCAATATTATTTGCCTTTGGTCACTCCCTTTTTAAATAATAAAAAGGTATTTTTGAGTTAAGAACAATCTCTAGTTAACTATGCATTATATACTTAGGACCAGTTCTTTAAGGGCATTGAAGGAATAGTTGAAGAAAATGGGGATATTTCATGAGTATTACCTCAAAATACAGGGTTGTCCCAAAGTCTCATTGCAGTTTAAAACTATAATGGAGTGTCTCCAGAGATCATGAGTTCTTACTGAAAGTTTTCAAGCAAACCACAACTTATACAGCTGCTAAGGCTGACACTACCTTGAAAATTCTGTGACTCTTAAGCTATGTAATAAGAACTCAATCACTTTTGGGTATGTCTCTTCACTGCGCAGCACAGAGCCAGGATGAAGTAAAAGCTTAACAAATGCCTTTTGAAATAAGTGAGATTAAAACATGTTGAAAGAGTGCCAAAAACGTACAAGGGATTTTAGCATGTGACATGGACAGATAAGTTTGGCATTTCCAATTTAGCATGCCTCATTTTTGTGGCTAATCCATAAAGTAGGGGCTGGGAACACTGATATTACCATCAATGCAACAAAACCAGTGAAACTGATAACAGATTTTTCAGTCCCTCGTCGAAGTATTTCAGAATCAGAAAGGAACTCTATGGTCATTGAACTCTGCTGACATGTGAAAAAGTAGCCCTACATATCTCATGAGAGTATCCATCTTCTGCTTGAAGACATCCAATGTGTGTGGAGGGGCAGCCCATTCCACTCAGAGAGAGCTATAATTGGGGTGATATTTTCCCTTACTTCAAGCCTAAATTGGCTTCTTCACAATTCCCATCCATTGCTCCTAATGTAGTTTTCAAATAGATAACTAAAACCAATATGTTCTATTAAGATCTGATTACAATATCCAAAATCATCTAGGAAAGGAGTCAGGCAAGTATCGTCCACGGGACAAATGGGGTGAATTTGATCTCTAGTCATGCCTAGCTCTACTTTTGAGGGTCTTTTTTCCCCACTTCCTTCTCTTCCCATGAAGTTGCCTCACCTCTTCCTGCTTTACTTCTCCCTCCTTTTGTTCTGCTTTTCTTTGAACAGTCTATCCACATTTCAGAAAAGAATCCAAGGAACCCGTTCATGGTGAGGTGTTTATGATTGATAAGGCTTAGTGTACTACCTCCACAAAAATTATTTTTACATATTAACTGGATGAAACATTAATGGTAGGAGATATAACATCAGTCAGATGAAGGGATATTTTTAGGAAACCTTTGCCAGTGTCCTGATATCATATCATACATTTGTATCTGATTCTACCTCTTACCATCATGTACATTTCTTTTGCTTTCATAGACAGTCATCAGTACCTTTAATATGCAACTCAAGA